>JARQZK010000107.1:215000-286189 GCA_030704885.1 Cynegetis impunctata
CCTTTCACGTTGAACGGAACATGTTTATTTATAATTTTTTCAATTCGTGGTAATTGTTTCGAGCAAGATGGTCTCGAAATAATTACAAAAATTTTGAAACTTGGTTGCAAATTCAGAAAACATCTATTCCGATGCATTTGCAAATTTGCAACCTTGTACGCGGTCCGGAACTTTATGCAATTTGCAAAAATATAAAAATCCAAAAATCAAATTTTTGCAAATTGCATAAAGTTCCGGACCGCGTACAAGGTTGCAAATTTCCAAATGCATCAGAATCGATGTTTTCAAAATTTGCAACGAAGTTTCAAAACTTTTGTATTCACTTCGAGACCATTTTGCCCAAAAAAGATTACCACGAATTAAAAAAATTATAAATTAACATGCTCTGGTCAACGTGAAAGGTTGCAGATTTATTAAATGTTCCGTATTATTAAAAAAATGTTCCGTATCCTTAAATTGGTTGCAAATTTGATACGCGATATGAAATAATATATTTAATACTTCTCCAAGTTTGCAGAACTTTTTAAATTTTTTTCGCAAGCATACAGCAAAATTCAATGTTATTGCAATTTTAACAAAAGGTTGCTTAGTGAAATTTGTTCCTTTCTCTATGTAGCATTTACGTGACCAAAGTTTGAAAACTTTTGGAATTATTGTTAAATTTTCGATCTTTAATGTCTTAACTGATTGGCGTAATAGTGCACGGAGTCCCACTGCTGTATGCTGAAGCAACTGTTACTGATTTCTGGACTATAGAAAACAACGTGAAAAACCTACACACATATTTAAACCTGCAATAGGCGTCCGAAATTAAGATCGTAGCGCCGGAACGGTTAATATCGGTACTATAGCATGGGAGATTAGCTGTTTGTTTACATTGGTTGTAATGGTATTTACGTTCATTTCGTTTTGAGTTTTCGAACGTTTATCGTCGTAAATTGTGTTTTTTTTGGACTTTGTATTTTCCTGTGATATATTGTGTTTGGATTGAGGAAAATTTTATCTCTGTTCAACACTAGATAACCTACCTACATCAAGTTGAAATTTACACTGAGTTTTTATCATTGAACATGAAAATCAATAATAAAATGAAGTAGAGGACGAATAAATTAATTGATTGAAGGAACTATGTATACCTCATGAAAAGGCTGTATGATAGAACACCTATTTATTTAAAAAATAAAAAACTTTCAAAAGTTTCCAGAAAACATCTCTGACATGTCTACTTTCATTACGAACTGAAGAATTTTCGAGTATAATGGACAAAACTAAGTACTTACCAGCTAAACTGAAAGAAACAACATGAAATAAAAGAAGAATTAATATGAATACTCTGCTTGAATGGTTTGAACGTAATAAGTTATTATATTTTTTGAATTTTCCTGACGTATAACAGCTATCCTAAAAGTACGGTGGACTTCTGAGAGTCTGGTTTTTTTGATAGAATATCTGTTTTCCTGATTATATAATTGAATATTTTAGTTTTTACCTAGCTATAGAGTCCAGATTTATTTCATATTCTTGATGTTATGATAAACTGTTATTTTGGTTGTGCAAATAAACATTATTTGTTATTATTATTTTAATAGTATCTCTGGTTGTTACATGAAAGAAAATACAATAATCTAGAATCTCTGGATGATGGCCCAGGTTCAGATTCCGATAAAAGTCGAAGATTTTTCGTTGAAATAGCATTGGACTTCAAAAACTCTACGTTTTCAGTTAGCTGAAAATTGCACATCATTAGTTGGTATAATTCTATATAGAAAAATCTACAAACTTACTGCAGGAAAAATAATTATTCTCAGTAAACTGTAAAGAACAACTCTCTTATGTTCAGACATTTTTTTTCAATCTTCAAGTTATGAATCCACACCTTTCTTCTGTCCATCATTTCCTTGTTTCCCAACTTTGTTTGGAACGCAACTTTGAATTGTCCAGCTTTCGGAAGGGTATGTAAGCTATATTCGGTTCTTTTCTGCCCAATATGAACAATAGAATACACAACAATAGTAATTCATCTCTTTTGAACGTTTGTAAACGATCCAAAATACAATTAAAACTCAACAACTTCTCATATAAAATACACGTAAACAGATGTAAACAAAGCAATCTATCTCCCATGCTCTAGTAATATTCGACACCGGTAGGGGGCGTATCGCTTATTATGTTTTCCCTATACATAAAAATACATAATTATTCATCATTTTATTTGAAATCTTCATTCTGAAAGAAATTCCAAAATTCTTTCGGAACTTTAAAGCGACGTCAAATGCGCCATGTATGGGTCCCTTTAGGGCACCATCGAAAACTTCCCGCAGAAACGTCGTGCCGTATAGGCTCCAATTCCAAACAATATAGCACTCAAACGATGTATTTGTCACCTTTCAGATGCAAAACCGGTTCCCCCGCGACAAACTACCCCCGATATTATTTCGCGAATATACTCGTCGGGGGTGCGATTCCACATTATTTACGACGGAATAATGTCAATTTCGGAAGCGCGAACGTCTTTCGGATGCCGTGGGAAGATGCCGTCGCCGATTCCTTGGGACGCGTATTTCCGCGCGCATTTCGAGTCACAGATCAGGATGGGGATCGTACTCGATGGAATCCAAACGTTCGAGATGTGCCGTATATATTCGATCAATTGAATCTTCGAGATTATTTATGGACACGTAAGAAAAACGGACGAAATATAGGAAGTATTTTTAGAGATTTACTAATATATCGAGATATATAAAAACTGATACGCGAGGTTTCGCCAATATTATACAAAAGCGTGTTTTTCTTGAAAACAAAGAAGAAGCTTTGTTTGATAGAAAACAATTTTTTCATCATGTAAACTGATGATAATATTCTTCCTATTTTGTTGAGAAATTGTTTTTATATTTATATAAAAATTCTGTTTGAACGAAATCAATTTTCCTAGCAGGTAATCTGGTGTTAATATTATTTCTGTTTTTTTTTTGTCAAAGTTTTTTTATATTTTTGTAAAAATTCTGTTCGAAAGAAAACAGTTTTTCTAGCAGGTAACCTGATGATAATATTCTCTCTATTTTGTTGTGAAATTGATTTTATATTCATATTAAAATTCTTTACGAAAAAAATTATTTTTCTATCAGGTAAACTGATGATCATATTCTCTCTGTTTTCTAGTGAAATTGTTTTTATATTTATATAAAAATTCTGTTTCAAAGAAAAAAATTTTTCTATCAGATTAACTGATGATTATATTGTCTCTGTTTTTTTAGTGAAATTGTTTTTATATTCATAAAAAATTTTGTTTGATAGAAAACAAATTTTCATCAGGTATACTCATGATAAAATGTTCTCCGTTTATTTTGAAATTGTTTTCATATTTATATGAAAATTCTGTTCGAGAGAAAACAATTTTCTTATCACTTAAACTGATGACCATATTCTCTCTGTTTTTTAGTGAAATTGTTTTTATATTTATATAAAAATTTTGTTATACAAAACAATTTTTTTTATTAGGTACAATGATCTGTCTGTTTTGTTGTGTGATTATTTATTTTTATATTCACATAAAAATTCTGCTTGAACGAAAATAATTTTTCTATCAGGTAAACTAATGCTCTCTGTAAAGTTGTAAGTATTTCTACCTTTTTGTTGTGAAAGTATTATACGAAATTTCGTTAGGAAAAAAACTATTTTCTGTGAGGTTATGAAGCACTCTATGAATTCATCAAAAATTTCATTGCATAGAAAACTATTTTTCTAGCAGGTAAACTGTTCTGTTATAGTATTCTAATGAATATTATGAAAATTCTGTTTTTTTTAATCAAATTCTATTTATTTTCAAATGACAATTCTACTTGAAAGAAAACCATTTTTTCCAGCAGGAGGTAAACTAATGATAACTTTCTCACTGTTTTTTTATAAATGTATACTTAAGTATATCAATATAAAAATTTGTGTTTGAAAGAAAAATATTTTCTCTATTTTGTATTGATATAAAAATTTTGTTTGAATGAAAACTATTTTGCTAACAAGCATACTCATGATATCCTCTCCGTTTTCTTGTAAATGTGTCTCTATATTTATATAGAAATAATATTTGAGAGAAAACTATTTTCTTTGTTGTATTATGAAACTCTTTATATTGATATAAAAATTTTGTTTGAAACAAATCTATTTTCTCTATTTTGTTGTGAAAGTGTTTTCATATTTATATAAGAATTCTGCTTGATAAAAAATTATTTTCTTGGTTATATTATGAAAATTCTGTTTGAAATAAAACTATTTTTCTAGCAGATAACTTGATGAAAATATTCTTTTTGTATTTGTAGAAAACCTTTATTTGAAAGAAAACTTTTTCTGTGTTTCTAATGAAAAACTTTTTATATTCATATACAAATTCTGTAAGCACGAAAACTTGTTTGCTTGCACGTAAATTTATTAAAGTACATATTTTACTATTACGCTATTCTGCAAAATATTCATATTTTCATGTGATAAGAGAATGAAATGTAAAGGAAAATAGTTGCCTCAAAAGTTTTTCACAAAATCTTCAGATATAAATTTTTTCAAATATCTTTCATAAATGTTCATTATCGATAGCAAAAACTAATTCATAAACGATGAATTATATGAACACAAGATCAAAAATTCAACGTCAACTTAGCGACTTAACGCGCGCCAATTTTTTCGCCCGACATATCGCCGCGCCAATATTTCTCACTTCTTTGGAGACACGCGAATCGTCAGGAAAAAAAAACGAAATAACAAACGGCCCGTACGGAAACGTGAGGCCGAACGAATTTAACCGAAAGAAAAATACCCATCGGCAATAGGAAGTATTTTTCTTCATTCTCTCGGCGTGTACAAGAACGACGGGGAAAATATAAAAAGCGGCCATCTTGGAAAAGCAACTATCAGGTCGGAGACGTGGAAAAATCGGACGAGAAATCTACGGGGAGAAAAACGGGAAAAGTCGATTTATTTCCATCTACAAGTTCACATTCGCGTAATTTTATTGATGTTATTCCATATGTCACCGAAAGGGACGCATCTATACGGCGCGACTTGATGTACGTCTTTCATATAATAAGATTTGGACTTGAGCAATTGAGTCAGGCCTGATGGCCCACGCGCAGTTGGAATTGCCTACATCAGACGTGGGATAGTGACAATCGTTTCAACTACTCTTGCGAAAGTGCATATTCATAATTTGCGTGTAAAATGCAGGTCATCACGATATAAAACATGCTATAGTATTTTTGTGAATCAATTTTCCTTGATTCTTCAATAATTTAAAAAACTATCCTAACAACTTTCCAAGGGAGGTGGTTATATGTATTCCGCGACGAGAATACTACATTCGGAATCCAACAGTAAATTATAGAAAACGACAAATCACCCCGACTCAAAATCTGCATACAGCTGTTTCGATCTTATTAGATGTCATCAGTGCAGCTTATTTGACTAGGAGGGAATTTCTAATTATTCCCCAATATAAATCGCGGTCGGGACTACTATCTGGATAACAACCAACAGCGCCTTATACCAAATATCCAAATATATTGGAACCCAACAGTTCACCGCTTATATCGAAAATGCAGAATCCCGTCGCAAGAATACATATTTCCTGACATGAAATGTCTACTCTGCAACTCTGGTGTATGTGGTTCCAAAGCACGCTAGCTTAGTGTTTTTACAACATAGTTGGACCATGGTCAATTTAGTATACTACATAAAGTGACCAAGGAAAATTCTGCAATATTTAAAAAAATTATCGAACAACTTTCCAAGGGAGGGATAAATTATTGAAGAATTTCCCTTGTTCACTATATGTAATAGGTATATTAATTTGGCCATGGTCAAGTTTTATATTTTTTTGAATTTTTTTTATGTTTATGATTTAATTTCGACAATCATAAACCGAATTTTGGCGTAGTGAGATGGCGTAAACTGTTTTTTTCAACAAGCTCTGCAAGGACATGACGAGAATCTAGGTTCTGATGTAATTAATCAGTGTGAATTTTTTCTCAAAATGATATTGTCACCATAAATAATTGAATATTGGATGGATCTGTCCATTACTTTGTGATCATAAATTTTAAAATATGAATGAGAAAAAATATACGTAGTATTTTATCACTTCTTTTCGTAGTACATTTTCAAGCGAATATGTAGTAGTATTAAGAACTCCAGTCGCTAACATTTAAATCAAGATAGTAATAAAAAACTACGTATATTTTTTTATTTTCTCTCATTTATATTTTGAAAATAATTAAAGAATGCGGTTTTCGTAATATATATATATATATATATATATATATATATATATATATATATATATATATATATATATATATATATATATATATATATATATATATAATTATTTATTTGAATTGTTGTTGCCTGTGAACTATTTTTAACTTTTTGATAATTATTAGCAATAACAGCCTTCGTGAATCTCAAAAAACTCAATTTTATTAAAAAGTTGACGTTTCGCCACGACATTCGTGGTTTTATCAAAACGTTTGAAAACGTTGAAAAATTGAAATTTCTTTGACAACAATCAAATATTTTAAACCTATTTTGTACATTACGTGGGTGAAGGTTTCTGTGGTTCCCTTCCCTTCGTGGCTTTTTCAAAACTATATATATATATATATATATATATATATATATATATATATATATATATATATATATATATACAGTATGACCCATTTGTAATGGAAACACCCCTGTAAAAGTGAACCGATTGCAACTATGTTTTTTTTTTAATGTCAAGTACTAGAAGGTTTAACCTGGGACTAAATAAGAAATGTTTAATCCAATTTTCAGGGCATACTATGATATTTTTTCTTAGTCGAAATTAGGGATTTTAATTAGCGATTTGTTTTATTGAAAAATTATCACGCCATTGGATTCAGCGTGTCCGTGAATAGGTATGACCAAAATTTCATAAAAAAATATTCATTCATAACAAAGTTATGAGAACTTCGAAATAATTCGAAAACCCACACTTAGTCGCACAAAAAAAAACGCCCAGTATCAACAGCCATAGAAATATTTTTTTTATGATTTCAAGAATAAAATGCCATCAGATAAATACTGTACAAACCTCTCCAGCACTTCTAAAGTCATCTCCTGAAAGGCAAATAATTTAAATTTTCTCTCTTACGCTCAATCATTTCCATGGCAACTAAGATTTAAATTGGAAAATCTATTAGGTCTTAGTTTTAGTTGATTTGCGTGAAAACTTGAATGTAATTCCGTTGTTTTCAGTGAAAATATTTACGTTATTTCATTGTTGAAATCATAAAAAAAATATTTGCATGACTATCTGTAGATATTGGGTGTTTTTTTTGTGATTATTGAGTGTGTTTTCGAATTTTGAGTTCTCATAACATTGTTATGAATTAATATTTTTTCATGAAATTTTGGTCATATGTATTTAGGGACACTCTGAATCCAGTGGAGTGGTAATCTTTTCAATAAAAAAAATCGCTAATAAAAAAAACCGAATTTCGACTGAGAAAAAATATAGTAGTGTGCCCTGAAAATTGGAATCAAAATTTCAAATTTTGTCCCAAAATAGACCTTTCACTACTTGATATTTCAAAATGGTTGAAACCGGTGTACAACTTCAAATTTCACAGGGGTGTTTCCATTAAAAATAGGTTTTATATATATATATATATATCAAACATAAAAAAATTGGAAAATCTTGGTTAAAACGGAATGAATTATAAAAAGCATAATAAGACCATAAGTATATTAAGTATCGAATAAAGTTGAGAGCAACGTATAGCTGCAATAGTAAATAATGAATATTCCGACTTCAAAATTCTGGCCTTTATCTTAAACGGAATTTTTTCGAATCGGAATCATTCGGAAAAGTTGTTCAGAACCACTCAACTCGATCGTTAACGGAAAACCAGCGCGAAAATCTAACCAATCGACAAATTACCGACTCGGTATCGGCTCGACTCCGTTCTTTCGCTCGCGAAAATTCCAATTTAACCTCTAAATTCCCAACGTATTCGAGTTCGCCAACAACACGTATCAGAAGAACATTTCTACAAGGATATAATTCGAATACGTCAAAAGACTGCCACTCCTACGCCTCCTCTAATTTTCCGGAATTGAATGAAAAACCGGTGAAAAGTCGAGCACATTCGAACCAGAAAATTCAAAGAATCCTTGTTCCTTTGAACCCCTCCACCGCATTCGAGAAGCTCATAATTAAAAGTGAAAGAAAAAGCTACCGGGTTCAGAGAAAAGAACGGCCGTATGTCATTAAGCTCTCCACTCTGTGTGTATACACGTCGACATCTATGATTCAAATTGTGTAATTATAATCTACTAATGATTTAATTGACAGCTTCTCTCTATGATGCGGGCTCTTGGGACGTCGTAAATACCAACCTAAAAGAGTGAAATGCTAAAGAACCCGGCCTACTCGAACTCGTTCGTCGCGATGCTCTTTTATTCGTATCCGGTTGGAAGGACCATAGCGAGACGGCTAACAATTGAATGCCTTCTGCAATATGTGTAATGAACAATTTCGGATATAATTAAAAGAATGTAAAATATAGGGACGGACATGGTCCCTTTAATCGTCTGTATTATACTATTTGATTGTCTAATTGTTTGTTAAAAAAGGTAGTATAGATGCAGGTCTATTGTTAGTTGATTGGTGCTCAAAAATGCCAATATGTTATGAAGTCTGTTAGTTATTTTCCACTTAAAGCTTAATCAAATTAATTTGTTCTCATGAAGCCTATGAGTATTAATGTGTCTCCTAAAAAATAAGTACGGTATGAAATTAAAATTTACAGAGATTATCAGCATAAAGTTCTAATAATATAGATCAGGCTGAATGATTGTCGACCAGATATATTTTTAATCGTATTTTCCCAGAAAATAATAGACTATTGTACTGTATCGCAAGTTAACAGTCAGGTGCAGCACGATTTTCCAAAGTTTTTTTATGTTATATATATATATATATATATATATATATATATATATATATATATATATATATATATATATATATATATATATATATATATATATATATATATATATATATATACTAGCTGACCCAGCAAACGTGGTTCTGCCATATAAATTATTTTTATCCATCTATGTTTCTATCTAGCTATCTATCTATCTACATATCTATCAATCTATCTGACCCGGTAAACGATGTTCTGCCATATAAATTATTTTTATCTATCTATCTTTCTTTCTATTCATCTAGCTGTCGATGTATCTCTATCTATCTAACTATCTATCTATCTAAATAGTTATCTATCTTTCTATCTATGTATCTATCTATCATTATATCTATCTATCAATCTATCTGACCCGGAAAACGTTGTTTAAATCATTAAAATGGCTATTAAAAAATATGGGTTGTTGATAGAAGTGTGGAAATTTAGAGTTGTATGTATTTTTAATGCAACATCATAAAAAAATAAAAATAAAAAATTTTGTTTAAAAAATTCATAAAAATGTTTGGGGTGGACCACCCTAATCACTTAGGGGTATGAACAATATATTACGACCTATTCTCAGACCGACTATTGTTATTTTCGATTGCGATCTTGCAACCCTATTGCGGATCTGTGGATAAAATTAAGAAAAATGAAATTCGCGATGGAAAAATAGGGGTAGATCGTATAAGGGTATAAATTTGAAAAGTTATATGAATTTTTTCATTCTATGTCATAACAAAATAAAATTAGAAATCTTGGCAAAAAAATTGAAGTTTATAATTAACAAATAAAAAATAGGGGTTGATCGAAGAGGGGTGAAAATTTTGGGTTGTATCTATTTTTGAATGCTGTATCAAAAAAAAATTAACAGAAAACTTTGTCTGAAAAAAAAATCAAGGGGTAGACTACCCTTAATATTTAAGGGCATAAAAATGGATGTTGGCCAATTCTCAGACCTACCCGATATGCACACAAAATTTCATGAGAATCGGTCGTGCCATTTCGGAGGAATTTAACAAATAAAAAATAGGGAGGGGTGAAAGTATAGGGTTGTATGTATTTTTGAATGCTGTATCATGAAAAAAATAGAACAGAAAATTTTATCTGAAAAATAAAATTAAAAATTAACCCCTCACCATTTAGGGGGATGAAAAATAGATGTTGGCCGATTCTCACACCTATCCGTTATGCACATCAAATTTCCTCAGAATCGGCCGAGCCATTTCGGAGAGGTTTAACTTCTAACACCGTGACACGAAAATTTTATATATTAGAATATAAAATTCTCGTGTCACGGTGTTAGAAGTTGAACTCCTCCGACATGGCTCGACCGATTCTCATAAAATTTTGTGTGCTGTGCATATCGGGTAGGTCTGAGAATCGGACAACATCTATTTTTCATCCCCCCTAATTTTTATTTTTTATTTTTCTTCAATTTTTTTTTATGATACTACATTCCAAAATACATACAACCCTAAATTTTCATCCCTCTACGATCAACCCCTATTTTTTATTAGTTAAATTCCTCCGAAATGGCTCGACCGATTCTCGTGAATTTTGTGTGCATATCGGGTAGGTCTGAGAATCAGACATCTATTTTTCATCCCCCTCAATGTTAAGGGTGGTCCAACCTTTAATTTTCTTAAAATTTTTCAGATAAAATTTTCTGTTCTATTTTTTTATGATACAGCATTCAAAAATACATATAGCCCTGAATTTAATTTTCACCGCTCTACGATCTACCCCTATGTTTTATTTGTTAATTAAAAACTTCAATTTTTTTGGCAAGGTTTTTATTTTTATTTTGTCATGACTTAGATTAAAAACAATCATATTACTCTCAATTTTTTATCCTTCTGCGATCAGTCCCTACTTTTTCATCGCGATTTTCATTTTTTTTAAATTTTATCAACAGATCCAAAATAGGGTTGCAAGATGGCAATCGAAAATAACAATAGTTGGTCTGAGAATAGGTAGTAATATATTTTTTATACCCCTGAACATATTTATAAATTTTTTGGACAACATTTTTCAATTTTATTTTTTTATGATGTTGCATTAAAAAATACATACAACTCTAAATTTTCAACCTTCTATCAACAACCCATATTTTTCAATATCCTTTTTAGTAATTTAAACAAGGTTTGCCGGGTCAGTTAGATAGAAAGAGATACATCGGCAGATAGATGAATAGATAGAAAGATAGATAGATGAAAATAATTTATATGGCAGAACAACGTTTGCCGGGTCAGCTAGTATTAGATATATATCTCCAGCGGCATGAACTTGCAGAAATAGTTAAACGATAATTGTTGGCATGTGCTAGTTTTACATCTTCTTATGGTAGTTATTACGTTATCTACTTTTTAATGACATAATTTGTGTGTGTCTATGTAATGTAAAATACGCATTCATTTTATCTTGCCTCATAGGTATATACTACTTGTGATTTCAATTGCAAATAAAGCTTATTTCGTACTAGATATTATAAAATTTTCATATGTGAAATCTTGCGTTTCATCTTCCAAGCATGAAAATTAAATTCAACTACTGACTAGTTTGCAAGTATATAGACTGAATATAACAGCGTAATTGAACTACATTATATATATATATTTTTTTTTAATTCTTTAAGATTGAGAGATCACATTGAACATTGAGTACACGCAGACTATCTGCGTTTTTGCTTGTCATAGAAAGAGGGCCATAGAGTTTTATTCCTCCGATGAGAGCGAAAGAGAACTAGAACTATCTTAGCTGGCCATGGAATTAACAAACGAGTGTCGTCGTCTTGTTTAGGGTGATTGGATCGGGGGCGAGTTAACATGGCACCCGCGTATCGTAAACTAATTAGGCGCCTCTCTTTGCCGATGCGCTCTTGTTAGCGTCGGGTTCTTTATTTTCGCCTGGCGGCCTCTGGGTTCGTAGGCAATTAGCCAGCTGGAGGTTATGGCGAGGAATGGTCGCTCTTGACGGACTTTTGTGTCGAGCATTACGAAACTATTTTTGTCTGTGTGTTCGATATCAATAGGCAAAGGTTCACGAAAATAGCTAGGTATATATGTTTGAGAGATGAAACTCTGAGTGTAACGAGTTTCACATATAATAAAACAACAGAGTTGCACAACGCGTTTCGCTGACACTACAGCTTCTTCAGGTGCGAATTTCAAACTAAAACTAAATATCTAATACAAGGTTTGCAAAGTACAATTATGAATTTAGGAAATCCATTCTGGGATTTTGAGAACAATCAAATCATGAAAAACATACAAGTCGACCATGGTCAATTTCATACATTACATAAAGTGAACAAGGAAAATTCTTTAATATTAAGCGAGTAGAATATTCGGAGCGCGCTCTCGTGGGTATTTCCAAAGGTTTTAAATCACTATGTTAGTGTGCCTTGGAATCATATACACCACTGTTGTAGAGTAGATATCTTCATATCAGGAGGTACGTGTTCGAGCGACGAATTTCTGCATTTTCGGTCTAAGCGGTGAATTGTTGTTTCCCAATATCTTTGGTGGGGTGGCGCTCTGGACTGTTATCCGACCAGTGTTACTGACCACGATTTGTATTGGGGAACAATTAGAGATTTGTTAATTCACTCCGAGTCAAATAAGCTGCACTGATGAGATCTAATAAGATCGAAACAGCTGTATGCAGATTTTGAGTCGGGGTGACTTGACAATTTCTATAATTCACCGTCCGATTGTGAATGCAGATTTTGCGTTGCTGAATACGTATAACCAGCTTCCTTGGAAAGTTGTTTGATAATTTTTTAAATTATTAAAGAATTTTCCTTGTTCACTTTATGTAATTTTGAGAACACTCTACCCTTATTCATTGAAAAGATTAAGAAGAGGGGAGCTGTTCACATCCGATTGGTGGTTAAGTAACTTCTGGAAATTTTTATGCCTATTAATTTCTAAAGTTTCCATGAGATTTAATATTGAACCTTCTGTTCCGAGATGTAGAATTTCGAAATCCGAATTGAAGTCATGTTTCTCTTTCATTAAATGTCTAGTATATATTGAATTTCAGTAATCCTTTTTTTTGAAATTTCTATTTGTCCGACCTACATATATTTAATCGCAATTTCCGCATTTAAGTTTATAAACCCATGGTTTACTGAGCGTATCTATTTTTGCTTGTTGTTTTTTATGTATTTTCCTAGACTATTTCTTGTTCTGAATGCTAAATTGAAATCTAGATTAGAGAAAAAGGATTTTAATTTGTTGGAAGTTCTGCCGAAATGAGTTAAACTATTATATTTAATTCCTTCTGGTTTGATCAATGGAAATACTTATGAAATTGCCATTTTATGATTTTTCTTCCTTATTATTTTGTCTATTATGTTTGGATCATACCCATTATTGACTGCTATCTGCTTGATTATATTAAGTTCCCTGTGGAAATTTTTTTCAGAAAGTGGTGTTGAAATGGATGACGTATTGTGTATTGTGATATCGGAATAGAAGATTTTAAAAAATAGATAATATATATATATATATATATATATATATATATATATATATATATATATATATATATATATATATATATATATATATAAATATATATATATTAAAATCTTTATTCTTAAGCCAGAAATACTCATATATGTGAAAATTTTTGAATTTTTCTTGGGAATGTGACTTAGCTAAATTGGAAATTCATTTGTCTTTACTATTTAATCATTTATTCCTTTATTCCAACGTTTCGGCTTCACAAAGCATTTTTCAAGGACTAGTTTGAATCATCTTCGGAAATACTGACACTTATTTCATTAATCGTATACACAAAATTTCGAATGAATTCATATTTATGATTGTTCACTTATTCACCCACCTTTCCACTATAGGTAGGTACTCTATATACGCGTATCTAGGTATATATATATATATATATATATATATATATATATATATATATATATATATATATATATATATATATATATATATATATATATATATATATATATATATCAGACATCCAAAAAAAATCTAAAATCATGGTCCAGGGCATCTAAAAGGGATACAAAAACTATTCCTGCACTAGACTGTTGAAGATCTGTGAATCATTTTCGGGGAAAATACGACTAATAAATAGATATGACTGCTCAGAAACAATAACGAAAACTCAGACTTGACCTATAAATTTTTCGTATAAAATTGAAGTATCTCGTGAAATATTCTCACGTTTAAAGAAGAATTTCGATACAAACGAATAAAAAAATTTATATAGGTACATAACGGTAGCGCTAGTGTCCCTAAACTTCGTGATCAAAAGGCATCAATACATGGAGTAAAAAAAAAAAAAAAAAAAAAAAATATATATATATATATATATATATATATATATATATATATATATATATATATATATATATATATATATAGGTACATATAGTTATCGCTAGTGTCGCTAAACTTCGTGATCAAAAGGTATCAATAGATTGAGTAAAAATGAGGTTTTTTATCCTAACGTGCACGAATTGCTCAGAATATTTTTACGAATAACTCCGACAATTTTCAAGACGAATCTACTCATTCAATGTCCCAAATAAACTACTCTAACATTTATCGTTTACGAGGTGAATATTTCGAAAACAGTGCGCGTTAGGACCGTTTCACAAAAAAAAAATATTATTTTGATGTAAGACAATCGACTAGATGTCTCGAGAACCTCAACATCATACAAATAAGATAAAAAAATTAAATAATTACTACGAGAAAAAAAATACCAAACATTTAAATTAATCTATTTAATTTTTGTTCTATATGTGAGATTCTTTCTTAATGAAAAAAGGAACTAGGTATACCATTCGAATTTATCATCCTAAAAAAAACAAATAATTTCTATATACGACATTATTCTTACTACACACGCTTGTACTAAAAAAAACAGTTGTACATGGAATATACTTCGAATTAAATGTACCTACCCGTACTTTGAATACTGAATCACCCCTTGTATTATGTAATTAGTGGAACAAAACTTGCAGATAAAAAGTTCCAATTGGTAAAACATAAAATAATTATTTTGGGGAAACCAATTTATGATATTTTGTACATATTTGATTATGATTCAAACAATAATGTCATCAATAAGGAGTATTTTTGAATTAATCACTATTTCGTTCATGGAAAAGTTAAATACATGGATACATTTGGTCACTCAAGTAAGAACTATATCATAGCTACTTTTAACTTTGTACCAAAACTTCATTATGGGTGTATAGTCACAACGAAAAAAGACTAGACACGACTGGATTGAATGCACAATTATATGGGTATATATGGTAATATTTGTATAAATGAGGATATGAATATATCTGTGCATATATAAATGCACTTGGATATGGTTGTAAAATGACTAAAAGATGCACACAATTTGTCCGAGTAAAGTTGAAACAAAATGTTTGTTTCAAGCGGTGATATAAAAAGTATAGCCGAGTGTATAGCTTTCCTGATTTTCCGAATTCAAAAAGCATTTATTTGAATTAATTCTAATAAATCTCCATGTTACCGAGAACACTGGTCATTGTATACTAAAATTTCAGTCTGGTTTTCAAGTACCTACTCAACTGAGTAATAATTTTAATATAAAAAAATATCCAAAAGAAGATACATATATTTATAAATGATTCTTCATATTTACTTGATGAGTGTTGTTCGTAGTATATGCTTTGAAGTCATTCTAGATTTACTTACTAGAAATTTTTATTCAATGGACAGAATGGGTTACTTGGTTTTCACAATGATGCAAGAGGGAAAGAAAATTTTATGCACAATAAGTTAAAACAATTTATTTTAACGAAAGATGAAACAAAACATTTAAGAAAAAGAGAACATGTATATAGTTTTATAATCAAGCAGGAGTATTAGAATAAACTAGGTTTGCCCACACCATACTGAAAGTAAGAATGTTTTAATTTTATAGGAGCATAAAATAAACCTAACACTTCATTCAAATTGTAAATTACACTTTGAGATATTGAATAGTCTTATTTTATACAAAATACTTGTATTTTCTCATGAAAAGTAATCATATTACTCATATAAGTACCTACTGTTACTGTATCCAATCAATCATTTATATTATCCATCGACACTTTTGTAAGAAAAGGGTTGAGATTGAGTAACAAACCAAAGAAGCCTGAGTGTGATACCCACAATTACAAGACTTAGGTATGTAACAAATGTAGACATATAAAAACCTCAATCTGTATTATGCTTGGTATTATGTTATACAACGTTTCAAAACATTATATATCACAGAAAATTAGTGTAATAAATACTTCATTTGCTAGGTGCAACGTAATGTTGAATATTCGTTACCTGGTCCATTTTTCTTCCTAAGATGAAAAATTTTTAATAACTTCATGTCCTGATTTTCAAAGCCGCAAGCAAATAAGTATAACATCTAATTTTTTTTTTACTGGTTCTTGATAATAACTTAGCTCATATCCAGGTTTGGAATAATGATACAAATATCCTAAATGCATTATCATTAGTAAGATTAATTTATTATCTAGTCACTTCAGTCATTTGAAATAGATAATGTGAGGCCATTTGTATACACATAATTATAAATTTCGTTATTCTTTTAGCAGGGTTTGGTTTACATATTTTTGATGATAAAAACAATATAGATAGATATGTGTTTTTCCGTATTTTTATAACACTGAAAATGATGAGACATATAGCCGCTACTTCATATTCCCTATTAAGTATATTGTAATAATTTGGTAGTCGTCTAGTGTTGGGATATATGAAATTCGACAGTATTTTCAAGAGTGCTCCACGGGACTGTAGAGTAGGTTTCAAATACTAGAACGTTTCCATCACAATAAAGTATTAGAAGCTAATAAAATGTAATTTAAGTTTTAGATAAAACAATACGCTTAGAGGTTATGTACATAATTCTTCTTTTACATACATTTCTTATGATTCAATAGAATAACTACAGTTATTGAACTTAGATTCAAGCAGTTCGAACTAAACATACCTGACAAATAACAGCTTCATGATGTTCATTTTCTCTAGCGGCTTTAATGTTGAGGGTTAAAACGCATTGGCTTTGAAAATCCCAAGTGAACAGCACATTATCTTTCACAGTCAACACATTTAGAGCCTTGGAAATGTTCTTCGGAAGACTTTCTTTAACATTGTCAATAATTTTATGAGTTCCCAAATTCAAAAAGTCCGTAACGTTCATTTTAAAAATTCGGGTATTTGAATACTTAAAGCACAAAACACAGAGTTTACAAACATAAATAAACAAAACAGCTGTTCGGCGGATTGATCCATCGATTGGTGGCGCTCCCTAGCGGTCGCTCTCTCAACAACACATTCCGATAACCAACGTAAAGATTTTAAAGGAACCAGATTGGGCTTTGCTGGCAGTATTGGCATCCTTTCAATGTTTTTGTGCATTTCTGGACTACGCTTTTGTGAACACAATATGGTAAAGACATAAAACGACACAGATAATGGAAAGTTTAATAATTTAAAGCGTATTATGTTGAATATGGTCGTTATCTGGGCGATAAATGGACATACGAGGAAGCTGTATTTGTCTTTTGTGTGTAGCTTTATTGTTTAGAGATATAGAGCTTCTCGTATAATTTTATGAAATATTGAGTTGTGCGACTATTATATTATTCGACTGGATATTGTGTTGTGTGGAACTACTAGAACATTCATAATTTCGACATGAGGCAAAGTTTCAATTCAGTTTACGTATTAGGTACTTTGTGAATGTAATATTGAGAACTGTATAGCATGAATCATGTGGATAAAAACTTGTCGAAATAAAACAATACCTACCTATGAATGTAGAAAGCTGAAGGAATATATATATTATATTATCTGACTGTTTAGTTCGTTACAAATGGAAAAAAATGAATAAATAGTCATAAAATAATAATATCATAATGATAATATGGTTAATAAACAGGAAATATTACATAACATTTATTTAATTGTCAAGTTGATGCTCCTTTCGAATGCAGTAAAGTTATCAGCAGTAATACTATAAGTACTTCAAAATAATAAGGTTTTACATCGATAACTTGTTGCATAATTACAAAGAGTAACTGACAAAGATTGTCAGTTTGACAGTCTAAATAATCCGACTGCGAAGCGGGAGGATTATTCTGTCAAACTGACACGATTATGCAGGAAGTTTGAGATGTATAACCGTATTTCTTTTGAAGTACCTACCTATTGTATTTGATACAATTATTTATTGAGTAAAAAGGGTAATAATCTCCGAAGCGACTCATTCTTAAACAGATATTGATAAACGTCAAAATTAAACGGTCCTGTTTTCGATTGGTAGACCTACTCTATGTATAATCAGGTATTATCGAAATTAAAGGTACAAGCTAACTTAACTAAATTAATCGTACTCTGATTGGTTGAAGATTATTGAATAAAAATAATCAGTAGCGAGTACATCAAAATAATCAGGTTATACATCGATAACTTGTTGCATAATTACAAAGAGTGTCAGTTTGACAGTCTAAACAATCCGACCGCGAAGCGGGAGGATTATTCTGTCAAACTGACATATTTTGAAGTAGGTATTGTATTTGATACGATTATTTATTGAGTAAATTAGGTATAATCTCCGAATCGACTCATTTTTGAACAGTTATTGATAAACGTCAAAATTTGACGGTCCTTTTAGTTTCCGATTGGAAGAGTTACTTTATGTATAATCAGGTATTATCGAAATTATACAAGGTAACTTAACTAAATTGATCGTTCTGATTTGTTGAAAATCATACGAAAAAAATAATCGATATTATCGATATATGATTTCAAAACGTAGGTACCTTTGAGAAAATTACTTATGGAAAAACAAGGAATTGTATATAGAATAAACTTACCAGAAGTTGTCATGAAAATTACGATTATTTCTTTCAAACTACTATAAAACAATAGGGGCCATGTATAAATTACGTCAAACGAATTTAATGGTTTTTGGGGAAACAAGGGCGACTCCCGCACCACACCCCTGGTGTAAAGTAACATATTTTAATTTTTTTTTGTTGATTTGAAGTTTAGCCTCCCATGGCTTTTTGTGGTATAAAGATTCTTCTCTAACCACCGTCATTTTTAAGAAGAGATTTCTTGTTTTTTCGTAGCGTTTGAGGTTTTGCTCCGGTCCACAGCTCATCCATTAGATATACGAGTTAGTGGGTTGAAATTTCGTACTTGGATTGAATTAATGCTGAAGAGGTGAACCTTGGTGGTTTCCACTTTTTTTCACGACTGCCACCATTTAAATTTAGATATTTCATATTTTTTCATGGTCTGGTGTAGTGAAGGTTTCAAAACTACCACGTATGTAAATTAAATTTACATTAGTAACGTGCACACTGTTAATTTCCATTGACTTCTTTTAAAGCTAAAATTTTTATTTGGAAATTTCAGTCGGTTTTGAGGATTTTCGAGCATTGCGTGCTTTCACAACCTTCCAAATTCAGTTGGAAGGTTGAAAATTTGTACGTGAATTCCGTTGATTTTAGAGAACTGTTATTTCGAATGATTTTTCCCAACGCCGCCATTTTCATAGGTATAGAAATTTCATGTGTTTTCGCAGGTATTCGGGCTTTGTATATCTCTTCACTCCCTCTGAATTGAATTAGAGCGGCGTTTTTCGACCTAGGGGGGCGCTAGAACACACCTCACGAAAGACTGTTTAGAGTACTACATATTATTGTATTAGGTGTTGGTGGCGCGAGATGAAATTATGACCAGCACACACACATTTTTTACCCCGAGGCGAAGCTAAAGGGGTTATAGTCTCACGACAAAAAGTTGGTAACTGGCCCGATTTTAAAAATTCCAACGGATATCGATAAAACACATATGATTTCATTAGGGAATTTGAATTATCACTTTTTTTCAACGAAGAATAAAAAAATATAGCGTTTTTACCCCGAGGTGAAGCTAAATTCTCACTACAAAAAGTTGGGGTCTGGTCCGATTTTAAAAATTCCAACGGATATCGATAAAATACATATGATTTCATCAGAGAAGTTTCGTTCCTAATTTTTTTCCAACGAAAAATAAAAAATTATAGCGTTTTTTAGATAGGCATTACGACATGCGCATGCGCCAAGGTCGATATGTACGAAGTCCTACAAAACATGCGTCGAAGTGCTCTGTGTGCTACGGTAACCAAGCGACGTTGATACCTTAAGCTTGATTCTGCGTCTGTGTCTGCTTCCCATCCATAGAGATATCTCATCAATTTGATTCATAATTTGCAGCAAAATGAGCCGGGATAGGATATTCAAATTCGACAGTCAAACAATGAATTTTTTTGCTAAATTTTCACGGATTTTATTTGTAATATCGACTTATTAATACATTTATTGCAATTTTCCTTCATTTCATTCGTAAAATCGACTTTCATTGTTATTTAATTTATATAATAGGTAAATTCAAAAAATATTGACGACATGCACATGCGCCGAGGGGTTTTATCATTCCTAGTGCTACGCAGTAGGGTGTCCTTCATTTTTTTTGAATTAGGTACATGACATGGTTAGGGGGACATGATATACATTATGATTGGAAATTGGACCGCGAATCCTGCAAGGTTGACTTAGGGAGTTACGAAGTTGTATGTAGAATAGATCAGTAACGTAGCTCGGCTGCTCACACGTTTTTTTTTTCGTATCACAATTCATATAATATATTGTCGAAATAAGTTAGCTCAGATAAAAATAACTTAATTATATGTTCGTGAGTATACAATAGTTTATTTTATATATATTACAAACCAGAATACAAATAGAATGACACCCAGAACTACCAGTAAAATAATATGGAGTAACAAATGGTAGGTAATCTATTTCTTACTATTGAAACACCATCAAGCAAGGAAGTTGCCATGATTATTTTTTTCGTATAATTTTCAACCAATCAGAACGATCAATTTAGTTAAGTTACCTTGTATAATTTCGATAATACCTGATTATACAGAGAGTAGCTCTACCAATCGAAAATTTTACAATAATTTAATTTCCATAGTAAGCACATCGAAACCAATATACAACAATACACAAACTAACAGGACCGTAAAATTTAGATTTATCAATAACTGTTCAAAAATTAGTCGATTTGGAGATTTTTACTTAATTTACTCAATAAATAATCGTATCAAATACAATACGTACTTCAAAATAAATACGGTTAATCATCTCAAACTTCCTGCATACTTATAAATCGTGTCAGTTTGACAGAATAATCCTCCCGCTATTTGGGAGGTCTCGGGTTCGAACCCCGGGGCCGACTGGTCTGCCATGAGATTTTTTCAGAGGTTTCCTCATGGTAATGTGAGTCACTGCTTGCAAACTTATAAGGCGAATGCTGGGCTAGTATTAATCCTCTGAACCCTACCCACACTTCTTATGTTCCATAAATATCCCGTCTCACCTATCCTTAGTGCACTTGTACATACAAGTGTATTCTCTGATCTGGCTGAAGGAGTTAATCCCAAATCCAAGCTGCCCGCCCCCCTGACACATACTTCAGGGAGGAATGAAACACGTGTGCTTCCTTTTTCCCGCTATTTAGACTGTCAAACTGACACTCTTTGTAATTATGCAACAAGTTATCGATATATAACCTGATTATTTTGAAGTACTTATAGTATTACTATTCAAAATATAGTAATATAATACGTAGAGTAGTATAGGCTTTGAATATATTATGTTGAGTTAATTTGAAGGAAATGATCAAAACAAATTGAAATAAAAATTTTTCTCCACACACAGCACATAAAATTTCGTAAAAATCAACTGGTTGCATGTATCGAAAGATATCCAACAGTTAGTTTATAGAATTCACTATTTTTATTCTGTGATAACAAGTAACACTGTACTTTTAAAATCCATTATGAAATTTGGGATAAAACTAACACCGCTTTTAAAAAAAAAGTTGATAATATTTGTTGCGATTGTATGTTCATATAGCAAATACCGGTTTCTCGTTTGAAATTTTATTAACCTATCATAGAAATATTCAGCATCAAGTTGTTTAGAGGTTACCTGAGCTTTCCAAATATTTAAAAATCTTTCAGCAGGCTACTTGGCCTACTTGATCATATATACCCTCACATGCAGGGTCGGAGGTGTGGAGTCGTCAGAGGGTACATTAAATATCGGAGTGCCCCAAGGCTCTATTCTGGGGCCTATATTGTTTCTAATCTATATAAATTATTTACCATCTATTGAAGTCAACTCTAAATTTGTGCTCTTTGCCGATGACACATCATTTGCCTTTTCTGCAGACTCCCTGGAGCTTTCTCAGGAGGGCTCCGCTGGTTTAGTAGTAATCGACTGCTCCTCAATAAGGATAAAACTAACAAAACTGTTTTCACTCTAAGAGATCTTGAAGAACTTGATGATGAGGATGCATGCGGATCTTCGCTGAAATTCCTCGGAGTTCATCTTGATCGGGAACTACGGTGGGATGGCCACATAGATTCCCTGGCACGGAGGCTCTGCAGTGCACTGTACCTCATACGCAATCTAGACAACTGTGTCTCGAAGCAGGCCTTAAGAATGGCATACTTTGCCAATTTCCATTCTCATTTATCTTATGGCATCCTCATCTGGGGTCATGCCCCTGGTGCTCAACGAGTGTTTGGGATTCAGAGGAAGGCTGTTCGTGTGCTGGCTGGTCTGCGTTTTAGGGAAGGCTGTAGGGGTGCGTTCAGGGAGTTGAAGTTGCTCTCACTGCCATCCTTGTTTATATTGGAATGCCTCCTATTTATTAAGAGAAATCTTGGCAACTTTGATGCCCACAATGTTATTCACCAACACAATACAAGAAATAATAATCTCGTTCCAGCCTACTGGCGTTTGAAAAGGTGTCAGAGTGGTCCAGGTTATTGGGGAATAAAATTTTTTAATGTTTTATCAATAGGCATTAAGGAGCTGCCATTTAATATTTTTGAAAATAAAATAAAAGCGATGCTCCTAGAAAAAGTATTGTACAGTTTTGACGAATTTTTTGAATGCACTTTTTAAATCTGAAATCTTGAGTCTTGTATGTATTCTATGTTGTATAACGTCTGATGAATTGTATTTTTAATAACTTTTAGTGTGTTGACTGTACTTTAGTGAATTTTAATTTGTAACCACTTCATTTTAACTACATTTTAGTTAAATTTTAATTTTTTTATTTTTAATGAACCTACTATGCTCTAATGCAGTTTACTGCTCATACTTTGACCTGTGTAAATCATGTATATGATGTTAACATTAATAAATTGATTGATTGATTGTATGCACTTAGGCACATCCAAAAGGCTAAGAGACCGTTTAGTATGAGAATACGACAAATGTCTAAATAACAAATGGTATTTAATTTGTTATAATTCCAGTGCTTTGAGTAGGTACGAATACAAAATAATGGGATTAATACAATGTGGTGTAAGTAACTATAGTCAATATATTGACTATGAAAATTGTGTTCACTAAAATGTCACTAAGATTAGATGAGGATTTTCAAGTTGGAAGCATTCAATATCCTAAATTTCTCATAAATAATAAAAATATTATCTCACATAGGTACATTTTCATCGATATAATGAGTAAGAGAGCAAATGAGCGGCATTGATGGCGAATTTTAGCAAGAGTTACTTTACCACTAACCTTCAAGGCACAGCTCATCAATTGGAAATGATGACAGATAAGACATAAGTCTGACAAATAGAAAGTGACTGAAAAAACTTAAACAGTTGAATATAAATATAGGCAAATAGCTTCATGAATAGAAATACCGGTACAAATTTGAAAAAGGAATCATAAGATATTCAAACCATGTAACATACTCAACATGATGTTCAAGAGAATTTAAAAAATTAACAAGTATGAAAGAAAATCTATGTTGAAAACCAGTTGTACGATGTTAGGCTATGTCGCGAACTGAACCACCCCTCAACTCTCTAAAGTGTTAATCAAGCCTGTACGTAATTTTTTTCCTCATGTAGAATGGTTGAGATATGGCCAAACTTTCTTAACCTTTAGCTACGGACGTGGTGCCCCTCCGACCCCAGCGAAATTATTGGAGTGCTGATTCTTGGAGCAGAGGAACCAGAGTTCCGGTCTGTACCTGGGCTGTCTGTGATTGAGATCACCAACTGAAGATCCACATTCTGCTGAAGTAGGAGGTACCGCCAATGCAGAATCACTAGATGGTGGTGGTTGTGACCGATTGGAAGAAGAAAGGCGGACGATAGCCCCTTCAGCTGTATCAAAATAGCCCCCTTGTTTGTATCATATTGTCCCTCTATATTTGACGTCATATATCTCGTGATAAGTTACTTATTTTGAAGTTCTCAAATGCAGAAGCATAAATATATCTTCCCCCAATACGGGTAGGGCATTAAAACATTTCTACCTCTATAAGCAACGGAGTTAGAATAAAAGTTTGCACTCAGTCACTGAAACTTTTTTGTCTAAAAAAAACATTGCTTATTATTTATTTGTTTATTGTCCACTTACCATGAGTAATTCTGTTATTCCCAACAATAATAGAATGTATTACTTAGTCTGTACCTTTTTTTGGCTTAAAGCGCGTAAATAATTTTTCGGTGTATCATATAAGCCCCATGGCCAATCTTTCTTAAATTGAAAATAAAGCCTTAGTCAAGTATTCTGTATAATCTGAATTCTGTCTTTCATCAGATAGTTATCATACCGAAATAAATTTGTGAAGGGTTGGCATGCTACCAAAAAGCAAAATCCGTATGCCGAAAATTGTTCTTATTTCCCAACATGCAGGAATATTTTCCAACAAAAAACGAGATTACCCACATAATTACCACCCCTTCCTTCTCATTCTTTCACGACACAAATATGCCCCGTTTCCATATAACGTTCACATAAAAATGCACAAAATCCCTTTGGGTAAATAAAAGAACACGTCGTCTAGTTAACCTAAAAGAGGCCGCAACCTTTTGTAATTTCAAATTCTTGAAATACGGCGGCCCCTTTAACCCTTTCGCACCGCCGTCAAAGAGGATAGGGGTAGTGTATCAGCATCCGTTGATCCCTAAAGGAACCTCCCGTATGTGTTTGTGAGTGTCTTTGTCTTCGGCGTTACTTTACTATTAGATGGAACAGGAACTGTCTAGGAAGAATCACAACGCATTTCAAAAGTGAAAATATGATAAATCAAACTTAAGCTGGATTTATAGTTTGACGGACTGTAAGCGTAGACGCAACGCAATATCAACTATTGGCGTCCGAAATTAAGATCGTAGCTCCAGAACGGCTAATATCGGTACTACTCTATGGTCCATTAGCGGTTTGTTTACATTGATTGGGAATTGTATTTTCGTTCATTTCATTCTGAGTTTTCGAACGTTGAGCTCCGTAATTTGTGTTTTTTTGGACTTCGTATTTTCCAGTGGTTCATTGTGTTTCGATTGAGGACAATATTATCTCTGTTCAACAGTAGATAACCTACCTACGTCAAGTTGAAATTTACACTGAGTTTTTATCATTGATCATGAGAATCAATAATAAAATAAAGGAGAGGTCGAATAAATTAATTGGTTAGAGGAACTATGTATTACATCATGAAAAGGCTGTATGATAGAACACCTATTTATTTAAAAAGAAAGAAAACTTTCAAAAGTTTCATGAAAACATCTCTGACATGTCTACTTTCATTAACAACACCAACTGAAGAGGTTTTGAGTATAATGAACAAAACCAAGTAACAAAACTGAAATAAACAACATGAAATAAAAGAAGAATAAACATGAATACTCTGCTTGAATAGTTTGAACATAATGAGTTGTTATATTTTTTTAATTTTCCTCACGTATAACAGCTCTCCTTAAAATATGGTGGACTTCTGAGAGTCTGGTTTTTTTAAAGAATCTCTGTTTTCCTGGTTATGTAATTGAATTTTCCAGTTTTTATCTAGCTATAGAGTCAAGTTTTATTTCATATTCTTGATGTTATGATAAACTGTTATTTTGGTTGTGCAAATAAACATTATTTATTATTATTATTCTATTAGTATCTCTGGTTGTTACATGAAAGAAAATACAATTATCTAGAATCTTTGGAAGATGGCCCAGGTTCAAACTCAGATAAAAGTCGAAGATTTTTCGTTGGAATAGCATTGGAAACCCTACATTTTCGTTTAGATGAGAATTGCACATCATCAGTTGGTATAATTCTATGTGGAAAAATCCACAAACTAACTGCAGGAAAAATAGTCATTCTCAGTAAACTGTAGAGAAGAACTCTCTTATGTTCAGACACTTTTTTTCAATCTTCAAGTTATGAATCCACGCCTTTCTTCTGTCCATCATTTCCTTGTTTCCCAACTTTGTTTGGAATACAACTTTGAATTGTCCAGCTTTCGGAAAGGTATGTATGCTATATTCGGAGTTTTTTTTTGCCCAATATGAACAATAGGATACACAACAATAGTGATTCATCTCTTCTGAACGTTTGTAAACGATCCCAAACAAAATTAAACACAATTAAAACTCAACAACTTCTCATATAAAATACACGTAAACAAATGTAAACAAAGCAATCTATGGCCAATCCGTTAGTGATATTCGACACCGGTAGGGGGTGTATCGCTTATCTACGTTCGCCAATAGAATGTATGTACTCTTGTTTATAAATGAACGTAAACGCATGACGTAACGTAAGTGAAACAGACTGGAACGGAAGTTGACCAACATTCATCTTTTCACATTGCCTTTCTTACGTCCGGCCAATCAAAAGAAAGAGTGCTGTGTGATGTCAGCGTCACTGTCAGATGTCACTTGTCCCGCCTTCAGTTTAGTAAAGTTCTTTGTTTTTTTTTAATTCTTGCTTTGTTAATTATTCACAATAGATGAATAATTAGAATATTATAATACAAATTCAAACCAAAACAGGCTATTTACGATTAATATACTCCGTAGGTTATGTTGAATGTCACTCATCACCTTAACCTCTACCCATACGCAAAAATTCCGTCCTGTCGAATTATAAATTCTAAAATTTTTTACAGTCCGTTTGTTACGTATTCAGTGCGTCTACGTTTACAGTCCGTCAAACTATTTATCCAGCTTAATTCAACACTTTCCAAGAGCGGCTAAAATTAAGGATTGCTTCACACAATGATGGTGAATAAAAGAACCATGAAGATTAATTCCAACTCGGGAATAATATACAGCTTCTTCGATCTTGTCAGATCTGGAAAAAGGAAACACACGTGTTTAATTCCTGCCTGAAGTATGTGTCAAGAAGGCAGGCAGCTTGAGTTTGGGATTAACTCCTTCAGTCAGATCAGAGAATATACTTGTATGTACAAGTGCATTAAGGAAAGGTGAGACGGGATATTTATGGAACATAGGAAGTGTGGGTAGGGTTCAGAGAATTAATACTAGCCCAGCATTCGCCTTTTAAGTTTGCAAGAAGTGACTTACATTACCATGAGGAAACCTCTGAAAAAAACTCATGGCAGACCAGTCGGCCCCGGGGTTTGAACCCGAGACCTCCCAAATACTAGCCAGCGTACCTAAGTACCCGACTAATTATCTTGGTAAACAGGTCTCATTATGTGTCGAATTCTGTTCCCTATGTATGTATTAATAACAGCTTTACTGTGGTTAGTGAAAATGGCAGCGCCATCATTGATTAATAGCAGGAAACATTACTTATCTCAGAGATCGAAATCTCATTGTGAGTAAAACTCACATTTCTCGATGAAACCTCTTCTAGAATATATACTCTTTGTTTCTGCCAGATCATACTAACATAGTGTTAATTTCGGTGATATCAACAGGAAAAAGTTCCAGCTGCTTTATACAATAATCTGCAATGTTAAAAAAGAAACTGAGAATTCTGAGAAAAATTTAGAACTTGATCAAGAATCAGAAACACTTTTAATGCCTCTCCAGATTGAACCCTTCAGAAATACATGATCAATTTTGAAAAATTACATTGGCCGCTCCTGCTTGCTGCTCAAAGTTTTTAGTTATTTTCAGCATAATTTCGTGCTTTCTTAATAACATACCTAAATTTTATAATGCCTTTCATTTCGGAGTGAAAATATTTGTGTCGGATCGTTGTATCTCGACTTTTTCACTGCCAAATGAAAAAAAGGACGTTCTGAAATTTCAGTGTGAAAAAGATGAATCTACGCTGAAAAAAATTGACGACTTAATGAAAATTCAAGAACACTTGAAAAGCCCCTCCAAATTGAACCTTTGAAAAACTTTTTTACTTTTGAACAAACACAATGGCCGTTCTTGTTTGCTGATCAATTTCTCAATCACTTTCAGCATAGAATCATCAATTCTTAATAGCACATACAAATCAATGTAGTCTATACGGTTGGGAAACAGTCTAGGGCACAGCCGGTACCGGGTTAGAACCCCGGAGTAGTTATAACTATCCATGAGTTTCAATGATTATTATCATACATTTATATTTACTGGCTAATATACATTAGTTTAGATATGGAACACATACGAAATACCTTTTAGGAAGACTCATCAAATTGGTGGTAGTACGACAAGCTACTGAATGATTGCAGTATGGGTGGCAATGATAGGTTTGTCTTCTATCAATATTAATTGGATTTATTGATTGCTGGAAGTAACTTCGATCCGTAACACCTCAACTTTAAATTGTTGATAATAAAACATCACTTATTCGATGAACATAGAAGACGTTATTTCTAATATTGTGAATGGCAAAGTTTTTTGCATTGGATACCAAATTTAAATTTAGAAAACTCAAAGAATTTGAATTTCAAATTCTTCTTGTTGAGAACTTTGAAGTAGATTCCTTTAGGAATGTTTTTACAAAAGGTCCTCACTTTACTTACTAGGGTTGATTTACATGGTCCACCTCTGACCTAGTTCCAATCAAGATGAACAATTGAAATTACTTTCGATGAAAATCTGCATTTTTGCCGTGGGCACCCCTAATTTTGCAAAAAACTTTTAACGGTCAAGTAACAGCTCGCGAGTCGCAAATACGGCTGCGCAGGCGCGAGTGTGCCAAAGTGTGGAATTGGATGCAGAAGAAACGGTCTTCAATTACGTATTTATTTAAAAAAATGTTAAGTACCAAGGAAATCTCTGCCGATTCATGAGTGACTTACGGCGACTGTGCAGTATCATATGACATAGTCAACAAGTGGTGTGAGGTTAAGTGTGTCAGAATCAGCTGTGGAATTGTACATAGCCTACTACTTACGTCGGTATCAAAACAATCCACGAAATAATTTTAAAATAGGGAAGGGTCTCATTGCATGAAATTGCGTTATATGCGGGGTTTTCTTGCCATGTTATTCAAAATATAACATCCAATGTTTTGGCCTTGAATAGGGACGTCGTGTAAATTAGCAGTTCGACAAAGTCGGAGAAAAGTTTTACCGTGAATCAGTTGCGAAGTGGAAGCAACGATGGGAAAAGTGTGTTGAACTCAATAAAGTGATTGAAATTTTGAGAAAAAATCGCCAAATTTGGCCAATAATAGGATCATAGGGATTGAAAATTCCTGAGAAAAATATATCCGGATAATAGAAGAGTATTTCTAGAAATTAAGATATTTTCATCTTTAATATCTCTTCTGAAACTACCTTCATTTCGTAGCTACTTAGTTATTTTAACCTAAGCTAACTCAATTAACTAAACTAATGCTTGAAAGTGTTGCTTTGGTCCGCATGCTTCTTTTTATATTCTATAATAATTAATTTAGTGTCGAAGACTTTTGAAAGATAAGATTATTTAACATTTTTTAAAACTCGGGTAATTGTTGCTTTGTATTTATGTAGTGGATTGCTATTGGCTAACGTAGATAAGCAGTACGCCCCCTACCGTTGTCGAATATTACTACAGTATGGGCCATAGATTGCTTTGTTTACAACAGTTTACGTGTGTTTTGTATGAGATGTAGTTTTGTTTAATGTTGTTTGGGATCTTTTATAATCGTTTAGAAGATATAATAAATCATTATTGTTGTGCATCCTTGGGCAAAAGAATCCCGAATATAGCTTACATACCTTTCCGAAAGCTGAACAATTCAAAGTTTTATTCCAAACAAAGTTGGGATACAAGGAAATGATGGACAGAAGATAGGTGTGGATTCATAACTTGAAGATTGAAAAAAAGTGTGTGATCATATGAGAGTTTGTTCTTTACAGTTCACTGAAAATAATTATTTTTCCTGTAGTGAGTTTGTGGACTTTTCCATATAAAATTATACTAACTAATGATGTGCCACTTTCAGCTAACCGAAAACGTAGGGTTTTTGAAGTCCAATGCTGTTCCAACAAAAAACTTTCACTTTTATTGGAATCTGAACCTGGACAATCATCCAGAGATTCTATATAATTGTATTTTATTTCATGTAACAAGCAGAGATACCTACTAGTAAAATAAAAATATTAAATAATGTTTATTTGCATAGCCAAAATAACAGTTTATCATAACTTCAAGAATATGAAATGAAACTTGACTCTATAGCTAGGTAAAAACTAAAATAAGAAAACAGGAAAACAATGTTTTGATAAAAAAAAACAGACTCTCAAAAGTGCACCGTACTTTTAGGAGAGCTGTTATACGAGTACGTGAGGAAAATTCAAAAAATATAACAACTCATTACGTTCAAACTATTCAAGCAGAGTATTCATGTTTCTTCTCCTTTCATTTCATGTTGTTTATTTCAGTTTTGTTAGTAGGTACTTAGTTTTGTCCGTTATACTCAAAACCTCTTCAGTTGGTAATGAAAGTAGACATGTCAGAGATGTTTTCATAAAACTTTTGAAAGTTTTCTTACTTTTTAAATAAATAGGTGTTCTATCATACAGCCTTTTCATGATGTATACATAGTTCCTCTAACCAATTAATTTATTCGTCCTCTCCTTTATTTTATTATTGATTTTCATGATCAATGATAAAAACTCAGTGTAAATTTCAACTTGACGTAGGTAGGTTATCTACTGTTGAACAGAGATAATATTGTCTTCAATCGAAACACAATGAATCACTGGAAAATTAAAAAAACACAAATTACGAAGCTAAACGTTCGAAAACCCAAATTGAAATGAGCGTTAATACCATTCCCAATCAATGTAAACAAATATGTAGTAGGATATGTACTCTTTGTTTCTGCTAGACCATAATAACATAGTGTTAATTTCGGTGATATCAACAAATGAAAAAAGTCCCAGCGGCTTTATACAATAATCTGCAATATTAAAAAAAGAAACTATTCTGAGAAAAATTTAGAACTTAACCAATAATCAGAATCACTTTTAATGCCTGCTAATGGCCCAGAGAGTAGTATCGGTATTAGCCGTTCTGGCGCTACGATCTTAATTTCAGTCGCCAATCATATAGTAGACAATCCTTCAGTAAAATATATCTTGAACATTTAGTAATTCATACTTTTTTAATTCCTCTTGTAAATCATTCAGTCTTCAATTTTAACAATATGACCAAACAATATATCCATCTTATAAGAATAAAATAAAAGCTAGCAACTTTAACAACTTAATTACGTTAACTGCAGATTGTTGAGAAATGTCATTGTATGTCTTTTTATTATTTGGAATTGAAATTCCTCTCTTCATTATTGTGTATAATATTTTTACGTATAAAATTTGACATAATCTCCTATCTACAAAAAACTTGTATTCTCCTTTCAATAGTCGACCCCTGCTAACAAAACATGCATTATTAAAGACATAATTTAAAATTTGATCGAATTTCGAGAGGTATATAGAGGTGCGATGCTCCCCCTCGAAACTCGAAGTATATGTTCGATAGGCTCTACAGTGGCGCGCTTGACGTAAAGTGATTTTTTTCACAATGAAAGGCATTGTAGGTGAAAAAATGTTTCAAGATTTTAAATTTGCTCAAACTTATAGTGAAGTTGTATCATTGTATTTAGCTTGTTTGAAACGCTTCCTGGAATAGTAAAGGAAAAACTTTTTTCTTGTTTGTGTCGTTCGAGAGAAAATACTTTCATTGGAACTTCTCTATACTGCAATATCTAAATATTGAATATTAGAAAATTATTTGCTGTTAGTTAGATATATTCAGGGGATGCTTGTATATTTGTTGACATTTGAATTGATTGCCTAACCTTAACTATTTTAATCTAATCAAACCTAACCTTATTAGGTATAATATCACAAGTAAAGTTGTTATTAAATAATCGTTAATGTTTAAAGAGTTATGTGATATTAATAATAATAATAATATATTTTATTTCCAGAATCATCATCATACACTTAAAATACAATGATGAAATGAAAACAGGTCAAAGAAACAACATAAATTGAAATTAAGATATTGTTCAATTTGTACTACAATAGTCCATGAATTCTTTGAAAGAATATGGCTCACACATTAATATGAACGAAAATACAGCTTTTCGAAATGAATTATATACAGATAACCGTCTAATACTTATTGGGAGAAAATTATACATTTTTATTGCCATATATAACGTGCTATGCTCGGTATTCGAATATTTATGGATCGGAAAAAAATATTCATGAATTCTCCTAGTCGAGTTATTATTTTTATATTCAGCAGAATAATAAGGATGCTTACGAAAAAAAGTAATATTCTATAGATACATAGACCTGGAAGAGTTAGAATATTACAAGCTTTGAAACAACTTCTACAGGATGATCTGAAATTCATATTTAGCATTGTTCTTATAGCTTGTTTCTGAATTATAAATATCTCAGCATGTGTACTAGGGCCCCAAAATATAATACCGTAAGATAAGAGGGACTGGAAGTTAGCGAAATAGATGGTATTCAATGTACTAACATCCACTTGATTCCTTATAGCTCTTATAGTATAAATCACAGAATTCAGTTTTGATGTTAATTTATCACAGTGTTGATCCCAACTCAGGTGTTTATCAACTATTATACCCAGGAGCTTTGTACTTGAACTAAATGCTATAGTCTTTTAGGTTTATGGACTTAGGATGAATCATATTTGATCTTATATTGGAGAAATATACTATACTGGTTTTGTCTGCATTTAAAGTTAAAGAGTTTGATCTGCACCATTCATCAATTTTTGCAATGGCAGATATCAGGCCTTCATATACACATCTAGTATTATGGGATGATATCAACACATTAGTATCATCAGCATATAAGTATGAATTAACATTCATTATTTTGTGGCTCGGTATTTAAAAATTATCAGTTTTCTTCTCCAAAACATTTGTGATACTCAACCCATCGTGGGTCCTCCCCTGACGATTGTGAGCAATCTTCTCCAATACCTCAGGCAGATCGTCATCATAAACAATGAAAAGAATGAGCCCTAAGATAGTACCTTGAGGAACACCTGTTGTTAATACTTTTTCCGATGACTGAAACCTTTCACCATTCACGTCTAGCACAATAGTTTGTTTTCTGTTTTTTAGGTAACTCTCTATTAGTTTGAGAGGTATGCCTCTAATTCCCTTTTTCTCTAATTTCTGTAGCAGTAATCTGTGATCCACGCAATCAAACGCTTTTGAAAGATCCACAAACAATCCTGAAGGTATCATTATCTAGAGATGCAAATATTCTTTGTGTAAACTCAAATACCGCTGTTTCAGTACCTTTTTCTTTTGTGAATCCATGTTGATTGTTGGATAAAATATCGAATTTACGGAAGAAGTTCGTTAAACGATTTGCTAGAAGTTTCTCTAATATTTTAGCGAATGATGTGATCAAGCTGATTGGTCTGTAGTTTGTGAAGTCATCAAGGTCGCCTCTTTTGTGACAAGGCTTGACTAATGTCTTTTTTAGAGCCTCAGGAAAAATTTCAGTTATTATTAATTAGATATATGGGTTCAGTGAATGCCTGAAACTTGGTTGGCATTAGAATAGTTTGCCTAACATAAGGAATTACAACCTAACCTAATCTTACCCAAAAATAATTTTGTTTTGAAAACATCGTTTCTTTTGAAGAGGAAAGGCTCAGAAAACTTGATTCAATATCTCCACCAAAGAAATATTAGCTCTTGAAGAATTCTGCAAATTATTTGATTGTTCGATTAATATGTGAAGAGCTTGGAGCTATTTGAAGGTGGCTTAGAAGGTGCTTGATGCAACCTAAAAGAATGACATTAGAGCTAGTCGGAATTGAAACTGAAACTTTACATATGTATCAGTAACAAGAATAAAAATTGTTTTACCTATGCTCGATCTTTGTCTGCTTTCATTTTTCATTTCAGTTCATGAACCTACAACACTTTTTAATGAAAATTATTTCCTATTAGTAATTAGCATAGGTAATTATAAAGAAATTAATTCGAATTTTGTTGATAAAACAGGATCACTATTTCAACATTGTTCTGAAACAGGAATAATTCACTAACCATTTTCGTATGAGACCTAATAATCAAGTGAAAAATTATCTTATATTTTACATAAAGTGAACAAGGAAAATTCTTTAATAATTTAATGATTCCAAGGCACACTAACATAGTGATTTAAAACCTTTGGATATACTCACGAGAGCGCGCTCCGAATATTCTAGTCGCTTAATACGCAAAATACAACAATCAAATCATGAAAAACATACTAGTCGACCATGGTCAATTTCAACATAAAGTGAACAAGGAAAATTCTTTAATAATTTAAAAAATTATCAAACAACTTTCCAAGGAAGCTGATTATACGTATTCAGCAACGCAAAATCTGCATTCACAATCATATACACCACTGTTGTAGAGTAGATATCTTCATATCAGGAGGTACGTGTTTAAGCGACGAATTTCTGCATTTTCAGTCTAAGCGGTGAATTGTTGTTTCCCAATATCTTTGGTGGGATGGCGCTCCGGATTGTTATCCAGCCAGTGTTACTGACCACGATTTGTATTAGGGAACAATTAGAAATTTGTTAATTCACTCCGAGTCAAATAAGCTGCACTGATGAGATCTAATAAGATCGAAACAGCTGTATGCAGATTTTGAGTCGGAGTGACAATTTCTATAATTCACCGTTCGATTGTGAATGCAGATTTTGCGTTGCTGAATACGTATAACCAGCTTCCTTGGAAAGTTGTTTGATAATTTTTCAAATTATTAAAGAATTTTCTTGTTCACTTTATGTAATGTATGAAATTGACCATGGTCGACTAGTATGTTTTTCATGATTTGATTGTTATCTTATATTCTTCCTGAGAAAATTAAGGATTCATTTCGTGGAATAGTTGATGAAATCTGTCGTTTCTATGTGATAATTTAACATAATGGTTTTAATACAAGTGTTACAGATGAAATGATAAAGAAAAACGTAGTTAACTAGCGTACAACAGCATATAGCCTCAATCTAAAGTAGAAAAATCGGAAAAATTAATATCTTTATCATATTTAAGTCCTCTGAAAGAAAAAGTTGCTGATATCATAATGTTATAATAAAATTGCTTTCAAACCTGAGACAAAACTCTTAGGATTTTTATTTAATGCCAAAGATATCACTTCAAAATTGAAAGTTCAGGAATTAACAAGTTGATTTGTCCTGTATGTGAAGGAGTGTATATAGGTCAGACTGTTCGATCGTTCAAGACAAGATTAAAAGAACACCAAAAACCTTATTTGAAAAACAAAACGTTTTCAAATCATTGCCGTGGAAACTACCACTCGTTTTCACAATAATAGATAAAAAATTATAAACAAATTACCGAAAAGGACCAAAATAACTTACCTACTTAGAATCATTGAAAATTATCAATCATAATGTTAAAAGCGATATCTTGCTGAACGACCAGATTGACTCGATATATTCTCCTATATTTAGTGTATTCAAACAATAATAATTTTCTTAGATCATTTTATTGTACCCACTTCGATTAGCCCTTCTTGAAATATTGCACTTGTTTATTTAGGTACCAGTAATAATTTTTTCCCACTCATCAAATCTCTAATTATGTATTCAGTTCTTAAATCAATCTGCCCAATGATGGTAAAGTGACCGAAATTGCAATCCCAGTTGTTAAGACAATGATTAATAATAACAATTTACACATTCATTAAAAGAAATAACGCATGACGCACGTTTCGGTGGAACTTCACCTTCTTCGGTTCCACCGAAACGTGCGTCACGCGTTATTTCTTTTAATAAATGTGTAAATTGTTATTATTAACCATTGTTTTAATATGTTTATTAATTTACACCAAGTATCGGCCCAATCAATCCAAACTACCAGTTGTATATATTTTTCGTTGTTTTTTTTTTCTGTGAATCATTCTGTATTTTCTTTATTCTTTTCCATAAATTTACATTTGTATCCTTACAAATACTACTCCATTAATTCCTTTTCACCTACGCCTCTGGTTTCCTTCACCTTATATTGGTATTTTCGCATATTTATGATTTCACGAATCCGCCAGAGGATACAGAAATTGAATACTTTTCTCCTTCTACCATACCGATTCTGGCTCGTGAATGCAAATTCCGCATTACCAGAGCGCTTTGGAACGATATGTATTCTTCGATAACTTCTATTTAAATATTAAATAACCAAATTGAGGCCCTTATGCTCCCTTCGACGATTTCTCTTGACGTGTTCGCATACAGAGCAATGTTTTGTGGGCAATGACAAGTAGAAAATAAGAGAGCAAGTATAATTGAGGCGTGGCATTGCAAAACTCACTGCATCCATTTTAGAAAATTTTTCAGAATTCACGAAAAACTGTTATCTGTGTTAATCAGCGGCAAACTTTTTTCCAAACTTATCTATCATATCTAAATAGTGATTCTGATAAGAAAATTTAAACATGGTTGCTGAATTTTTTCAATTATACCATTTTAAAGTTTAGATAAAGTGAGTTTTGCAGCGAAACTGTGGATATACATAATTTTGCACCGTCATTAGATGGATATTAGAATTTTTGTACTGACACAATAAAAATTTTATTAAAAGAAATCAAACACATGAATATTGAGTTTGAAGGAAAAATATATAAATCATTGTAAAGTTAAGTTTATTGAACAAAACAATATTCTTAAATAATTTAAAAAAATTTCAAGATTAAAGTAGTGGATATTTTTGTGGATAGTTTTTATAAAAGTTTTAAACTCTCACTGCATGATCATTCTCATGACTTTCACATTCACACTCATCTTCAGGTCCTAAATTGTCAGAAACCATTGCATGACCAACAACAGTTTTATAAAAATTGCTTGGCTAATAATTGTCGAATGTCATTGATCTTGGCTGGTTTCACAGGATTTCCTCGCTTGTTTTGGTGCAGCAGGGATCACAAACATTTCCATGGATTAGAAATTCATAATATCCACGATTTAATTATGAAAATCTATTAAAAACAACAAACCAAGAGAACTGGTTGCTCCATAACTTTTACGTTTACGCTGATATTATACGTCACGGGCATCTTTTCGAGCGATTTCATTGGCTCAGTGGATATAGTTAGTACTGCAGCGTTACTGCAGTAAAATATCAAGAGTTTTGGAGTGACACCCATTTTTCTCATGTATTTTTAATAGGGATATAATCATTTTTGCTACGACAACACACTGCAGTTTTTGTGAGGAACATCTATGGATTCAAAATTCAATGTTATCTTGATATTGGAAAAATATGGATATAGTGAGTTTTGCAATGCCACGCCTCAATTATTATCAAAAATTTCACACGAAAAACTTATTTCAGATTGAGAGCTTTTAGACCAGGGTCGATAATTTTTGGAACCAAAAAAAATAATAGTAGCTTGAAACCCATTAGAAAATGAGGAAATTGTAATAAAAATGAAAGGAAAAATAATTTACGGGAGATCTGGGTTCGGGAAGGGAAAGCGGGTGAGTTTTTAAGGGTAAAAAACGGTTTATCTCGATTTCCGGCAAGACTACAATTCCTATTGAAGAAAGTAAAATTGCAAAGTTGTAGGCAATGAAAAAATCTACAAATTCTATATTCACACTTTTTTCACATTACCTCAAAATTTATGTGAAAATTTCAAAAAACCAAGTTTTTGATTTTTAATTTTTATCCTTTACAGAAAAAATTTTGTTCGACGAAATTTGTTGAAAACTTACCTTTTTATGTCCCAACTACACTGTAATTCATTTGATTCGAAATGTTTATTTTTTCACCTTATTTTGATTCAACATCGAAAAAGCACCCCAATTTTCGATCGAAAATTCTCCTGTCAAAATATCAGCTTTGTTTGAAAAGTTGGTGTACTTTATGTTCATTGAAATATCTGCTTTTCGATGGTGTATACATTACTATAGTACATATTCTCAGAAAATGTAAAAAATCGAAAAAAATCGAATTCGAAATTTTAATTTGGCAGTAAAATGAACGGTGAAAGAGATCATAATATATAATAATGTGAAAAAATAAACGTTTCAAATCAAATAAATTACAGTGTATTTGGGACATGAGAAGGTAATTTTTCACTGAACTTCGTTAAAAAAAATTTGTTGCTGTAAAAGAAAAAAAAATCAAAAACCTGGTTTTTTGAATTTTTAACATGAATTTTGAGGTTATATGAAAAAAGTGTGAATACAAAAGTTGTAGATATTTTTATTTCCTACAACTTTGCAATTTGACTTTTTTCCATAGGACTTGTAGTTTTGCCGTAAATGTAGATAAATCGTTTTTCACCCTTAAAAACTCACCCCCTCCCCCGTATTTCCTTTCCTTCTTTTCTTTTTTCCTTTCCTTTCTTTTCTTTTTTTCTGTCTTTTCTTTCTTTTCTTTCTTTTCTTGATTTTATTTCTTCTCTTTCTTTTCTTTCTTTTCTTTCTTTCCTTTTTTTTCTTTCTTTTCTTTATTTCCTGTCTTTTCTTTCTTTTCTTTCTCTTTTTTCTCTTCTTTCTCTTCTTTCCCTTCTTTCTTTTCTTTCTTTTCTTTCTTTTCTTTCTTTTCTTTCTCATCATTTTGTGTTTTTTTCTTCAACTAATCACAGCAATAATGACAACAATAAGACATTGTCGCGGGCCAGATTGATGACACTAGTCTTAAGCAGTCGAGGGCCGGATGGATGGTACTGGCGGGCCGGATTTGGTCCGCGGGCCGTAGTTTGGAGACCCCCGTTCTAAAAAGTTGTTCATAATATTCATCTATTTCCAGGAGTCTCAGTGGAATAATATATATCCTATAAAAATATATTACCCCTTTCTTGACTCATAAATAGTAATTGTAGCTTCACTTTTGGTCATATAATATTTATATCTATACATCGTAGATCTGTATTGTAACCAATATACGAAACGCCAGAAGCATATTTTTCAATTTCAATTCAATCCGAAGTTTATATGCCTACATTCGTCGATAGATAGATCAGCAGCAAGGAACTTTATAATTGATCGTTTAAAATTTATTACAACCCATAGTTGCGAGTTTTCATCATCAATCGGCCACTCCAGGCTATGATTTGTTCCTGAATGAGCTGAATAAAAACCACGAGTAGTCTTCCAATTGGGAGCTGAATAATTTAGAGGCCATTACTGGATGAATGGCGACTATACTGTTCAGAATAAACTTTCTGAGAAACGCAACGTGAACGGATAATTGTTGTTTTCTGTGCTTTTTGATGTGTACCTTCGACTTGTTCAAATATTTCTCATGTGCGAATGTGTAGGTACGTCTGTCTTTTGATAGAAGTTATCGAACATAGAAGTCCGAGGTTCATTGTTTATTTTATGATGAACATTGTAGGTTATGTAAGAGCTGCCTGAACCTAGAATCTAAATACCTGACCTCACTATACATAGTAATATAACATGAAGTGAATTTGATTTTATTGGTAATCAAAATGTTCTACATCGTTTGTAGTTCACTGTGAGGAATTTTTATGACTGTATCATAAATATAAGTACCTAGTAATAAAAAGTAAAAATCAAGTATGAAATTAATTTTTCTACTACAACTTACTACAAACTGCCTCAAATAAATTATGTGCCACAATTGGTTGTCTCTGTAAATGACTCTACATCAAAATTATATTTTCTAGAGTTATAGGTTGCAGGAGTAAGTAAGAGACTATCAGAAAAGTGTTTCGTCCCTTACTTATTTTAAGTAAGTTGTAGTTACAAACAAATTGTGATTCACAGTTTATTTAAGATAGTTGGTAGTAAGTTCAAATGAAAATAGTTATTTTCCTAACAAGTGCGGAAAGTGATACTTTCCCGCACGCGACTGCAGTTGACCCGAACGACGCGGAGCGGAGTTCGGGCAAGCAGTCAAGTGCGGGAAAGACACTTTACGCATGAGTTAGGAACATTATTTTTTCTACGACCGTATATACGAAAAAGTATACCAACTCATTTTCCAAAAATTATTTTATTCCAACAAACATAATAATATACAAAACTTCAACTAAAAACTACTAATTATTATAAATATTAATATTGAAAACACAATTTGTTGCATTCTGTAGACTAGTGAGAATTGCCGGTCTAGTGGATTTATTTGGTTTCAACTGGAAGGTAGATGACGTCGATGAGGATGGCATCGGTTGCAGTTCGCATTAAGATGACGATGACGGTGACGATGAACGGTTTTAAGTCATTTGTAGTAAAGAGAATTTTATTTGATATAATATATATAATGTAATATATAATATATTTTATTTGATATATTTTTGTTTTTTCTACAAGCGCTTATACGACATCGATTAGATTTCAACACACAGATCAAATTTGATATATTCAAATAATTTGATACTAATGACATATTATGTTAATTCACATGTCGTTTCCATAGTAACGTCGTCGGTGGCATTCGGTGCATAGAGACATGTCATTATTCAGTTTATTCTAGTGCGGGAAAGTGGGTTAAAGCGCACGGTCGTAGAAAAAATAAATTTCATACTTGACTTTAACGCCTTGTTATGACTTATGTTTTTGCTACAGTTATAAAAAATTAACTACAGCGAACTATAAAGGATGTAGAACATATGATATTCATTTTCGTGGAATGAAACTTAGTGAATAGTGTATTTTATTGTTTACATTTTGACTACAAAAAAATAAATTCACTATACCTATATAATATTACAATGTGAAATAAGTTTAACTAGAAAATAGAACATTTCTGATTCCAGGTCAAGGCAGCTTCATGGTAGTACCTACCTAACAACTCCTGTATTTTAAAATATATATATATATATATATATATAATTATATATATATATATATATATATATATATATATATATATATATATATATATATATATATATATATATATATATATATTTTTATATATATATATATATATATATATATATATATATATATATATATATATATATATATATATATATATATATATTGCTATGGAATTTTATTATAAAAATTTGAATGAAAATGAAATAGAAAAATCCCATTTAGAGGAAATAATTGATATATAAAATCAAAATTTCGATTTCTAATAAATTGGAAAAAAAATTTCAATGAACACAAATAAATATCAATGAAAATAGTTAAACATATGTTAATAAACAAATCAATGTTATGGTTTGATATCTGAATATAAAAGAATGAATGTTAGTACGTTGTCATAGTATATGAATGTGAATATTCAAATTTAAAATATTTTCAAGTCAACATATAGAACAAGATTCATATTTGTGTTCCTAAATAAATAGCGAATACATAACTAAAATATTAATTTTCAAAATATATATCAAATAGAATTCACACAAAACAGGCAAGAACATACAAATGTCAATAATCGTTTAAGAATTGATAGAATAATATATCATATATTTCATCATTTTATTTGAATATGATATTCAATTGTTAGATAATGTATGAATAATTTACAATAGGACTATGATTTATTATATTAGAATAATATACTGAATTCATGAAACAATATGTTAATTATGTATATCGATTCAAATGACATAATTTGAAATTCAAATATTAGATTTATTATGCAATATAGAAAATATATATATATATATATATATATATATATATATATATATATATATATATATATATATATATATATATATATATATATATATATATATATGAAAAAATGATTGAATTTGACTATTTTATGCATATAATTATCTGGAAAGAACATTTTGAATATAAATTTGAATATGAAATTTAATATAAAATGAATGTTTACAGCTTTCAAATTTTCAAAATTTAATAATTTCATATTTAACCAATAAAAGTGAGAGATTTAAATTACAAGTTTAGATTATTATTCAATAGAAAATAGTAGAAAGAATAGAGACAAAATAGATGTTTTCAATTAAAATATCCATAAAATATTTATTATGTCATACTTATAGCTTGAGAATCCAGTAAAATTTACTATATTATGTTAATTGTAAAATTTTAAGAAATTATAAAGAGACAATTTTCATTAATGAAATCTACATCACATTTCATGAAACAATTCCATAGAAAGATATCTGGGATTGAAATCTCACATTCACTCAATTTTGTGTGCAAATAAATCCTCGTTTCTATTTTTATTTTTTTTTTCTAACTATTTTTTCCTTTCCAATAATCCCTTAGTATTTGTTAGAAATCATGTTCTCTTATTTATGTTCGAGGTATTATAATAATGAAATGTCCTAAAGGGTTAAAATTGTGAGTTTGCTTGAATAAATGTAACTGCTACGTTTTTCCTACAGGTAAGTAAGTAGGTATATGGAATATTGGGTATAAATTTGTCATCATTAAGAATCTGTCTTTGTGTTCATCAAATACGAGGATATATTGAAAAATTCTTAGCCTACTATAGAACCAAACAAAATTTCAATGTCAAAATATTTTATTGCTCAACATATTCTCCTCTTAATTGTATACATTTATTACAGCGAACCTGCAACGTCTCTAGACCTTTCAAAAAAAATGTTTCTACTTGCTCTGCAAACCAGACCTCCACAGCTTTTATTACCTCCTCGTTGGAAGAAAATTTACGACCTTTAAAACTTTTTTTCAGTTTAGAAAAGAGATGATAGTCGGACGGAGCCAAATCTGGTGAATAAGGGGGGTGTTCTAGTAATTCAAACCTTAAATCACGAATTTTTTGCAAGGCAACATGAGATTTGTGTGCAGGGGCGTTGTCCTGCAAAAACAAAACACCTTTGGATAGCTTTCCGCGTCTTTTCTCTCTAATTTTTTCCCGTAGAGTGGTCAGTAATATCGAATAGTATTCTCCAGTTATTGTTATACCCTTATCCAAAAAATCAATCATGATTACTCCATGGCAATCCCAAAAAACTGAAGCAAGAACTTTTCAAGCTGATTTTTTGACACGAAACTTCTTAGGTCTTGGAGAACCGGAGTGTCACCATTCCATCGATCGTAGAAATGTATCCAAGTCTTATCCAACAAACCAACAATTTGGTTTAAGAAGTCTACATCGTTTTCAAATCGAGCACAGATCGAACGCGATGCTACTTCCCCTTGCACGCTTTTGGTCAACATTCAAACATTTGTTGATCCATTTTGCAGCCATTTTTCTCATGTCCAAATAGACATGAACTATATGATGAACGCGTTCGTATAAAATATTCAGTGCTTCAGATATCAGTTTTAGCCCAATTCGACGGTCTGTTGAAATCATGTCATGAACTGCATCGATATTTTCGGGGACTGACACAGAAACTGGCCTTTCCGATCGTTCATCATATTCAATGGAAAATTTACCTCTTTTGAAGCTTGCAGTCCAATTTTTCACGGTCGCATACGAAGGACATTGATTATCAAGGGTATTAAGCATATCTTCGTAAATCTGCTTACCTATTAACCCTTTTAAATACAGGTACTTGATGATGGCCCGATACTCTAATTATTCGATTTTCACAATTTCGGTGGACATATTTTTTCTTTTAATTTATTGCGTAACTCTGGTTCACTTTTTTGACGTCAAACTTTACACTGACACTTCTAATAAGTTATTGTTCGTTGATATGGTAACGCAATATTTTGTTTTTGCAGGGAACTGGTCTAGGCTAACTAGATATCAATACATCCTCGTAAGTAACTGATATTTTGCGATTAGAGGTTCACGTCAAATTAGTTCACTTCAAATTAGAATATTAGAACATAAACGTAGTTTTGATAATTAAAATTTAAGCTCTTGTCATGCAAATTATTTAATTAATGAGAACGAATCATTCAGCTCGGACTTTGAAATATTGAATATTGAAAAAAAGGGTGTGAGATTAAATTTTCCTGAATTCTTTTTTTTCCCGGTACATGTTCGCATCACCAGCGGCCCCTATCGAATAAAATGAGCTGAAATTTGGTACCTTGTAGGTTATTATTGCAGAACAAAACTGTTAAAATTTGGTACGTACATTGAGTTTATATTGACTTAAGATCCTTTGTTGGTTTTAGCTCCTTTTCCCAACCGCACTGCATTTCATGGTGACTATTCCGTTTGAATTGCATCTCTTTTTCGGTTTACGCGTGATTTTTTCAAAATATACCGAACCGTTAGAATCGCATAGCGACGCGTTGCATTTCGCGCGAAAAATACGACCTTAGTAATGGAGCTCTGCTGTTGATGCCTTTTTTCTTTGCAAAGGTGAAAATTCATATTAGTACAGGAAAGGAAGCATTTTGGCTCGCAATTTTTTCGTCCTGCATGGAATTACGTGAAATTTTAACAGAAGGTAGGGAATAGCCCAAAAAAAAAATAGTAGAAAGAATAGACATAGAGTAGAAAGAATAGAGACAAAATAGATGTTTTCAATTAAAATATCCATAAAATATTTATTATGTCATACTTATAGCTTGAGAATTATTCAATTCATATTAGTACAGGAAAGGAAGCATTTTGGCTCGCAATTTTTTCGTCCTGCATGGAATTACGTGAAATTTTAACAGAAGGTAGGGAATAGCCCAAGAATCATTTTCTACATCATGTAGGTGTACGCTAAAACCTTGGGGGTGGTTGCCACCCCATCTCGAGGATGGAAATTTTTTTCTACATTTTAACTAAAGTAATCGATGGGAAAAGTACTTCTAAGATAAAAATGTTTTTTACGTTTTCTTCTTAAAACTAATATTTCTTCGCGGTTGAAAGTAACAGTTTTTCGACGGAAAAATCAATGTTTTCAAAAAGTTTTTTGCTAATAGCTCAAAAACTATGCATTTTATCAAAAAACTGGTGAAGAGCAAAATTGTAGCTTTTGAAAAAAAAACAAAATTCTTTTCAATTTATTTTTCTACAACCAATACGAACCGAGATACAGTATGTTAATGGTTAACCTTTTTCAGCCAAATGCATAATTTGAAAGATTCAATTAACAGGAAAAATTTGCATTTTTCGAAGAAAACTCATTGAAACTTTTTTGAAGTATTCAATTAGACCTTTCAAACTAAAGAAAAAAGTTTCTAGCATGAGCATTAAATGACTTATGATCAAAATAATGTCAGTAACTATGAAAAAATCAGTGAAAACAACCCCCTTACTACTCCCCTAATTGAAATTGATCCTCAGTCTTTTGTGATTCTATTTATATATGTATTTTCAATGCACCCAAGAAGTTTGATCAATTTAAAACGCCTAATTTCAGAAAAATTGGAGTTTAAAGAAAAAACGATTTTTTGCGAGTTCGTATTTTTCACCCTTTCCTTCAAAATATCTCCAAAATTACTGGAGATACGAAAAAAATGGCAAAGCATCAAATTGTAGCTTTTTTAATAAAGCGGCTATTAGCCGTTTAAAATCTCTATTTACAAGCGATCACCACCTTATTCGAGCCCTTTAAACTCACCCCATTTAAAAACTAAGGCATCTCCAGGAATTTAATTGACATACTCTTATAGCTCTTGAAATGCCCTACAAAATCGTATTTTAAAAAACTTTCTATCACCAAAAATGGAGGAGCTATGTTCAAAAAACCAATAAAATTTTTTTCAAAACATTCGAATAGCATGGTTGGGAGCGATAGGAAATAAAGCTCATAAAATGACAAAACCTTGCAATTCTTTCTTCCAGCATCGATTTGAATAAAAATTTGGAATCAGGCTAATTTTACCGTCTTGTTCGTTTTCTACATCATGCTGTTGTATGCTTTTTGTTTTTTAAGGGTGAAAACTACCCCTAATGTACAAAGTTATAAAATAACGTTGTGAACCTCAAGTTCTTCATTTATTCTTCATTCGCTTGTTAGTTTCTATCTATCATATCATACTAACATTATGCTATACTCAGTTGATATTCGATTAATTGTGTTGAAGTGAAGGTAGCTGAGTTTCAGTAAATTATCTTCTAATTAATATTAAATTGGATTAGTATGTTCTTGAATTTAATGACTTTAATGGAAGCCTCAAATTGCTGCTTGAATTTATTAGTTCTTCATGTGTAGTTGATTTGTTTGCCTTGAAATTTCCTGAAAATCAATAATATTTTTCAAGTACAGGGTGGCAAATTTTGATGTTTTGTATGGGGTATCTCGGTAACTATAGAAGAAACAAAAATGAATGGCGCATTCTCGATTCCTTTTTTAAAGACAAATTCACTGGCGAAAAGCACAATTTGCTATAGTCTTTTGCTTTCCAGTTATAAACAAAAGTTCGACCTTTTGAAGTAGCTTTATTAGGTTGTCTTCTTTTGGATAGCGATTGAAATATATTTCAGATGCAGTATCACAACTGTTATCACTTTGAATAAAGCTTTCTAACATATCATATTTCTCGTAATTTTCGTAGGACATCCTGACATTTACGATCAAATAAGTTAATTTATATTATGACGGAAAGAAATTGACAAATTCTGTCATAGATGACACCCGCCTACTTGGAATACGTATAAAAAACGCAAAAAGTAATGTAGTCATATATTATTTTCGTCTTCAAAGACTTACACATCAAAAGCGATCCGACATATGATACATCGATAGAAAGGAGAAAAAATCCGTTTCAACCAAACCACAGCCAAATATGATTCCCATTTAAAAAAATACATCTTTAGAACATAACTCGAAATTACACTCTTTTTTTCAAATTTTCTTGACGCCCACAGAAAAAAAAGTGCTTTAAGAATGTGAGAGTTATTATCTTCACAAATAATAGCTATGATATTCACACTTGTCTAAAAGTCAAAAACTAGAACTTTTTTTCATAAATCGAAAACAAAAGACGATATCTAAATTCAGTTTTCGCCAGTGAGTTTTGTTGAGAACAATGGTAAATTCTATGTTCATAGATATATCAATGATTGTGAATCTGTGATGTTCACGGATGTGTATGATAAAAATTAGTTAATCATACAGATTCAGTTTTGTTTATAGACGCCATTATTATTTTTACAAGTTTTGAGTTGTGTTAATTAAAAGTATATATATTATGAAACTTTACGTATTTCTTTGTCAAGCACACTGCACTTCCATCAGGTTATGAGCCCAGAACACAAGTGTTGAAGAAAGGATAAATATATTGTATTTTTCAAGCTGAGACAAAGAAATAAAAATGGATGACAAACTCATTGCTGGAGTAAAACTTACTGGTGAAAACTGGGTAGTTTGGAAGTTCCAAACGTCAGTAATGCTAAAAGGACAAGGTCTTTTCGACATAGTTACTGGGGTTAAAGTAAAACCCACTAGTGAAGCTGCTGATATAAATGCATGGGCGAAAAATGACGCCAAGGCTCAAGAACTGATAGTGACAGGAATGGAAGAAGGACTAACACACATTCTGTCTTGTGAAACCTCAAATGAAATGTGGTCTAAGCTGAAGTCAGTATATGAAAAAGAATCAGTAGTTAGTATTCACCTATTGCAACAAAAATTTTTCCTCATGGATTTTCAAGATGAATCTGTTTCGTCATTTGTTTCTAAGCTCGAAGAGCTCAAGAATAAACTTAAACAAGTCGGTGAGAAATTATCAGATAGGATAATAATGACAAAAATATTGATGTCCCTTCCAGAGAAGTATAAACACTTTGCATCTGCATGGGAATCTGTACCGGCTGATAAACAAACATTGGAGGAATTCACTTCAAGGTTACTGATAGAAGAAGAGAGAGCAAGTTCTTACGAAAAAGAGACAGCTTTATCAAGTTTTAGTAAGCCTAAAGGTAATGAAAAGCCAAATGTTAAGTGCAACTATTGTCATAGAGCAGGTCATTATGCAAGAAATTGTTTTAAGAAGAAATCCAAAGAAGGTACAAAGAAGTGTACGCACTGCAATAAGGTAGGACATGATCTGGATAGCTGTTGGTTTCATAAAAGTAAAGATGAAAAACGTAGCGACAAAAGGAAGTATCCAGATTCAAATGCATTCGTTGGAGATTCTGAAAACTTAAAAGTTGATGATTGGTGCATGGATACAGGTGCAAGCGAACATATGTGTTGGAACAAAACACTTTTCAGCAATATCACCAAAATGAAGAACATAAGAAAAGTTAAAGTGGGTGATGGAAAGCTCCTAAATGTTGAAGGGTATGGAACAGTAAAATTATGGGCGTTCAATGGAACAAAGCAAGTAAGAACTATTCTTTCTAATGTATTATACGTTCCTGAACTGAAATTTAACCTATTCTCTGTTGGTTCCGCACTGGATAAAGGTTTTCACTTGGTATCAGATAATAATAAATGTGAAATACTAGACTGTGAAGGTAGAGTACGAGCAATTGCTCATAGACTTAATAAACTTTACAAAATGGATTTCAATTATGGTCATTCCTATTCATACAATGTAGATTCAATTCTTTTAACAGATGATAACTGTGAAGAAAATGACAGTAGCGCTGACATTTCATGTTATATTGTGAAAACTATCAAAAGCATAAGTCAGTGGCACAATATTTTAGCTCATCAAAATATTCAGCATTTGAAGCAATTATTAAAATTCAAAGAAATAAGTTTTATTGATGATGAAAAAGATTTTATCTGTGAAAAATGTTTGTCAGGTAAACAACATCGTATGCCTCATCCTGTGAGTAACTCTAGGGCTTCAAAAACATTGGAATTAGTTCATGCTGATGTTTGTGGTCCAATGGAAAATTTATCTATTGGAGGAGCTCGATATTTTCTTGTACTAAAAGATGATTTTTCAGCATATCGAACTGTATATTTCTTAAAGAAAAAGTCTGTTAAAACATTCCTAGCAAAATTCATAGCTTTAGCAGAAAGAGAGACAGGAAATAAAATGAAAGTTCTTAGAACAGACAATGGCCTAGAATTCATCGATGAAGAAATTAGAGAATTATTGGAGAAACTTGGCATTCGTCATCAACGATCTGTTATTTATACCCCACAACAAAATGGAAGAGCTGAACGAGAAATTAGAATACTTGTAGAAGCAGCACGATCAATGATAAGCTGTATGGATAAGAAGTTTCGGGCAGAAGCAATTAATACCGCAGTTTACATTTTGAATCGTACTGGTACAAGTTCTATAAATAAAAAAATACCATATGAACTTTGGTGTGATGGAAAAACCAACTTTGAAGAATTCAAAGTATTTGGCACCAAGGTTTCAGTGCATATTCCTAAGGAAAAACGTTTAGAGTGGGATTCCAAAAATGAAATTGGTTTGTTCGTTGGTTACAGTGAGGAAGTCAAAGGATACAGAATTTATTTTCCCCAGAAAATAAAGTGGAATTTCATAGAGATGTGATATTTTTACCAGAGAAGAAATTGGAGCAAGATGTTTCATATAGTAACAAAGACGAGGTTATTGTTCAATGCGAAAATTCTGAAGAGAATGAAGATTTCATAGAACAAGAAAAAAATTCAAATTTTGCAAATGTTAATGGAGATAATCGTACTCCAGAATCTGAAGAAGTTGTAATCAATGATGTTCAACAAAATCCTAGATATAATCTCAGAAACAGAAGACAAACAACAAGACTTCAGGACTATGAACTTGATGTTGACGAAGTAGTGTTGACATGTTCACTTGAAGAAGACGAACCAGCATCCTATGAAGAAGCCATCGAAATTGAAAATAGTGAAAAATGGAAAGAAGCCATCAACCAAGAAATTGGTGCTTTGGAAAAGAACGAAACATGTACAATAGAACATAATCCAAAAGATGTCAAGGCAATTGAAAGTAAAAGGGTGTTCAAATGTAAAAAGGACGAAGCAGAATATGTCACCTTGAGCAATTCGGTTAGTGAAGCATGTTGGATTCGTTATTTATTTTATGATTTTAAATTGTATCATGGTTATGTTTGTGTAATTCTTTTTGAAGATAATCAATCTGCGATAAAAGTGAGCAAGAATCCTGAGTTTCATAAACGTTTGAAACATGTGGATATTAAAATGCACTTTGTTCGCGATAAAGTTAAAGACAATGTTGTAGATGTAAGATAGTATATCGATATAAGCGAACAACTTGCTGATGTATTCACCAAACCATTAGGTTCGATTATGTTTATTAAATTCTGTGAACATTTAGGATTAGAATAATATTGATATTATATTATTTTGTGTTTTACCATTGAGGGGGTGTGTTGAGAACAATGGTAAATTCTATGTTCATAGATATATCAATGATTGTGAATCTGTGATGTTCACGGATGTGTATGATAAAAATTAGTTAATCATACAGATTCAGTTTTGTTTATAGACGCCATTATTATTTTTACAAGTTTTGAGTTGTGTTAATTAAAAGTCAATATATATTATAAAACTTTACGTATTTCTTTGTCAAGCACACTGCACTTCCATCAAGTTTGTCTCGAAAAAAGATATTCAGAATGCGTCCTTCATTGTTTTGTATCTCCAATAGTCACCCAGATACCCGATACAAACATCGAAATTCGTCCACCCCGCACATCCTACAAAACCATAAATGACAAATAATGAGTGTTGACCTCTGCTAAGTGTTTCTATTTTGCGACGTTTTCAGTGATTATTGCAGATTTCCATTTCGTTGAATTAAATAACAATTTATTCAATTTTGTCATATATTCTACTAACTACGATACTTTTAATTTGAGTCAAACTTTACGGTGGACCTAGGGTTGCCATCCGTCCGGGTTTCCCCGGATTTGTCATAGTTTAGGGGGCGTCCGGGGGTCGTCCGGACGGGGCTTTCAAAATATGTCCGGGTAAAACCCTGACAACTTTTGTGTCCGGGTGTGTGAAGCTTAAGTGTCAGTGACGGAGATGAGCTATTAAATGCAATCCAGTTGTGGCCTAGTTTTTTCGAAACATCTATATTCTAAACTCTCAAAATTGCATAGTAATATCTTTGTATACCAGCTGACAATGCGAATGTAGAGTGAGTTTTTTCGCTAGGGTCGCAGTAATGGAGAAAGGAGAGAAACTTGCACATACGCTTTCTACTCTGATCAAGATAAAATCTAATTTCAAAGACTTGGGTTGCTCCGACTTTTACAAATTCATGATGAAAAATAAAGACATTTTGGGAAAAATTGTCTGAAAAATTCCAAGTTAAGTTGGATTAGTAAAAAGGACTTGATCTCGTTAAAATTGAAACTTGTTACTCACTTTTGATTTATAGTTAATAAATAATTTAGACTTTTGGGTGCCTAACCTATCTAACCGAACTAGATGACCTATCCTATAATTTGCTATTACAATGTAGATATGTTTATATGGCAAATAAGCGGTTTAAAGTTTAAATAAATGAAAAAATTAAAATATAAACGGTGTTTTTCTCCTATCGTGGGAAAAGTGACACTATTTTGACCTGTTTTCTATGCGAAAAGCTCAACTTTCCAGAATAGTGGTCAGTTGCTAAGCAATTAGAGAATAACAGTGCGGTAATATTCTTACCGCACTGCTGTAGCGTGCGGTAATGTAACAAATGGATTATTACATTACAATGAAACAAAGTATGGTTTTAATTTTTATAATTGTTGTTAATATTTACATTTTTTGTATCCTGTAGCTTGACGTTTTAAAACTGCTCTCAGTTTTTGGTACTGGGCAATATTAATATTATTTTTAACAGACAAAGTTGATTGAAGCATGGAATAATGTGCCCACAACGTCGAAGATTTCATTGTTTTAGCCAATTCAGCAACATACGCCATCAGTACATTATCAGAAAAGGATACACCGTTGTTTTTTCTACAAAAATTCATGAAGCGTTGGTACGCAAGTTCATACTTCTCTCTGGATTTCGCCGGATGTAAATTAAGTGAAGCCCCGTTCGCGGCTTCTACTAGTTCCGGAGTCGTGCAAGACAACAAATAATCACTATCAGTGTTCATGTTTACTAATTCTTTTTTAATTCCTTATAAAATACAACGAATCAAACAAAACCAGCTTTAAAATTATTTTACTTTTGTCATAACAGAGTAATTTCCATGGTTACTACTTCTATATTTCAATATGAACATAGAGAAACCTATTTAAACTTACTTGATTACATCTTGGATGAAATATTTTTCAATTAATTAATTTTTTAAATGTAAATCAACGATCTGAGAAAAAATAGTATGTATAATTCGTGGGAAAAGCATATTCCCAAACTCCTGTGTTATCACAGTCGTTTGGAAATATTATGCTTTTCCCACTTATTATACAATATACTATTTATTTTCTTCCAAAAAAAATTTTTTCACGGGGTTTCCGGGGAGAAACAAAATTTCACAGAAATGTCCGAGGTTTTAAAAATTTTTGTCCGGCATCGGCAATTTAGGTGATGGCAACCCTAGGTGGACCCAATCTCTCCTGCTGGCATAGTTTGGATTGATTCTGAAGTTCATGTACCATTGTATACTTTGAATCTTCAAAAAATTAGTCGTGCTAAAAACGTGTGAATATTTTAAGGGTGAAATACAGAAACAGAGCAATGACTAACATCTCTTCGTTCAATAATCCACGACTCTATTAATACCCTGTTTTCCCAATAACATTTTCAACCCCTAATCTTCCAATCGATCTGAACGCCATAAAACAGGGGTAAAAACAGGTCGACACTATTTGTCACTAAACGGCCCGGTAGGAATGATACAGGGTTCCTTTATCAACCGATCAAATTTATACAAAATTCAATTCAAACATTACTAGAATATCTGATATCATTGGCCACAGTCACGTTATTCAATAAACCTCCGTTAATTTCAATTCACGAAATCGCACCCGTCTCATTCTAGTTCACAGAAACCCCGTTAATGAAACGAACAAGAGCTATTTGGCTCGCATAAAATTCGTTGAAAAAATTTATATTTGTGTAGTAAACGTTGCTAAGCAATTATAAAATATAATATCGATTTATTCCAATGAGATATGCAAATTTAAATTGATTAGGTTGATAGGATGTTTTAATTGTTCTATTTTTTCTTCGGTCGGTATTAAAGGTTTCGTTTTATCTACCCCTGCCATCTGTTTGACGGGTCGAAAGTTTATGGTTGGCGAGTTTCGTGATGAATTTTTTCGCGAATCGATTGGACTATATCCGGTTTTATTTTTAAGTAGATTATTCGGATAAGTCACTTCCGAGTGATTGACCACGGGAAAATTGTAGAGTAAACAATATTTCAACATGGAAGTTTATATAACAGTTGAAAATATTCAAATCAAATCAAAATATGCGTTATTGTCTTTAAAATTGTACAATTTATCGACCAAGGGTAAAACTAAAACGTAAAATATAGTTAGTTAGTTAGTTTGTTTATTAAATAGGAAAATCCTAATATTCACAGTACATTTCTTGAAGAAACAATATAAGATTGACAAATTTAATATAAGAAAAATTGATAAACTGCAATACACAACCAAAAACTACACCACAACCACCAAATCCAACAGTATCCATTCAAAATAAAATATAAACACATTTACAACTATATCACAGGTATTTTGAGAGTTTTCTCTTAAAGGTTATAAGTGTATTGCAGTCTTTAACTTCATCTGGTAAGGAGTTATACTGAAATATACCCCGAACAAATAATGAGTTCATACCCTTTATGGTATTGGATCTGTCTATATGGAAGTTGTTTGCTCCTCTAGTAGAATATTCGTGAACTTCATGATTGCACCTGATAAACCAATTGAAATAGTTTGGCATCATTTCTTTGATTATTTTGAATATGAAGATCATTGCAAAAAAAGTCAATCTTTTGGTTACTGATTGCCATTGTAAAGTCTCTTGCATGTGAAGTATAGGTGTATATCTACTACATTTCAGAATTAGTATCATTCCACGGTTTTGAAGTTTTTGAAAAGAAGCTTTACTGTTATTGTCCAGAAGAAAGAGTACCGTAGAACAGTAATCAAAATGTGGTTGAATGATACTATTATAGACTGTCATTCTTGCTTTCATTGATATCTGCGCAGCTATTCTTGAGAAGAAAAATAGCTTCTTTGATATTTTTTTATGAATCATTGTAAAGTGTTGCCTGAAACTTAAATTTTCATCCAATACAACTCCCAGGTACTTGAATTGTTTCACAATTTCTATTTTCTCACTCTCCGTCATTAATGTTATATTATTCTTATCTATTTTTTTCTCCTATTATGAGTAGAAATGATCATAGCTTTTGTTTTTTGTATATTTAGTTTCAACTTATTCCTTTTAGAGTAGTTTTCAAGATTAATTAATTCATCATTCATTCTCTGAACAGCTGTCTCCAAGCAATCATCACCAATTGCCAACAACGTATCATCCGCATAAAGATTCACAAAAGCGGGCCAATGACACTACCTTGTGGTACAACTATATATATATATATATATATATATATATATATATATATATATATATATATATATATATATATATATATAATTAAGTGAACTAGGACATTTATTTGAAACTAATAAAACAAACCTCCTAGCGGAGCAGGTTATAAGAGTTCACGAAGCATCGAAATATCAACATCTACCCTAGACGGTAATTGTTCGAAATGTTAATTTCAGAAACAGTCTGCCCATCAATTTCCATCGATTGTGATAAACAAATTAACATTTCGAACATTTACCGTCTAGGGTAGATGTTGATATTTCGATGCTTCGTGAACTCTTATAACCAGCTCCGCTAGGAGGTTTGTGCGATTAGTTTCAAATAAATGTCCTAGTTCACTTAATTTTATAACCACGGGCGTGTTTTCCGTTTAACACGAATAATTCTTACATATATATATATATATATATATATATATATATATATATATATATATATATATATATATATATATATATATATATATATATATATATATATATAGGAACAAAAACACATCAAATCACATTTTCATACAAAATATTTTATATTATCTTCAATAGAACCCCGAGTAAGTGTAAAATTTTTTTAATCGATGCTGATGCCTGTGCTCTTCAATTTGGTAATATCGATCAATAAATGCTCAGAATATTAGTCCTCTATTATAATAAGATCTATCAAGAAAATAATATTTTGTTCGTTTCCAGAAATTGGGCAAGGAAGTTATAAATTTCAATTCCTCTGGTCTGGAAGGTGATTGTAAATTTTCTTAGCATTGTGAATGATGGACTTTTTCATTAATTCAGAGGAAGGAATAGGAAGGTGAAAATGATGACTCGAAGATCTAGTGGAATACCCGTGCTGTGACACCAAGGGTACGGCATGGAAATACTTATGAATCAAGCACACAGATTCAAGTAAATATAAAGCACGAAGCGTTAAAATTCTATTTTTCATGAAAAAATAATTTGCAATGAGCCCTAACTTTCAGAACATACATGTAACGAATTGCTCTCTTCTGCAAGTTGAGAATGGTGTCAAATTGTGAAGAATCAAATGATCCCCAGAAGAGAAAACCATAACAAAGATGAGATTCGAACAATGCAAAATAGACAATTCTTGTAGATGCCGTATCTAATTCACTTGAGATGGATATTCAGAAATGTTTAAATGTCATGTTATGAAACGTAAATAAAAAGATATTTGATCATTTTATTTGTATTGGAAAATATGTTTATAACTTATTAGAAAATTATTATCAGCTGGAGAGGTAAATATGTAATATGAGGATGTTATTTGCGTTTCCTGAAACGCAGTAAATATATTAACGAAACGTTGGCGTTAACGAATATATTCATCCCTATTTTTACTATAATGAATCAAAATATATAACACATTTACAAACTGCATGAGAGCTTGCAAAGATCGTCGAAAACATATCAAATCCTTCTTACAAACCTAAAAATATCACTCGCCACCTCCCACAGCCAATTAATACTAATCTTCAGAGCAAGGACGCAATACGGTTCGGCGTCTTCAGCCCCTCTTGAAATATTAACCAAAAACAAATAGAATCGATAGCTCGGAATTAAAATGATCTGAAGTAAAATATTTGTCTAATATCCGAGTGAGGTTCAGTCGAGCGTGCCACCTTTGTGTTTGAAATATCAATTGTATTCCCTTCAGTCTTTGGTAAAATAAACGGGAAAGCTTGGCTGTTCGACAAATCGGATTGGGAATACGGAGGTGAAATTGAATGAGGCCGCCTTTATTCGGCTGAATGTATTCGTAGATTTCCCTGGGTTTTCCTTTCGGTTTTGCCATGTTCTAATCTTTAGCAAATGTTTGATTTCTTAATATTACGTCTCCCCGATATTCGGGCGTATTGAATGAATCGGGGCTGCTGTTGTGTGACTTTCGGGGAATTAGTGTGATTTCTAGGGTTGGAGAACATTCTGATATATTAGAAACCGAACAATTAGGAGTTTGTAGAAGTCATAGAATAGTATATTGTTTTATTAGGAGTAAAAGTGATACTTTTTGTGGCGTGACTAAATGTTTGTCGAGCCACAAATAGTTATTTTTGTATCTAGTGCGCGAAATGCTACTTTGGTGATCGAGAACTGATTTTTTTTAACGAGGCGCAGCCGAGTTAAAAAAAATAGTCGAGTTCACCAAAGTATTTCGCGCATGAGATGCAAACAAAATTTTTTCTACAAACGTCAAAAATATTGTTCTAAAATAAGTAAAATGCTTATAAATAGTATTGAACTGGCATAGTATATTATTCAACGAGCACAAAATGATTGCTATTTTTCACGAGAGTGAAGTTTGCGACACGAGCTGCAAGCGAGTGTCGCAATTCACCCGAGTGAAAAATTGTAATTTTGTGCGAGTAGAATACTATACTTTGTCCACGACTTCCTCGGAAGAATTAGTAATAATCTGCATTTTCAACAACAAAAATAGTTATCAAAAGCGTTGACATAACATTTTCTGTGTTCACTGAAAACTGCATACTCACGTAAACTTCAACTATTTCACTTGACATCGATTCCATTCATTTCTTTTACTCTGATAAAAATGAAAAAGATAATTTATTAGAGTAAATATTCAATAAGTTGGGCATTATATTAAATATTAGTTTAATAATTTGATTTTATCTTAGTTACATAAAACCTAAAAATCTAATAACAATTCTATCCTAACGATGTGAATGATAGTCTCAAGTTTGGACATACGTTTCGAGTGTGACGTCATGCAGTGTATAATAAACCATTATTCAATAGTAGTGAATAATAGGTATAATTATACTTCAGGAAGCACACGTATAATGAGTGATTTATAGTACAGTCATGGACAAAACTGTTTTTCCAAATCCAGTAATTACTGTAACTATGGAAATAAAATGGCATTTGTTGACAATTATTTCAAAGTGACAGTTCTTGATAATTATTTTGGAGTGACTTTTTATTCGCGTCAATTTCGTGCGTGATATTTATAACTGTAAAATAATGGAAATTTCGAGCGACGATGAAGTAAGCAGTACCCCACCTAACTTGACAGATGCGGCCAATTCAGTAAATTCAAATCTTTTACCGGAGAAATCGAGGCGCCTGTATGAAAATACATATCAGCAATTCAAAGAGCGTTGTGAAGCAAATAAAGCCAGAAAAATATCCGAAAATGTGCTGTTGGCATATTTTGCAGAGAAGTCTAAGAAGCTGAAGTCTTCCACGTTATGGGCAATATATTCTATGTTGAAAGCAACACTCAATGTTAAAGGAAACGTGGATTTTAAGGAATTTACCAACTTGGTTCCATATTTGAAAAAATTGTCAGTTGGAAACCATCCTAAGAAATCTAAGGTATTGACTAGAGAGGAAGTTGAACAATTTATAAGAGAGGCAGATGATGAAACCTATTTGTTGGTTAAGGTAGATTTTTGATGATTGTTTTATGTGTTTTTTAAATTACTGATTTCCTTTTAGGTTGTTTTAATACTGGGTATTTCGGGTGCTTGCCGCCGTGAGGAACTCACTAAAATGACGGTCGATGACATAGAAGATAAAAATTCCATTTTGATCTTTAAAGTACCCGATACAAAAGAGAATATACAACGAATTTTCACAGTTTCAAATTTAGATTATACTGACATTTACCGAAAATATGCGGCTCTTCGTCCAAGGTATGCTACCAGTCGCCGATTGTTTTTGAAGTATCAAAATAAGAGATGTTTTAACCAAGTTGTTGGAATAAATAGTATTGGAAAGATGCCTAGCTTAATAGCAAAACAATAAAATTAGCAAATCCTGATGCCTACACGGGCCATTGTTTTCGGAGAACATCCGCCACACTCCTTGCTAATACGGGGGCCGATATATGTGTTTTGAAGCGACATGGAAGATGGAAATCTTCGACTGTGGCCGAAGGATACATGGCAGATTCTATCAACAATAAAATTCAAATATCAAATAAAATTTTAGACTGTGAAATTTCAGGATCAAGTGCTGTCACCTCTACAGCAGTTGCTTGCAAATCAAAAATGGATAGTCTTTCAACTCCCAAAACTACGATATCACGAGCTGAATCTGATTTATCTGGTTTACGAATAAATATTGGTTCGTGCACTGGCTGCACCATTAATGTTAACATTGTAAATAATAAATAAGATTAGGTAGTGTTAAATTTTCTCACAATTTGAAAGCCTTAATTATTGTTATACATTAATGAATAAATGATTTCTTGGATTTTTGCTTGATTGAGGAACTTAAAGGTTAAAATATAAAAATCCCATATAGTTTACATGCAGTGTGCGAAGTAAGTATTTCGCACACTACTTCGCGCACGGTGTCATCGTAACGAAGGAAAATGAAAGAAAGGGTCACTTCGCATATTGTTGTCAATGCGTGAACCTTGTCATTTTTTGACGTTTGTAGAAAAAAGTGCTTTTCTCCGAATAAAACATGCGATTTTTTCCGCAAACGGTGTTCAAACGATAGAATTAAGATGATATTTTTAAAAAGGATGTGAAGAAACGTACAACTAGATTGCTTTGCTTAATGGTTTTGTAGATGTCGAGGCAACACAAATTTGACAATTCAACAAAATAATTGTCAGAAACATTTAAAGTCACTCATCTACGCATTATAGGACTGTGCGTTTTTGGTAAGTACCCGAATATTAAGAAATGACTTGTATTGAAATATATAAAATGTTCCTTGCAGATTACATTACGTCGGATTCGGAACCCAACTGTACGCCGCCCGACGTTATTGATATTGCCGTGAGAGTACAAAAAATGTACGCTCTTTTATATTTTTTTTCGAAATAAATTTTCATTTTGAAGAGCTTTACGTTCAAATAACTAATTTCAGCCCCAAAATGTTTGTAAAAATACAACTTTACTGTTTTCGATCAAAATGTTTCAGCTATGTGACGTTTAATTCCAAAATTTTCAAAACTTTTTTTTTTTTCAAATGGCAACATGTCGGCTCTTCGGGATGAAAAACAGCATTTTGTTACGATTAATTTGATACCACGCTCTATTAGGTTGTAAGAACTGAAATTAGTTATTTGAACGTACCCATAGCCCTCTAGAATAAAAATTAATTTCGAAAAAAAATGAGTTAACCGTCAAAAACATTAACAAATGATACATGGTTGTATTTTAAATGTCATAGGGGGACAAAAAACTGAGAATTTACCAGGTATCACATTTAAAAATCGAAAGTTTATGTCTCTTCCGGAGAATCCGGAATATGCATGAAGTTGAGTTAATTTTCGAAAAATGCAGTTTTATGCATTTAACAGATCCTTCAAATTTCATTCTATTATCTCCGAAAACAAAAAAGTTATAGAGGCAAGGCCCCTTCCGTAGACACCCGCTATATTACCCCCCCCCCCCGGTACATATTGGCATCTCCAAATGAGTTAAAATTTGCTATCTCAAATTGTTTTCAAGGCAGAACGAAACTATCAAAATTTGGGTAAATTATTCCAATCGCCGCCACTTGTATGTAGATATTATTTGTTTTTTCGTGTTTTTTGAAAATATTCTCAAGTTTCTGCAGATTGAGTAAAAGGGTTTAAATTGGTTACCACGTAGATTGAGTGCATGTTGAAATACAATCCTTTGTAGTTTCAACAGTCTTCATCAACCGCGCTGCACTTCGTACGTATGTAATGCACTTCGCGAAATTTTAATTTTTCAATGAAATAAATTTTTAAAAAATTTTTTTTGCGGTGTGTTATTAAAGCAAGGTTTCAGTGCGCGATGCACTTCTAGGCAACTTTGTTTTTAATAAAAGAAATTAATTCTTAATTTTTATTTTGGTCTCCCATTAAAGCTTGGTTTTTCAAACCATAACTTATTCCGTCCGACTCCAATCTTGACGCGATGCACGTCACGTGAAAAACACGACCTAAGTGACGAAGTGCTGCTGCTCACGTATTTTTTTCTTTCTTTCATGGCTTATAATGATTCAAACAACGAAAATCAACAGAACTCTATCAGATAAAATAGCCAACCATTCTTTCTGTGAGAAATAATTTTCATCCCGATAATTCCCTCACTCCCCAAATGAACACAAATAATATTTCATACAATAAGAAAATCACTGCTGCGCATAACAAAGTTCGAAACTTCCAAAATTCAGACATGAATCCTATATACGAACTGATTTCCATACGTACATCCTGAATTTCCTGAACGTTTTCCGCTTCGGTCTGTCGAAAAAAGCTTAGCTGAATTTTCATATTTCATATTGTATTCGAAGCTATCTGAAGCATAACGCTTCCATTCATTGTGCGAGAAGTATAAATTCGTGGACTGATGTGTAAGAAAAACTTTTGACGTATGTTTGGTGGAAAGGATTCACATGCATCATATAGAATATAACGTTTACGTGATGTTCGTAGACAACTGCGGTATATTTTAAAACACCAGTTTACCATGCGATCGGATCCAGAAGTTTAAACTTATCGACGTTATTTTCGAAGGTATTCGAAATTTTATTGAAATATCAGATGGATGATTATTATCAGAGTAATAATCTCTATTTTTCAAGCCAATATGGCTTTCGCGAGAATATGTCAACCATTACGACTGTGAGCCATCTTTTTGCGGATATTGTGAAGAAATTTGAAAGCAGATGTTGTCTGGATTCTTTATTTTGCGATATACACAAGACCTTTGATTATGTTTGATTTGATATACTGGCAGCAAAACTAAAGTAAGTACTATAACTTTGACGATGTGAATGTGAAGCTGATTGGTTCAAACATTACGGATAGAAAGCAATGCACTCTGCGAATGGTTTTAGCTCAGAAGTGGTAGTCGTGCGTAGCGAGGTTCCTCAGGCTTCTCTCCTTGGTCCAATCTTTTTTTGAATCTATATAAATGATATCGCACGAGCGGTTCCGGGAGCTGGTCTTGTGTTGTTTGCGAATGATGCCACCCTCTAAAACGGCGGCTTTCCCTGGCAGTCCTTGTTGGAGGGATGGACAACCCGCAGTCGGATTTTAATGATTGGTTTCATGCAAACAAGTTAAGTCTACATGAAAGTAAAACAACTACTCGTATAATGGTTTTCTCTTTCAAAAGAATTTATAACTGTCGAAACCATAAATAAATTAAGTTTCTAGGAGTGAACCTGAACCCATGTTTAGGATAGCTTCATCAAATAAATATCTACGTGAAAAGGTGTCAAAGAACATATTACTACTCAGAAACTTGGTATCATTCCCACCTTCAGAAGCCTTAGTAGTAGCGTATCATTCTTTGGTTGTGTCACATATTACATTTTCCCTTCTTACGCCATTCTCTGCATGCGGCTAGAGTTTTTAGATTCCAGAGGACGGCCTTGCGCATTGTTGCTATGGTTGGCTATTAGGAGAATGTGGTGTCATAAATTCAGAGAACTAAAATGATGACGTTGTCAAGTACAGGGCCTTAAATGGACATTCAACAAGGGATAGTAAGCGGGAGAGGTTGGAGTATTTGAGATTATCAGCTAGCAGGAATGGTTAAAATTATTACAGTCTAAGATTTCTAAATCAGCTTCCTCTTGATAAATTCTACATAACTATGAACAGGTTTAAAAGCACGATTGGGTCGCTTTAAACTTTTAAAGCTTTTTATTCCAGTGTGATGAATTTCTTAGTTATAGTGATTATGGTGATTTCTCTTCCGAGTAGCTATTTCGTGGACTTTTATTTTGACGTTGTGTTGTTATGGTAGTATAAAACATGCTACTTGTATTTCTTATTGTTTATGATTTGTATATCGATTGTTTATGTAGTATATAGGTTTTTTATGCATGTGTTGAAATATTTGGATTTATTTCATGACAATTATAAACTATTGTATGAGCAGGACTAATATATATATATATATATATATATATATATATATATATATATATATATATATATATATATGTATATATATATATATATGTATATATATATATATATATGTATATATATATATATATATATATATATATATATATATATATATATATATATAGAACTATCTAACGTCTCATATAACGTAGGTTCGAAGACATAGTAATATCGAAAGTATTGATTATATAAAAGTAGGATATAGACGTGAAAATATATTATAAAGCAACATAAGAAAAAAACTGAACAATCCACAAAAATCACCAATTCCTGTCCTATGTCCTGAAAGTTCGATAGGTCATATCATCAGTCAGTTCTGATGATATGCATACTTGGAGATCCAACTATTTTCTGGAGTACGAGTGTTCATTTTTTTATGGGTGGTTTCGAGAGAAATGCTGCGCATTTTGTCAGGACGCACTCCAGTGACTTGGAACTGTCGAACGAAGCGTTGACAATTGGGGATTTTGATCGAATTTCTCCCATATTCCTCCTTCGCACAGAATCTACACTCGACAGTTTCTGATATACCCATTCTTTTCAGATGCTTCCTGAGTCAACAGTTTCCTATAAGGAAGCCAGTAAGAGGGTGTTATTAGTTCTTATTGAGATCCAGATATCCTTTGGAACAGTTGAAAACCCCGAAAGAGTAATCCATCCCTGGAAGATTCCGCCAGAATGTTTTTCTTTCCGTTTCCTCCTTCTCTCGAAACTCTCTCTTACAGGTGCATTTCCCTATAGCGCAGAAAGGTTCGGTGCCAGTAAATGGCGTTTGTGCTCCCTTCATAGCGAGTAAATCGGTATCTGCATTTCCTTTGATTCCCGAGTGACCGGGAACCTAGACTAAAGAGACCTTGTTATTCTTGCTTATTTCATTGGGTTTCTTTGGCACTGCTATCTCAACTTTGAATCGATGACATGGGAGATCAGTGCTCTTATAGCCGCTTGACTATCAGAATGGATCGCTATGTTGCCTTTTTGATATGTTCTTTCTAGGTTCATATCTACACATTGTTCGATTGCCATGAATTGCCTGAAAGGCGCTCGAATAGGAGCCCAGCGGTGAGGGATGAGTTACTTCGTCAGGAATATCTAAATTCATGTAACTATACTAGGGGTTGTGCAACTATGTCAAGAGGTATGTAACTTGAACCATAGCTTCATGGGTGTCTATTAACCCTCTCGGTCACGAATTAAATCTATTGGAGCGAAAAATCTGAAATTTACTGTGATGCAACTTATGATTTTTTGAAAATTTTAGATGTTGAATTCAGATTTTCAAAATGCTCCGTTTGGGCACTACGACATGTCCCCAATTGAGGACATCATGAGCTGATGGGCACTATGACATGTCCCCAATTGAGGACATCATGAGCTGATGGAAGACAAAAAAATTTCAGAAATATGTTCAGAGGGTGAAATATTAATATGTTTTATCAAAATAACATTACAGGGTATGGCATTTCATGAATGGCACATTTTCGAAGTACTAAAATGTATAAGATTCAACTTTTGCAAAATTAAAATAAAAGTGCTGCTATATTTACCTAGATGTTGCGTTTACCGCTAGCTCACAATGTCCTCAAATTAGGACACCACACTTACAAAAATCGCTGATTACAATATGCACAAAAATCACCAAACACAATTACAAGTCTACACTTATTGTGAACGTGAACAAACAGTTTCCAAACACGTGGTCTAACGAATATAACAAAAAAAAAAATAAACAGTAGAGCGCTACACTGCTGTCACAGCTACCCTACGGAAACCTATATTTCAAATGAATGAATTTTTTTTTTCCATCAGCTTGTAGATGGCAGCACATATATTCATTTGGAAGTATATGATGTCCACAACTGAGAACAATGTGAAAGAGAAGTAAGAGCAAGCGGCACTTCATAGGAAAAAATCCAAAGTAGGTTGTCCTCAATTGAGGACAAGGTGAGCGAGAGGGCTCGTTATTGAATGCCGAGAACGATTAAATGAATCCAAATATTTTTTGTCAATTGAATAAGGTGCTACATTTCAACAGAAAACTAATATAACATTGATACTATTAGATTATTGTCATCAACGAAGCTCACAATTTGTTTTATAATCAAAGTCAGGAGAACTTTAATATGTATCAGAAAAATCGTCGGTGACAAGATAGACCCTTGAAAATTTCTTCATTGAACTATTAACTTTTCTTCATGTGATTTAATGATTTTCTTGAAAATTTAGATTCTATTTGGTTTTTTTTTAGTCAAATAAATTTCGAAAAATTTGAGAAAGACATGAATATATATATATATATATATATATATATATATATATATATATATATATATATATATATATATATATATATATATATATATAATAGATGATGGAATCCGTCGTTACTACGTGATAATTTAACATGATTAACAAAACTAAATTTGAATTTACTACGTTTATTATCACAAAATATTTTGAAAAATATAACACTGCGATTGCAATTTCGGTCACTATCGAACCATCATCGGGCAGATTGAGTTAAGAACTGAGTACAGAATAATTATAGATTTGCGCTTACGGGTGGGAAAGGATTATTGCAGGTACCTAAATAGACAAGAGGAACATATTTCAAGAAGGGCTAATCGATGTTCTTAGAAAAGTCATTATTGTTTAAATACCTACACTAAATATAGGAGAATATATCAAGTCAATCTGGTCGTTCAGCAAGATATCTTTTGCATTATTATTGAGTTTAAAAATTTCTAATGATTCTAAGTAAGTAAGTTTGGTTCCTTTCGGTAATTTGTGCATGATTTGAAAATTATCTATTTGTGGAAATGGGTGGTGGTTTTCACGGCAATGATTTGAAAACGTTGAATCCGTTTTATTTTTCAAAAAAGATTGTTGGTGTTCTTTAAATCTTGTCTTGAACGATCGACCAGTCTGACCTATATATACTCCTTTACATACAGGACAAATCAACTTATAAACTCCTGAACTTTCAAATTTTGAAGTGATATCTTTGGCATTGAATAAAAATCCTGAGAGTTTTGTCTTAGGTTTGAAAGCAATTTTAATATTACATTTAGGTATGACATTAGCAACTTTTTCTGTTAGAGGACCAAAATATGTTAAAGGGGTATATATGCTGTTGTACGCTAGTTGACTACGTTCCTTGTTTATCATTTTATCGATCATACTTGTATGAAAACCATTATTTGAAGCAATTATTTTTATAGTAGAAATTTCTGTTGCTAAATTTGTTACGGATAATGGCATTCAAAAAGCTCTGTGGATGATTGAATTAAAAGCTGAATGTTTATGGGAAAGAGGATGATTTGAATCTGACGGAATACATATATCCGTGAAAGTTGGTTTTCTATATATATCGAAGCTCGAAGTATTATTATTATGAAAGATAGTTAAATCCAAGAAGTTTATTTGTCGATCCAATTCTTTTTCAATTTTGAACTTTATGTTTGGGTGAATGCTATTAATATAATTCAAAAACTGATCTAATTGTCTCGCGGTGCCCTTAAAACAAGCAATTACATCATCAACGTATCTATGCCAAAAACTTATATGCGATGCTTTTGTAGAATTGAATATTATGTTCTCTATATGTGACATGAAAATGTCTGCAATAAGCGGACTTAAGGGGGAACCCATAGCCAGCCCACTAGATTGTTCAAAAATTTTGTTATCAAACTGGAAGTAATTTTGACTGAGACATATATCTAATAAGAAAATGATATCATTTATTTTAATAGCCCCACGTATAAATTAGCCAAAGATCTGAATTTCACATTCAGAAAATTAACTAATTTCACTCCAAAATATACAGTAAAGAACTCTGTTGATTTAGTACAGAAGCTGAAAAACTTTGTAACTCCTGCTAAGTCTTTTCGTGTTAGCTTCGATGTTGATAATATGTTCTCCAATATACCAGCAGATGAGTGTTTACCACTTGTCTTAGATATTTTGCAACAATCCACTATGGATATTATTAAAATAAATGATATCATTTTTTAGATATATGTCTTAGTCAAAATTACTTCCAGTTTGATAACAAAATTTTTGAACAATCTAGTGGGCTGGCTATGGGTTCACCCTTAAGTCCGCTTATTGCAGACATTTTCATGTCACATATAATATTCAATTCTACAAAAGCATCGCATATAAGTTTTTGGCATAGATACGTTGATTATGTAATTGCTTGTTTTAAGGGCATCGCGAGACAATTAGATCAGTTTTTGAATTATATTAATAGCATTCACCCAAATATAAAGTTCAAAATTGAAAAAGAATTGGATCGACAAATAAACTTCTTGGATTTAACTATCTTTCATAACAATAATACTTTGAGTTTCGATATATATAGAAAACCAACTTTCACGGATATATGTATTCCGTCGGGATTCAAATCATCCTCTTTCCCATAAACATTCAGCTTTTAATTCAATCATCCACAGAGCGTTTTCAATTCCATTATCGGTAACAAATTTAGCGAAAGAAATTTCGACTATAAAACTAATTGCGTCAAATAATGGTTTTCATACAAGTTTGATAGATAAAATGATAAACAAGAAACGTAATCAACTAGCGTACAACAGCATATTTCCCCAATTAAAAGTAGAAAAATCGGAAAAATTCATATCTTTAACATATTTTGGTCGTCTAACAGAAAAAGTTGCTAATGTCATACCTAAATGTAATATTAAAATTGCTTTCAAACCTAAGACAAAACTCTCAGGATTTTTATTCAATGCCAAAGATATCACTTCAAAATTTGAAAGTTCAGGAGTTTATAAGTTGATTTGTCCTGCATGTAAAGGAGTTTATATAGGTCAGACTAGTCGATCGTTCAAGACAAGATTTAAAGAACACCAACAATCTTTTTTGAAAAATAAAACGGATTCAACGTTTTCAAATCATTGCCGTGAAAACCACCACCCATTTCCACAAATAGATAATTTTCAAATCATGCACAAATTACCGAAAGGAACCAAACTTACTTACTTAGAATCATTAGAAATTTTTAAACTCAATAATAATGCAAAAAATATCTTGCTGAACGACCAGATTGACTTGATATATTCTCCTATATTTAGTGTAGGTATTTAAACAATAATGACTTTTCTAAGAACATCGATTAGCCCTTCTTGAAATATGTTCCTCTTGTCTATTTAGGTACCTGCAATAATCCTTTCCCACCCGTAAGCGCAAATCTATAATTATTCTGTACTCAGTTCTTAACTCAATCTGCCCGATGATGGTCTAGTGACCGAAATTGCAATCGCAGTGTTATATTTTTCAAAATATTTTGTGATAATAAACGTAGTAAATTCAAATTTAGTTTTGTTAATTATATATATATATATATATATATATACATATATATATATATATATATATATATATATATATATATATATATATATATATATATATATATACGTATATATATATATTATATATATAAATATATTATATATATATATATATATATATATATATATATATATATATATATACATATAATATATATATATATACATATAATATATATATATATATATATATATATATATATATATATATATATATATATATATATATATATATATATATATATATATATATATATATATATATATATATACGTATATATATATATATATATTATATATATATATATACATATATTATATATATATATATATATATATATATATATATATTTTTTTTTTAATTTGATATAACTTACATAAAAATCTTTTTCTTTCAGCAGCCATTGAGTTGGTGCGAATTTGTTTTATTGGCTAGCCACGAAAATCATGATGTCATATAATCAATTTTCCTTTTTTGTGATTCACAGAAATCATAAATGATTATCGCAGATAGGAATCAAATACGAATTCCATAAAACTAATACAAGTATTACCATTTCAATGTGACACATGAATTTTTCTGTTTTTCAAACGACTTTCAGAACTCAACCATTGGTAACTATAATTTTTCATGCTGTTATTGAGCTTAAAATAGAATTCGCTATATGTCAGCTTTATTGAAAGTTCGGTTGTTAATTTATTTTCATAGAAAGAACTTAATAAGTATAAACATGATATAAAACAGAATATTTATTCACATGAATCATAAATAAAACTAGATGTTTCTCTAATATTTCGATATAAAGAGAATTAATATTAACCAGTCAAGGTATTTCGAGCAATTTTAATGGACCCATCTGTATCTGTCATTTATTTGTCTCTCTAGAACGATCTCATAATATAATTCATTTTCTAATATCGTCGAACAGATACGACATCAATCGCCTAAAATTTTCAATAAACCTCCCTCGACAGACACGAAACTCAGCTAATAAATTGACAAAGACGTGAACGATGAATAATCAATTTTTCAAATATTTTACATGCAGCTTTCCAGACGGAAAATGGCTTAATAAAAGTCAAAGCACGTTACAATTATCCAGTTCAATATTAAACGAGAATCAAGGAGGAATTGTGTGGGGATTTTCTGGTCTACCATGTTGGATGTATACGCAATGATATCAGAGTCAATCTTAGATGGAGTCAGTACAGGTACTACTCGAAAAGTTTTCAATTCTGACTAATATTCAATATAGATTTTGTGTTATGAAACTAGTATTCGATTTTTTTTCAACCATTTAAATTACGGAATATGGTACGCTTCAAGTTGATTGATATTTTTTCCATAAACGTTTCTATATTACTGAATTCTTGAAGCATTTCAGTATTTTTCAGAAATTTAATATATTGATTGAAATAATTTCAAGGTTTAGTTCCCAACACAAAAAGTAAAAAGAGTATTTCTGCTAAGTGATAACTCATTAGTTTCTTCTCTCAAATATTATATTATGTTATTTCTGTGGTTTGATTTCTTTTCTATTTAGCTATACTTTAATTATTTTCTGTAATTGGGTTTTATACCTGTTGGAAATAAAGAACTTATTATTATTATTATTATTATTATTATTATCTCAAATAATGTAATATAGACATATATATATATATATATATATATATATATATATATATATATATATATATATATATATATATATATATATATATATAAATATATATGTTCAGAAAGATTTCCTTGGTCGGAAGTAGTTGAAAAACTTGGTTCTCGGAATGAACCGCGTAAAAGATTTGAAAAATCTCGACATTTCGGCTCCTTTTGCGAAGCCATCTTCAGGAGAATTAGAAGGGGATAATTCAGATAAGTGGCCTCAATCTGCCTACTCCACGAATCGAATTAGGAGGAATCGGAAACAATACGATTGCGTGGTCTCAACCTGCCTACTCCACCAACCGTACTGCTTCCTGTCAACTCTGAAGTCTCAACCTGCCTACTTTTCAGAGTCAAGTTGATATATATATATATATATATATATATATATATATATATATATATATATATATATATATATATATATATATATATATATATATATATATATATATTTATATATATATATATATACAGTGGCGTAGATAGCTTTTTGCGATGGGGGGGAATATGACTTAGTGCAACATTTCATAAGTTTTTCTTCTGAAGTTCTATTTTTATTGATCAAAATAATCTTTTATGTAGGTAGTACATAAGCAGAAAAATTAAATTAAATTGCAAAAAATTCAAATTATTTGAATTGGAAAAAATTAATTAAAAATCAGTGAAAAATTGAATTTTATTTAATTGGATATATACATCATTGAAAATATTCTTGAGAAAATAAGAGCAGAAAATTTGGGTTTTGGCGTTTTTTGAGAATCCATTTATGACTTCGTCAGCTGTGATTCCAATATCATGATGTTGCCAGAGCAGCCAAACCTTTCAATAACAAAAATTGGACAAACATGAGTTTTTTATTTGCAATGAATTTTATACATTCAGAAGGGTCATTGAAAGTCCATTTCTTTTATCGTGCTCCTTTGAATCGTTTTTATTCTCTTCAAACTTCGATACCGGCGGCGTAGCTAATATTCTGAGCAACTTGAAATTAGAAAAAAAAATTTCTAGGCAATCATCCAGCTCTCTTATTGAATTTTTAGGCTTAACATCGCCTCTACGAATTAAATATTTCTTCCGCACTTTCAACTAATGAGAACAGCAGGTGTGGCAGTAAAAAATTTTTGATAAAGCTCATCAGTTTTGATGAATTTATCAGCTGCTTTGTCAATTTCGTATAAATCATGCTTGAAAAATACCGAAAATCTTTCTAATATATTTAGTTTAGTCAACGAATGCTTTTTTGTTCAACTTTTTTCAGCAGTCTCGAAAAAAAAGATAAGGTTTCACTAAATTCGGAATGGCATGTAGATGTTTTTTGAGAAAAATAAAAATTCGCTCGCGAAAATTGTGAAAGTTATAAACAATATATATGTAGTAGAAAATAATTCATTTTTTATTTTGCTAATTGAGGGTTCATTTATATTATGTTCTTGACATTAACAAACAAATTCCATTTGAAAATTCTTAACTTTTCCATATTCTTGTCATTTGAGAATATATAATTCTTCGGAAAATTTTGAGCTTGTCTTAAATTGAAATAACGAAAAGGTATATAAGATTGTTTCAAAAATATGATTGTTCATCAGAAATAAGCGTGGCTAGTTTTCTAAT
>JARQZK010000108.1:0-82500 GCA_030704885.1 Cynegetis impunctata
TTTAAGTTGGGGGGCGTTCAAGTATTACGTAACGCAAATTGGGGGGTCTTGTAAAACGTTACGATGCGTTACAGGGGCGGGAGGGGGGATCGAACAACGCGTTACGTAACATTGATTTTTATTGAATTAAAAAACTAGGAAATTTGAATCTCCCAAGTTGTAAACTCTTTTCGTTTATGTTTTATGGGGAATACCTCGACTGTATTCTTCGTCATTTATATTTTGTTTCCGTTGTCAGTTTTCATTAAGTGTTTTAAACACGTAATACACAGGAGCACATTGTTGTAGAAGTGACTTCATACTGTATAATGTCCTCAAGAGAGATTTGCATCATCAGCTGTTTTTGGACTATAAAGGCTCTCTGCTGACTTCCTGCCGCAACTGTGCCATAAAATGCGAACGAAATTTAGAAAACGGCTAAAGAATGAATAAAAATGGTATAGCGCTCAGGTCCTTGACTCGCAATATTTTTTGCAAAAAATTAAATGCGCGTACGATTCCTGCTGTTTCGTCTTGAGGAGTGCATTGAAATAATCCTTTCCGAATAATACTTCCTGCCGCCACCGTGCCTATGCCGAATCCTTCAGATCCCAAGCAAGCTCACGGTACCTAGTCAGCTAAACAAAGGATCATGCAAGCATTCACTACTTCTTGTGAGGTTGTCCATTGTTCTGTCGCCTCCTCCATAAAGGTTCAAGCAGATGCCGTACGATTTCTTGTGACCAACCTGTGGGATCTACTTCACATCACACAATTCTGTTTGCAAATGCAGTCTGAGTGGGCAAAGGAACAGTAACTCCAACTGAATTGTTTTTTTTACATACCTACTTGTTTGAATTATGGCTGACTTTTTAGGTTCCATTGCATTGCCAAAGAAAATAAATATGTTATTTTATTTCAGAGCTTTTAAGTGAAAAAAAAATCGCAGCAAGCTGTATTAGGAGAGCAGGTTTTCATACCGTATCCAATTCGAAAAATCTACTTATTTAGTTGAATTTTTTTTCCAAATTCGAACCAGCCTTCTTCCTACTTAGATCACCAACCCCATTGCTTCCACATTGAACCCTTTATCGGGTAAACAAGATTTACTTCCTTTCCTGTGGCTCAACCCCGTGAGCGATTCGTACCAAAACCAACCCCATCTAAGATGACATTAGTAACTATCTACCTACCAACTTTCAAACCTATTGCAAAATTGAGCCATGTATCGCGTAAACAAGAATCATTTCCACCAAGTTAGCTAAAAATGTATGTAACGACAGGGCCAATTCAGGAAAACGGCATAATTAAATGTAAGATTAGTAGTAAAAGTCTATTAGGACAAATTTGAGCCCTTTTCAACATATCACATTATGTTAGATTGTTTATTAAATAATTATCTCTTGTTTTGTTTATTATTAACGAAACCACGATTGAAACAATAAAAACGGTATTTTAGCAACTTTTAGGTGAAAATGGTCACTTGGGTGTTACGTAACGTTTATAGGGGGGAGGAGGGGACCATAGGGAGGAGGGAGGTTCATAAATCTTCAAAAATTGCGTTACGTAATACTTGAACGCCCCCTTGAGCAAAATTTCTACAATTCCTAGTTTTTAGTTATTTTAGATATCCCAGAAAAATTGAGAAGTGATAATAAGGATGCAATTAATTATATTTCAGTGTCTGAGTAGCGAAGCGTTATAGTAGGTAAACAAAAAAAATCTTTCTAGTTTTTCGCAGATTAATTTCGACAAGATAATCTCTTTTATATATATAATATAACGATTGATTTCTGCTATGTAACTGAGCTCTAGCCATTCAGTATCAAGTGAATTTTGCATTATTGATCTGCGAAGCCGAAAAAGATTCAATTGATGGTGAAAAGTGAGACGGCTAATGTGTGAAACTAATTAAATTTGAAGATTTTGGTTGTTTTGAGAAAATTTTCAGTTATAGAGACATAAAAAGAGACCAGTCGATAGTACATACCTATACGCTTCTTCCTATTACATCGAACTAAAATATAATAAGATTGAGTTTTACGAAAAAATTATTTCAATATGAAAAATCAAGTTTCCATAGTTTAAATTTTCTATTTCGGAATTACTTATTTATTACTTGTGTTTGATATTGTTCAAAGTTTTCGTTCAATTTACCAAGGAATAAGAGTTCAAACCTCTAGATTGTATATATGATATGACATGTACATAACATGAAAGGTTCGTATTTCACTATTTCTCCGAATTAACATATTCAGGTGCGAATTTCAGTTTGAAATTCGCACCTGAAGAAGCTGTAGTGTCAGCGAAACGCGTTGTGCAACTGTTGTTATTTTATTATATGTGACTTCGACTTTATCAGTCGAAAAATATGATAAAAAATATTGCATGAAAATAACTTAATTTCATGTTTGAGAAGATATATATATATATATATATATATATATATATATATATATATATATATATATATATATATATATATATATATATATGTCGCCGAAGATAACAAGATCCGCAAGTTTATAAATTTCCTAGGAAATTTATATACCTTCTTAGGATTCTAAACGAGAGATAAATTTTATTATTTTACGCCCACATTTTCGCAAATTGATAAACTTACGGAAGTCACGCGTAAAATAATAAGTAAGCAATAACCAAACGCCGCTCTGATTAGTTGAATACGTCACGTGTTCCTTCTACTTTCTCTCCACCGCCATTGGTCGACACGGAACATAAACAGACCGGTTGCTCGTGTGTTTTTGTGAAGTTTTTAATGTTGTTACTGTGTTGGAACTGTGAAAATAGTTTTATTTTGCTAAGATTACTAATCTAGAAACATAATGAACAACATAGAAGCTGCGGACAGCCGAAATGGTGAAGGTTTCTATGTTTTATGATTGTTTTTTCTTTTTTAATAAATCTCTTTAGTATCGTAGAACACGATTTCTGTTGTTTTATTTTGGTAGAGTGAAGTAGGGGTCATTAGCATATTATGTAAAAAAGTAACCCTATATTATAGGGACCTACCTAGTTTTAAAGTGGAAATACTGTTAATTAGGTAATTGAAACTGATGTATTTATAGTTTGGCAAGTCTGATTGTACCTAAGTCTATGGAGACAACCATTACCACTGTCAACATCGACCAATCAGAGAGCAGTGTGTTATTTGCCGTGTTTTAAAGAATGGTAAAATTAAAAGCTCTTCTGTGATTGGTCGAACCGTTTAGAATCTTACGAATGAATATCCGTTAGTTTATAAATTTACCAGGAGACGTCGCAAATTGATAAATTAACGAAAATGCGGGCGTAAAATAATACATATTAAAAAAATGGTTAAAAATAACAATTTACACTTTTATTATAAGAAATAGCGCATGACGCACGTTTCGGTGGAACTTCACCTTCTTCAGATGCTAATGGCAAACAGTTTGCCATTAGCATCTGAAGAAGGTGAAGTTCCACCGAAACGTGCGTCATGCGCTATTTCTTATAATAAAAGTGTAAATTGTTATTTTTAACCATTGTTTTAATATGTTTATTAATTTACACCAAGTATCGGCCCAATCAATCCAAAATTTAAAATAATACAATTTATCTGTCGTTCAGAATCCTACGAAGGTTTATAAATTTCCTAGGAAATTCATAAACTTGCCGATATTATTATATATATATATTTATATATATATATATATATATATATATATATATATATATATATATATATATATATATATATATATATATATATATATATATATATATATATATATATATATATATATATATATATATATATATATATATATATATATATATATATATATATATATATTAGGGATAATTTCAAGTTATTTTCTTTAGTGTGATGTACATTCAGAACACATTTAAAATTTAAGAAGTAACAAAAATATATTTTGAATTTTTCTTCTTCTCATAACTGAAATGTAGTATTCAAAACCTTATTCATATATGATATAAGAAGAATTTTTATTTTTCATATTCTCTACTCTATGTGTCAGTTAATGATATCTTCCATATTTATAAATGCTTCTATAATTTTGAGTCTCTTGACTAAAAAAGTTTTGTTATAAAATCTGAAAATTTACACGAATATTACAAGAAGAATTTCATTCAAATAATCAAAAGAATTTAATATTGTTTTTTTGGTGTATTCAGTATCATTCTCTTCCATAAACAAAAAAAAACAGAGAATATCAGCCATAGTACAAATTCCATTCAGATTCGTCTTAAGCTTGTCTATAAATAGATTGAATTTTCAGTTTGAGTTCAACATATAAAGAACTGAAACTGCCCTGTTGAATTCAGTATCAATTGACCCATCATTTGAACAGACTCACATTTTTAATTAAAAGGATAGGACTAATAAATGACTTAATAGTTTTTAATTGAAAGAAAATAATACGTATATCTTAATTGATCCATAAGATTTCTTTAATTGCTTGTAGTCTAAGAAACTCATTAGTGAAAAGTGGTCATTAAATTTTATATCAAGGAATGATGAGGGTGAGTGGAAATATAAAGGAATATTTTGTGAAATATTTTTTTTGAAAATTTATATTTTATTATTTTTCTGATTTATGTGGAACTTGGACAATGGTTTTTTGAAAGTTTTTATGTTAATAACTATAATATCCACCAATCGGTTCGGATATAGTTCCAAGTAATTTTACCTAGATAGCACGCGCACCACACGCTTTCACTCAAGGAGAAAAGTGCCACTCGTTGAACATCCCGCGCAAAGTCTTATGTTTTACAAAATTTTTCATAAAACGAAGTCGTTCTCCATGACATAATTTCAACTGTACGAGTGGTGGTTTAATTCTATTGGTAAGTTGCACATTTTAAGAGTTGATATTCAACAAAAATTTCGAAATTTTTCATATTATGCTTTTTTTTGTAACAGTGACCTAACGTTAAATAGTGCATGTCAGAAATAAGGCCCACGTAAACTTTTAAGATGGACATGGTGAATAAAAGTAATTTATTATGGTACTGTCCACTATGCCAGGAATCCCGTGAAAAAGAAATGATGTGCTGCCTTAATTGCAACACATGGGCCCACGAAGAATGTTTAGGGTATTCACCATCTGATGATGACGACTATATTTGCATCGCATGTGACGCCTAACAATTTTTTGAGTACCTACCAGAACTTTATTTTGAGTTAAAACTCTGTTAATACATTATTCAAATGCTTTTCTGTTTTGCTTGTAGCCTTTTATTACATTTATATGATACGGGCCTTATTACTATCATTGGCAGAAATAAGGCCCATTTACATGGTTTTTAGAATCTATGATTTTTATTATATTACGTTTTCTTTAACTTGTTTCAGTTAATGTTTTACTTAGAATATAATATGAGTTTGTTGTTCAATATATTTTTAGTTTCCTTTGTATGTCGTTTTTACTGAAAAAAATGTTTTGCCTTAGGTGGGCCTTATTTGTCTCAGGTACCTTATTCCTCACACTATAGCCGTCTCATCTTTTTCACTTCCGACATTGTTTTGTTTTGAGAAATAAGTAAGTAAGTATTGAACTTAGGACTGCAACTATTACGCAAGAAACCGCAAATGAAAATAAAATAAATATTACGTTGTTTATATAGGATTGCATAAGCAGGACGCACCGACAGGAATAAGACAAATATGCATCAACTCGTTTATCCCATTCGATGCTCAATCGTACTCAACAAGTAAGAACAAGTATTCTATGAACCAGGCGATTGATACAGAAATGCACAAATCGGATTATTTAACAAAAACTTGTTAAAACATGATTGCCCGCGGTCTATTATCTACGAAAATTACATATCTAGGAAAAAATGCGTCTAATTGAATAGAAAGTGTGTCTATTGCCTTTTTATTTGTTTGTTTGTGTCTACTTTCATTTCGAAACGAACCGACAGATTGACATGATTTTTCTTTCAATTATTGAATAAAACAGGACAGACATATGAACTACGTGGAGAGAAATATCGAATCAAGTCAGAGCAATCTCTTAATTAATATTGGTTGATGTTCACAAGTTGTAGTTGAGAGTCGAGAGCTCAGTCGGTGTCTAAGAGTCCTCCTAGCTAGATGAAATTACAAATCGCCCCCAAGCCTCTACACAACGCCCCCATTTTTTTTTCTAGGTCTCTTACCGCCCCCCTTTAGGCCTGCAGCGCCCACAAGGGGGCGTTATCGCACACTTTGGGAAAGGCTGATTTAGAGGCTTTGGAGATTAAATCGGCAGGATCTAGGAACTTACTCATCACTGCTGACCAAATAGAGCTTGGTATTGCCCCATTAATTGAAGCAGTATTATAAATAGATAGATTGTTACCTTTTTAACTTGAGTTTTTCATCAGTTCTTGATAATGGTTTAATAGACAGAAACATATGGCCAGTGAAATAAACTAATTTAAGTGGAATCAAATATAAATTGAGTTATTTCTTGAAACTGCAGACTGAAATAGTTATATAGATCTTTAGGTAAATTATTCAGTGAACATCTTCAAAGTGAACTAATGAAATTAAATATAGTAAAAGTTTTTCATAATATTGCCAAAAATTTACGTCTCAATGTATCTCATCTATCTCAATATTCAACATTACCGTTAAAGATGGAAGAAATTATGAAACAGGGTCTCTTAAGACAGTTATTATTACACAATATTTTATGGAATAAATACATTGAATTTTTAAAATTATTTTCAAAAATTAACCTTTATCAAAGTTTTTCTTCTCAAAAATTCATGAACTCGAAATCTAGAATATTTCATCTAAAATCGACGGTTTCAAATTTTATGCCTTGAAGTCAACTTAATTGAAGGTGAAATTTGCTTTCAGGTAATGTTCCTAGTAAATTATTCGGCTTAGAAAATGGCACGTCCGAGAATACCCTGAAAGAAGAATCGTTTGTCAGGCTGAACCTTCCCAAGAAACCGACCAATCAAGTAGGTGAAGACGTTATGGACAACAAAAAAGCGTCCACGCACGATTTGGAGCGAGGCGGCTGGGGAAATAAGCTGGACTTCCTATTCTCATGCATCAGCTTGTCCGTGGGATTAGGGAACGTCTGGCGATTTCCTTATTTGTGCTACAAGAATGGAGGAGGTAATTTTCCAATTACTCTTCTTCGCGCGGTTGTAAATCTCGTCTCAAATGTAGCACGATGACGGACTAGAGGTCTAGGACTAGAGGTAGAGGCAGGATTAAAACGAATCCATCATGTCAAGTAGGTAATGTTCCGGATAATATTCCATTTGTAAAACAATTTGAATGGGTTACAATGAATATGATAAGTGACAATACCTGTGGAACAGTTTTCCCCATTTGCCTCCAATGTTTATCAATTGTAACCAGTGCCGGTTTTAACACTACCAGCGAGATTTTTACGGCGCTTCCAACTGCAATTCAAACCCTTAGGAAAATGACATAATGAAGTAACCATTTATTAAAAGAAATAATTATTAATTATAAAAAATAACCGTTTATTAGAAAAAAACTTATAAAATGTTACTTTACTGGCCTTTCTATCAGCGAACTCTTTTGTAAGGTTATCAAAGTCGATGTTTTCAGCAATTTCGTTTTCAATCGACAAAGTTGCTAAGTTTGTCAATCTAGATTGAGATATTTTTAATCGAAGATAGGTTTTTATCAGTTTCAGCATTGAAAAACACCTCTCCCCACTAGCAACTGTTACAGGTATAGTCAATAATATTCGCAATGCTATACATACATTTGGATTCAGTTCTTGTAAGTAGCGATTTCTGATAAAATTTAAAAAAGTAGGAGTAACCATATGCTGATCAGGTAAAGAGGATTTCAGACTTAGAGTTCACCACACAACATACAACTATCTATGTCTAAGCCTATAGTTAATTTTAATTGGGGATTATCACAAGAGTTTGACATTGTCGGGTTTTTCCGGAATCTGGTAAATATTGTACAAAAAGACCAAGATTCCGAGTACTCATTCAACAGTTCGAACCTTTCATTGACTGAAATTAATGACAGTTTGACAATTTGATAACGGACTGCTTTAACACTGCTTAATCTTGCTTACCAACGTGTGCCACTGAGCTTTTTTATAGTATAAAGTCCCAAGTGATTGGTTATAATTTTCCATCGATGAACAGAAGCTGAAAACAATGTGAACAACCTCTGAAGTACCCCAAACAAAGTTACTGAATTTACGGATGACATAGCGTTATCGCATAGTGTACTAGATTGTAGATATAACAGCTACACGGTACATAAACAGCTAAGGGCTTAATGTCAAAAATTCTTCTTTGAGCCCCAATATTTGTTCCATTCATATCCGCCCCGTTGTCATAACCCTGACCTTCAATTCCAGTCCGTATTTATTTGAAACATTAACAATAACTTCAGTCAGTCTTTCACCAGTTGACTCATTGACAGGTATAAATTCCAAAAAATGCTCTTTTATTGATATTTTGTCATTATCTGATAAATCAACAAATCGTAATGTCAGCGGAAGTTGATCTACATGAATAATGTCTGGAATGTAAGGACTTTATGAGTAAGTTGACCTCGAACTATGAGTGAAGGGTTAAAAAGCGCCCCAGGCGCCCCTTTTTAACCCATTTCATTCGGGGCCCTGGGCGATCGCCCAATCGCACCCTACCCTAACGCCATACTGATTGTAACCAATTGATTGGGCCGATACTTCATGAAAATTGTGTTGCATAAAAAGAATTATAACAAATAGAACATTTTAATGGATATCCTTCAACATATATAGGTACATGATATTTTAAGAAAAAACAATGCAGCCATTATGCAGTATTCAAAAATGAAAGATATTGATGAAAACTTAAAATTATTAACTTATATAGGTGATTTAACACATTAAATTTTACTTTCCTGTCGAATCGGAATGTGAGAATATCCTATGAAACTCAGAATACAACAGGTAAGCATATTAAAAATTCAAAAGATAAAAGTATACCTCATAATAAATCAGGTATTTATAAGATAACTTGAGGTTCATGTCCTATTTAGTGTACTCGTATGTTGGCTAAACTGGCAGAAACTTCGGAGTCAGAATTTTTTTTTATCTCAAGGGACCTACAGTTTAACGCCGGTTCCGAACGGCCAATAGGCTTGAAACTAAGTCATTACCCAACAGATATACAAATTTTTGAACCTCAAAATTTCATGGGACATAAACAACACCCAAGAGCAAGGTGGGAATAGAACCCACGATCCTCGGTTTAAAAACGATAAATCTTACCGCTGGGCTACCGACGCCTCCTCGGAGTTATAATGTCTGAACATAAAGGAAGTAACGATAAGAAAAAAAAAAGATCGAGATATTCATCACACCTTCTGTAACATAATCATAGCTCCAATAATAAATTCGAAAAATGAAGTGAACAAGGAAAACTCTTCAATAATAAAAAAAATTATCCAACAACTTTCCAAAGTAGCAAAATATGTATTCCGTGATGTTAATTCTGAATTCACAATCCAAATGTGAATTATAGAAAACGTCAAGTCACCCCGACTAAAAATCTGCATACACCAGTTTAGATCTTATGAGAGCTCACCAGTGCAGCTTAATTGAATCGAGTGTATTAACAAATTTCTAATTGTTCCATATAGGCATCTGAAAATAAGAATGCAGCGCCAATGTGGCCAGTCGTAGAACTATAAATATTGACATTGGAATATTTATGTTGTGTTTGTTGTGTGTTTATTTGTGTTTTTGAAATATAATTTTACCATAAATATAAAGACTTTTCAGGCTTCTTTAGTGAACAAGTGTGTAACTGTGTATGTATTCTCATTGCTATTGAGGCGGTAGGTGATTATCATCATTTGTTTTGTAGCCAAATTGAGAGAAATCTTAGGTTAGATCATGAGATGAATATCTTAATTCTCTGATTGACTCGTTCAATATGTACTCTAGCAGCTGCTATTTTGGCATTCAAAGCATTCAACAATGCTTCTTCTGCAGTCAACTGTTTTTTTCTTTCAAAAATGGTGACCTGATCAACTTTATTTTAAACTGTTGACAAATATCATCTATCAAGAAACCTTTGTCCACCATAATAGCATCCTGTGAGCTTTCTAACTTTAAAATTAAGTCACTTTGTTGGAAAATCGTTTCATCAGATGCTCTTCCCCCATATGGTTCACTAATATAAGTAATTAAACCTCCAGGAGAAACACCTGTCATGAATTTCACTGTGTCATTAGATTTATACTGAGAGTAAAACCTGATCTTGCAGCAAAGGCACTTTGGTTTCTGTATAAAAAATTTTGTACAGTCTAAGATGATTCGAGTATTTTGAAAACTTTCAAAACATTTAGGCATGTTCTTCTGTATTTCAGAATATTCTGGGAATCTTATGACACAACTAACAACTCTACTCATAATGGGTAGCATTTCATAAATATATTTTTCGCATAATTCTTGTAAAATGCCAAATAAAAGAGATAATGTCACATATGTAAGGTCACATTTCAATTTTGTTAATACTAAAACAATACGCTGTTTGATTGTTAATCTATGTGACCGTTGATCACTGTAAACAGATTGTAGGTACTTTTACTATTGTATCTAATAGTTTTATATTATTGAGACCAGTGAAACTGTTTAGAGCACTATCTGTAGTTATCAGATCACACAAAGTAGAGACTTTAGGAGTATTCTTTTTTCCCTTCTACACCAACACGATATTTATCACCAGCTGGAGGAAAAGCATGGAAATTCACATTTAAAAATTTCTTTTCCCAGGAAGAACACTGAGGAACTGAACAATAACGATTCGAACGACTCATAGCTTCCGAAATGATTGCAAATAATAAATATTTGTAAAAAATCACACAAAAACGAACACAAAACAAAGGAGAACGTAAGAACTATGTCAAGATTTTTAGTTATTCTGATTGTCACTAGGCGGCGCAGCGCTTATTTTGATTCGCCTATACCAATCTTGATAAGAACCTAGAGCGCCCTCCACCAAAGATATTAGAAACCGACAATTCACCGCTTAGATCGAAAATGCAGAATCTCGTCGCGAGAAAACATACTGACATGAAATGTCTACTTTGCAACTGTTGCGTATGTGATTCCAAAGCACGCTAACATAGCGTTTTTGAAAACTCTGGACATACTCACGAGAGTGCGCTCAGTAAATAATTGTTTTGCGATTTTCGCAATCATCAATCATTCAAAATCAAATCATGAAAAATATACAAAATGACAATGGTCAATTAAATATATTACATAAAGTGAGGGAAAATTCTTCAATAGTTCTTGTTCATTTTATGTAATATATTAAATTGACCATGGTCAACTTATATATGTTTCATGATTTGATTATGCATTCGAAATATTAAATACAGAGAGGCTATATAATAAACTTAATTAATTAAAAGTTCTTGATGAAAACAATATTATGAAAAGTTACAATAATTAATGAATGATCAATTATATATGACTAATTCTCACTTGTTGAATTTTCTTTAGTAAAATATGAATCTTTGTACGTGTAAAGCTACAGTTTCACCAGGGAAACATTGAGCAACATTTTGTTGCTGAATGTTTCTCCTTCTGGCCAAGGGTAGAAACTTATGGCAACATGCGTAAATTTCTTGTTTCCACTGAAGCAACTAAAATTGTCAATAGGTGCATAATTATTTAGTAGAAACAATCAACATTTGTTGCCGAAACATGAAGAATTTTTAAGGAACACTTTGGAACATCTGCGACACACTAGTTACTAGTTGCGTTCTCGATACGTTTTCACTGCGATAGCAACACGGATTTGTTTACACATGTTTCCTATTTTCTTTTGAAGTTTACCACTCAAAATGGAAACCGTCGACAAGTAAGAACAGTCAACATTTGTTGCCGAGAAATAAAGAAATTTTAAGGAACATTTTGGAACATTTACGGAAACACGGAACAGCAACAAAAATGTTCCTCCGGTGGAATCGTAGCTTGAAGGGTGACAAGTAGAAACAGTCAACATTTGTTGCCGAAACGTAGAGAAATTTTAAGGAACATTTAGGAAAATTTTTGAACATTTTCGAAAACACGCAACAGCAACAAAAATGTTCCTCAATGTTCTTCTAGTGACACAGTAGCTTTATGTTTACCTACTTTTATAAAATTATCTAACTGCCATATATAACGTTCCGGTTTCCCCATCTGCATTTGTAATCCCCATTTCTATATTTTTCTTCTTCTTGTGGTGCCGTGCCCGGTTTAGGGTGTGGCGACCTCTCTACAACTACTCGTGCTGTGCGTGATACAGCGATACACGAATAGAAGGGACCTACAGTTTTACGACGGTTCCGAACGTCTTTACAGAGAGGCTTTACTAGGCAGAATACTGCTCGGTGGTTTGCCAATGCCTTCCGAGAGGTGGCTCCGCATAAATTCGTTGTTCCGGCCGGGATTCGATCCAGCGACCTTCTGTTCAGTAGCCCAACGCACTGACCACTGAACTACGGAGCCATTCTATATTTTTAGGATATTCAATTTGTAAGTTCCAATTATTCATCTGAAGAAAGCACATGTTTGTGGAAACAATTTATTGTTATGTTTAACATAATACTGTGAAAATCGAAAACCCAAGTTTTATCTAAATTTTTATCAATTGCGGTTGAGTAGATGATGTCGAATAAGTTGAGTTGTTGCTGAATCCAGTATTGTTATCAGATATGTTATCAGAGGTCTCGGTAGCCCAGCGGTAAGGTGTATAGTTTGTAAACCGAGGATTGTGGGTTCGAATCCCACTTTGCTATTGGGTGTTGTGTATGTAGATTTAGTTCTTCTTCTTTAATAGCGTTCTTCAGTCCACCTACGGATATACGCCTCTACCAATTCTGATTTCCACCTTCTGTTTGCGGCTTCCCTCATCCAATGCAGTCCTGCTGTTAGTTTTATAACATCGTACCACCGCATTGGTGGCTGTTAAAATTCTTTTATGCCATTTATTAGCACTATCTCTTGCCACATGTCCAGCATAGGACCACTTCAACTTCGCCGCCCTTTCGACTACATCAGTTATTTTGGTTGTTTGTCGAATACATTCATTTGTTTTTCGGTCGTTTAGAGTTATTCCCAACATTGCTCGCTCCATTGCACGCTGCGTTACTCTGAGCTTATTCAGATTTTTTGATGTCATTGTCCAATTTTCCGCTCCGTAGCACATTATCGTAAGTAATTGCACAAGTGCATCAAAATTACCGATAATTTTACATGACAGCGTGTTGTCAAAAAACTGCATGAGTTCATTTACATCTCCAAAATATGAAAATGACCGAATGCAGTTTTTTAAAGACAACACGCTGGAATGCGAAATTATCCGGTTATTTTGATGCACGAGTGCAATTTTGGGGAATATTTCCCGAATAAACTTTCAACTTGTCAAACTGACGTTAATAATTCATAAATTCTCAGCTTGTCATCAATAACCGTAATATGAACTACGCTACTATCTATCTACAATGCAATTATCGCAGGGCTCTTTCGCTTTCTATAATGCAATTATCGTAAGTAATTGCACAAGTGCATCAAAATAACCGATAATTTTGCATGACAGCGTGTTGTCAAAAAACTGCATGAGTTCATTTTCATTTTTGGAGAAAGAGCGAAATTATCCGGTTATTTTGATGCACGAGTGTAATTTGGGGGAATATTTCCCGAATAAACTTTCAACTTGTCAAACTGACGTTAGTAATTCATAAATTATCAACTTGTCATCAAAAAACGTAATATGAACTATGCTACTATGTAATTATCGGTCTACAATGCAATTATCGCAGGGCTCTTTCGCTTTCTACAATGCAATTATCGCTGTAATTTTCGATAATTGCATTCTATTTACAAGGGATTTTTGACAGGAAGGAAATATTCGTTGTAATTTTCGATAATTGCATTCCATTTACAAGGGATTTCTGACAGGAGGGAAAGATTCGGCAGAATGCACATATCATATACTTTCCTCTTGTTCTTTAACGTTATTTTTTTTTGAGTATATAACTCAGTTTGCCAAACGCCGCCCAAGATTGTTGTATTCTTCTTTGTATCTCCACTGTTTGATTTTCTCTTCCAAGTACAATTTTTTGGCCCAGATATATGTATTCCTCCACTCTCTCCAATTTCTGGTTTCCCACCAGATTTAGTTTAGAGGTTCTAAATATGATAAACTGTTGGGTAATGACTTAGTTTCAATCCCATTGGCCGTACGGAACAGTTAAACTGTAAATTCCTCGAAATAAAAAAACATATGTGATAAAAAATTAAATTGTGTTTATTGTAGAATGAATTTTGCTCAAATCATCGTTTATTGAAAAACGATTCATTGAACAAAAACATCAATTTCGAACGTTGTATCGAAAAAAGTAGGACCAGAAAGCACGATGTTTAACATTTCATTTCCCCAGAGGTTTTGAACGCCAGTCGTATAGAACAAAAGTCCCGTTTCAGCGAGCCCGGAACCAAACCCACGCTAAATGCATAACGGATATGTTTGAAATTTTAGGACGTAATTTACGATTAGTCGGTTTGAAGGGGCAGTCATGCAATGTAAATGTGTTCGCTTTGGTATGTAACAAATTCGTTCCATCGATATATCAGTTATCAAACATGATTACGAAAATGGTTTAATTTTTTATTATGATAAAATAATTTTTTCGTGAAAAATAAAATCTTGTATGCACCACGTGCGTTACTAGATCCTAACGCCCATCGGGCAACATTCCGGTCGTTAGGATCTATATAACGCACTTGGTACATAAATAACTATTATTATAATGAAAAATCGATTTTAAAATCGGTTCATTGGTCATATACTTTCCATTCTCCTTCTCATAGTAGGCATGTCAATGGTTGATATTTTGACGTTTGTGAATATTTTTGTCATCATATTTAGTAAATGACATTGCTGCTTTCCTTGTGTAGTCTTATCGAATTAATGGAAAAAAATATTAATTTACCCAAGAATATCATAGAAAATGCAGCCAAAGCTGCGAATAATTCATTGCCGGAGAAATCCAGGGTCGTATACGACACGGATTATGAAGTATTTAATCAATGGAAGTTGCTTCAGTTGTCCTCGTACAATGAGTGGGCGTTATGATCCATAATGCCCGCTCATAACGCCCTAGGGCATAATGAGTGTATTTATAGCAACCGTAAACTAAGGTAAAATTAACAAATAATATACAAGAGAAAAATAAAATAATTTTTTCGTGAAAAATAAAATCTTGTATGCACCACGTGCATTACTAGATCACCCGATGGGCGTTAGGATCTATATAACGCACTTGGTACATAAATAACAATTTCAATTTTCGATGAGTTCTAATCTGAAATCGTATTTGTCTGTTTTTTTTGTTTGACATCTTAGCTCTAGGTATCGCGTGGGACTAATTTTGTAAACGCGAAGGATTATATACTCTCTCTATAAGAAAAGTCCAAAATTTTAATGTGTTTAAAAAAATCTCATAAATATCTCTATTACCTTCATGATTTTATGGAATGTAGCTTTTGATGTGCTTTTATACCTTTTTGTGTTTATTTATTCTGTGATTTATTTCAATGTTTTTCTCTTTTCTCCACTGACTTTTCCAATATCATATAAATGGTCTTAATGGAATAAAAAGATTAATATTATTATTATTATTATTCAGTTATATTTTACTTGGAAGAATTATTCACACTTTGTCTTGGTAAGAAGTAAGACTGATATATAAATCAACAATTGCATTAAAATTTACTGAGACAATTTTGAATACTAAGAAATAAATTAATTTTATTTCGAAAAGAATAAACATTGAGCCAAAAGTTTCAAACGCACATATTTGAACTTAGTTGATTTATGTGTGCAGTTGAAATAAATTACTGATTTCAGCAAATGTATATGTACATATCTATATATATATATAATACAAGCCGAAAAATTGAATCCAGTCTACAGCAAAAACCATATTTTTTAAATTTCTGATATTTGGTGGGAAGTTAAGTCTGATCATGTAGATTCCCACTCCGCCGTTAAGGGGTTGAAAAAGGGTAAAACGTGTTTTTTGATTTTTCTCGCAAAATAATGGACTTAGCGATCCCGTTCTTCCACTAAAATGTTAAGTAAAATGAACTCTAGAAAGTAATTTCTCAGTTTTTTGAAATTCCATCATTTAGGGGTGCAAAAGGAGTAAGTCTGTTTTTTTTATATTGGCTATTTCCGGCAAAATAATCGACTTAGCGATTCCGTTCTTCCACTACAATTTTCCTTATAATTTTATTAAAAAACCATTTTCTGCATTTTTTGATGTTGTATCATTTAGGGGTTGAAAGAGGGTGAAATGTGTTTTTCGTATATTGGCTATTTTTGGCTGATTCTCGCAAAATAATAGACTTAGCGATCCCGCTCTTTCACGAAAATTTTAAGTAAAATTAACTCTAGAAAGTAGTTTCTCAGTTTTTTGAAATTCCATCATTTAGGGGTGCAAAAGGGGTAAGTCGTTTTTTTTTATATTGGCTATTTCCGGCAAAATAATCGACTTAGCGATTCTGTTCTTCCACTACAATGTTCCTTATAATTTTATTAAAAAACCATTTTCTGCATTTTTTGATGTTGTATCATTTAGGGGTTGAAAGAGGGTGAAATGTGTTTTTGGCTATTTTTGGGTGAATCTCGCAAAATAATGGACTTAGTGATCCCGCTCTTTCACGAAAATATTAAGTAAAATTAACTTTAGAAAGTAGTTTCTCAGTTTTTTGAAATCCCATCATTTAGGGGTGAAAAAGGAGTGAGTCTGTTTTTTTTATTGGCTATTATTTATATTGAAAATTTTAATTTAATACATGTTAACAAATTGGATTTTTATACAAATAAACAAATGATTTGATAAATTTTATCCTTTTTTTAATTGTCTTCACCATGCTCGAAAACCATAAAGCGCCACGAGTATGTGTTTAAAAAAAAAATTATTAAAATATGAATTTTCCCAATTACGAATATGAACTATATCTTAATAAATTCATACGTATACATATATGGATACGCGGGCGAAGCCGCGACGGGTCCCGCTAGTATATATACATATATATATATATATATATATATATATATATATATATATATATATATATATATATATATATATATATATATATATATATATATATATATATATATATATATATATATATATATATATATATATATATATATATATATATATATATATATATATATCCCAAAGAGAAGACACCAACATTTCTACCTCTGTTAGTATAGGAAATAGAATAAAAGTTAAATAGTAAATGTTTTAGAGAACTCCTAATTGATTTCATATATCATTTCATTAATTTTATAGATAAAAAAGAAAAACAAAAAATTGACAATAATGTTTTTTCTCAATAGATCAAATATCGTTGATTTGTGTTGGTCGAAACTTGGACATTGTTTAGTTTCTCATTAGCATTCGATTTATGAGAAGGTTGACACAGTAGCATCTTTTGTTTTTCATTAGATTTCAATAGCAACTCTTGTTTTTCATATGGTGGCCATTTTTGGTTTTCATAAATTCTGGAAGCCCTTTAGCTTTCCAATGATATGTTACTTCATGGAAAAGTTATCACTTGAGATCTAGAATTTTTGCACATGTGTCCATGCATTTATCACTTCTGATTTAGTGCTCCACATATAGATTGAAGGAACATTTCGAATTCATAAATACAGGGTTTGAATGAATTGTTCTTATAATTTTTGAGAAATTTATGATATATTAAATTTCCAGATAGAATGGAATAGTATCTCCAACTTCCAACTTATAACGCAGATATATTATTTTAGAATTGGTAAATAGTTGGACAGGGCCAGTGAAAGAAAACACAGAAATCTATCTCATGGTATTATCGACGTTTCGACAAGCTTTATTGTCATCCTCAGGATACAACATGTCATCCTGAGGATGAAAATAAAACTTGTCGATATTAACATGAGATAGATTTCTGTGTTTTCTTTCACTGGCCCTTTCCAACTATTTACCAATTATAAAAAAAATATTTGGGTCACAAACAAACCTTTTGAGATATAATTATTATTTGTTATGTCTTACTATGAATACTTCTTTCATACTCAAAATGGTTTACTTCGAATAACTTGTTTGAAAAGAAAAATTCCTCTAGCAAGTGGAGATGAACTTTCTAATGATATGCCATTAGAAAGTTCATCTCAATGCCTTCCAGAATTTGTGAGAATCAAGGATCACTGTCATATAGAAAACAAAAGTTGTTATTGAAATCTGAAAAACGGAAGACGGTACAGGGTGTAACATTTCATAAATCGAATGATAATCAGAAATACAAAACAACGATATTTGATTTATAGAGGAAAAATAATATCGTCAATTTTTTGTTTTTCGTTTTTGTCTCGAAAACGAACGAAGATTGATCAAATCTGAAAGGAGATGATATGAAATCAGCTAGGAATTATCTGGAACATTTCCCAACTTTTCTTTCTATTGTGTCCACACCAAGTTGCCAACAATTTGAGAAACATTTTAGTTGACAACAAGCTGTCTCTACCATCGGGAATGTCTCCAACCGACGATTATATTACGCAAAAAAAACGTAAACATAAATATTGGGTAGGTCTAAGCCTCAAAGGAAGAAAAGTACATGGAGGCATTGAACTATTTAATACTTACTCTCATTTACACTTTCTTTTTCTCTCTGAAAAACTGTACCGTCAAATTTTTTATTGTCAAAGTACACTTTGTAAGTGATATAAATCAATTAACGTATCGGTTTATTCGTTCGTCCACGTGAGAGACATGTTTCTGTTTCCAACTGAAAGCGTATCCACAGAGCGAACAAATATCTGCAACAAGCGTATTCTTTTGATGTTTACCGCTAAAAACGGAAACACGGTTTCCAACATTTGTTTACCATTATTTTTGTAACACAAGATAATAACAGAAATTTTCGTCACCAACACGTGTTGACAACACAAAAGTTGGCAATTTTTCTTTGGTGGAGACCCACCATAAAACTAATATCTTAAGAATGGTTGGGAATATCGTTGGTGTCGGGACTCATGTAGCTAGCTCCACAGTAGATTTGTTTGATTGAATGAGATTATGCGTTCAGGTATACCTCGTTGGAAGCTGTAAATTGACTCGTGTATACAAAGGTACTCATTTTTATAGCAATTGATTTATTATAAAAAAAAAATGTTTCTCTGATACCCTTAGGCTTAGGCAATAAGTATAATGATAGAAAATATATGTTTTCTTTGAAATTCAAGCATAACCATCAACTTCATACAAATTATGTTCTAATTCACTTCATTTGTTCTAGGGACGTTTCTTTTCACGTATACATTATCCATGATACTGTGTGGTATTCCATTATTTTTTCAAGAAGTTGCAATTGGACAGTATTTGGGATCAGGTGGCATGACATTCGTCGGACAATTATGTCCAATATTCAAAGGAGTTGGTTATGCCAGTATGACAATAGTTTTTCTTCTAGATATTTACTACTGTATTATAATAGCATGGACCATGTTTTATACAATCAGTATTATTGCCTATTTGCCAGATCTTCCATGGTCCGGATGTGGTAAGTATAATTTCATCTGTATTAGAAGTAGATAATAGAATATTCTTGCCTTGCTAGAGGAACCAACATCTTCGTCGTTGGAGATACTCCTGAATTTGTGAAGGTGGTAATTGTAAGAACTGTCTTTTGCGTTTTGATCGAAGTATTTGATTGGAGAATGTAACAGAAGAATTTGTAATAGGTACATAGATCTGAAAAAACCTATTTATTTCCGAAAAACTACATGATGAAAGACAGCTTATTGCTCCTAATATATCGGCAGTTCGTCCTTTCAAGGCCATGATGAGAAGTAGAAATTCAGATAGATTAAAAATATTTTTCGTCCCTATTTTAGTAAGGAAAGTGGTACTTTTCCACACTAGTGCAGAGAACTACTGATATTTTCACATTTATCACGAAACTGTATAATTCCTCAGTAATAGAAAAAGAACTGGTTTCAATTGCAGTGCCGGCATAACGTTTTTGAGGCCTATAGGCTGAGAAGTAGTGTGTGCCTCATTAAGGGGATAAAATTCCCAAAATTTCACGGTTCGCTATCATGTGGTTTTTATTGTGGTATGAATTGGGGGTCATAGATTATTAAATTTATATAGTAAAGTGAAAAAAATTGAATTTCGATATTTAAAAGTATCGAAGTGCCTCAGCTGTACATGTTCACATTGAAGTGTTATAGGGAAGTCATTTGCACTTTTAGAAATATCAATACCATGAACTAAATTAATGAATTTCATTTAAAATATTTCTATTTATCATTTTGTATAATTTGAGCTCTATTAATTCGGAGAGCTCAGGCTTGCATAGAGCGCCCTGCAGCTATGTACTATGCTTATACTAGTAAAATATATTTATTAATAATTTAATGCTCAATACAAACATTACTTAATACTAATAAAAATTGTTATATCTACTGAATTACAACTGTTTTAAATTAATTTTGAGCAAAATCTTTAATTATATCGCTAAGGTCAATTTCCTTCATAATATCGAATTCTGTGCTGAGTTTAGTTAGATCTTTCAAACTTGCATCAGTTATCGTAGTACATCATCATTTCCAAATTTCCTCTTTACAAATTTCAATTTTGGTGGAGGATCCCTGAGCAATGGGGGCCTATAGGCTGCAGCCTTCTCCAGCCTATTGGAAATATGGCCCTGTTCAATTGATACGTCATGAAAGGGGCATAATCCTCTGAACATAGAAAAAATTTATCTTGAGCCAAATTCAATTGATCGACAGATTACTACTAAATGTTATTTTACTATAAATAGCATTAATAGCAGTCCCAATAATAATGAAATTGTTCAGAGAAGCCTTTGTAAAAGACAAGCCTTGGTTTGTAAATCTCATAAATTACCAACTCTAATATTTACAGATAATTGGTGGAATACGGCCACCTGCTTTTCAACATTATCTAACACAACAAATATAACTTCTGTCAACATCACCAAAACATCACCAGTTGAAGAATACTTTGAGTAAGTTCAATAGCTTGATTTCTTTTTCAATTTGAACACCCAACAATCGTTTTAATGTTCTCATTTCCATATTATTCTTCATAGTCGAAGAGTTCTTGGAATTACGGACGGAATCGAAGATATTGGTGGAATTCAATGGACATTATTCGTTTGTTTAATCATAGGTTGGATGATTGTTTATGGGGTGACCAGAAAAGGTTTACATGAAAGTTCAAATGTGAGTGTTTCCCTTTTTTAGATGATGAAAGCATCAACTAGATTAACTAATGTTTGAATTATGATTAAATGAAGTATTATTTCGAAATAAATGGAAAATTTTATATATTCCACTCAATAGTTATTTATAATACTAAATAAATAATTGCTTCGCCATTTTGGACCTTCCAAAATGCAGGCGGCCAAAGGCCGCATTTTGGCAAACTTACAAAGCCGAGATAAAGAGATCGGCCCCGAATCGCGGGGCCCGAAGGGCCCCGTCGATCGCCAGCGTCCTTTCCGTAGTGCTTAGGCTACGTCTCGCCTCGATCCGAGACGCCGATTTTCGATATCGAACGTTTAAAGTTTGACGTTTCTCCGGAATTCGTGAAAACGGCAGCATTTCCGACGCTTAAGAACCATTTTCGCTTGAATCCAACTAGCATTCACGTGACCGCCTCTCGAGCCGACAGTTGGACGGGTCGAATTCTATCGAGAAGCATCGCCACCGCGAGGCCCAACGAATATAATAGTTTTCTACCGATTTCGCACAAACTACAGATTGACACTATCGACAGTGAGCAGCAGATGGCGCGCCCGTTCGACAGAGGCAGGGACAAGCTCAGCACTTGACGCGTCGCGTACCATAGATAAAGGATGCGTTCGGTTCAATCGCGTACCAAGCTAGTTAGTCGAGTATGTTAGGTACGCTGGCTAGTATTTGGGAGGTCTCGGGTTCAAACCCCGGGGCCGACTGGTCTGCCATGAGTTTTTCTCAGAGGTTTCCTCATGGTAATGTAAGTCACTGCTTGCAAACTTATAAGGCGAATGCTGGGCCAGTATTAATCCTCTGAACCCTACCCACACTTCCTATGTTCCATAAATATCCCGTCTCACCTATCCTTAATGCACTTGTACATACAAGTGTATCCTCTGATCTGGCTGAAGGAGTTAATCCCAAACTCAAGCTGCCCGCCTCCCTTTTTTTTTTTTTTTCAATCGCGTACCGTTCGACAGAGGCAGGGACAGGCTTTGCACTCATCGTGGTTCGGGAAACTATATTTTCATCGATCTATAGTTTTCACGGATCTATTTAATAGGCGGGGGAGCCTCTCACTAGTATATTACTATAATACAATATAAATACTATTCAATTCTAAATTAATACCTGCTAGTATGTTTAATTGAATAGAATGATTTCAAAATACTGAATACGTTTGCATATACATCTTATATATAAAAATTGAGGTTTGTATATATATATATATATATATATATACATATATACATATATATATATATATATATATATATATATATATATATATATATATATATATATATATATATATATATATATATATATATATATATATATATATATATATATATATATATATATATATATATATATATATATATATATATATGTATATAACTGAGATTGAATTCTCGCACATCACTTGGTGAAACATCATAGAGAATAAAGTATAAACTTTAAAATAAAAACACTTGGCTTATGTTTCACAATATAAAAAAAAAATCTTTAGATACTGTACTTAGCAGTAATGAAAAGTCGACATGTTTCGAGCCAGTCTTGATAATGAGTTCATAGCTCGAAACATGTCGACTTTTCATTACTGCTAAGTACAGTATCTAAAGATTTTTTATATTGTGAAACATAAGCCAAGTGTTTTTATTTTAAAGTTTATACTTTATTATATATGTATATATATATATATATATATATATATATATATATATATATATATATATATATATATATATATATATATATAACATCTATTTAATTATCTATGGCTAATTGAATTAATTAATGAATCGATATACAAATCAAATGAATTGAAGAAGAGATGAATTAATGAATCGATATACAATCAAATGAATTAAAGAAGGGATGAATTAATGAATAAATACATGAATTAGTAAAAGAATCAATAAATAAATGAACGACTAAATCGATGAACGAGTTAATGAATAAGAAAATAAATAAAACAATGAATATAAATATATATATATATATATATATATATAAATAAATAAATTTATTCATTTATATATTAATAATTTACATATAAACAATGTTTTTCATATTTCAACATAAGATCATTTAACTTTCGAAGTTCCATTTATCTCAAAAATTATTTTCCATCTGCAATTTTTGATTCACTCACCAAAAAGCTTCAACAAGTTTGTCCACAAACTTTTTTAATTTCAATGAACTGCTAAAAAATTCCGTACAAATATACTCTCCGCTCTTGAAATTACTTCGTACGTTGGGGTATCAGCCCCAAGTTATTATTCAAAAATATTAATACTCATAATTAAATAACGTCTGTGCCCCTTCTATCCAAGTCCAACTTGAAATTATCACTTCAGGTCATCTGGTTCAGCGCCCTCTTTCCCTACGTCGTCCTGTTCGTACTGCTTGGCAGAGCGGTAACGCTAGAGGGAGCCGGTAATGGCCTCTTGTATTACGTGACTCCTCGATGGGGTGAACTTCTCTCTCCCGGCCCTTGGATGGAGGGTGTAACGCAGATTTTTTTCGCGTACAGCATTGGATGTGGCGCTCTGCCCGCTCTCGGCTCCTATAATAAATTCCATCATAACAGCTACAGGTAAGTGGCTTGCTCATTGGACATGGGGTAATGGGATTACAGTTATATAGAAAGTTGAATAGCTTAACGAAGGAGCGTGCTGGGGAGTATCCTACAGGTTTATATATTGATAAAACTAATTAATTATTACGTTATGTTGCATCTTAAGAACATCTTTTCCACGTCCTAGTACCTATTGCGAGAAGGTTCGAATAATCAAGAAAGATATTTTTCCGCAAACGTCAAAAACTGATAACTTTTAACCTCAGTTCTAAATGTTGAAGTTTGATTTCACAGACGTCATTTTGTTTTTACTTTTTTGTCCGGCCGTGAGCGTACAAAAAAGTACACTTTTTTGTACGCCCACGGCAATTTCAAGAACGTCGGGCGGCGTACAATTGGGTTTCGAATCCGACATAATGTACCTAATCTATAAGAAAAATTGTATTTATTTTACTACAAAAAGTAATTGCTTAATACTCGGGTACTTACCAAAAACGCACAGTCCTATAATGCGTCGATAAGTGACTTTAAATGTTTCTGACAATTATTTTGTTGAATTGTCAAATTTGTGTTGCCTTGACACCTACAAAACCAGTAAGCAAAGAAATCTAGTTTTTTTACATCTAATCTAAATATTATCTTAATTCTAACGTTTGAACACCGTTTGCGGAATAAATCGCATGTTTTATTCGGAGAAAAACACTTTTTGTGGCTCGTCTAAAATTCTCGGCCTCACTGCGTTCAGCCGACAAACATTTAGACTCGCCACAAAAAGTATCACTTTTACTCCTAATAAAACAATATACTATTGTCAAGTTGCCCATGAGATAAAGGAAATAATGAAGTATAATCTTTTATTTTTCACTTGTATATTATTTGTTGATTTTACCTTAGATACGGTTGGTATAAACACACTCATTATGCTTAGAACATTATGAGCAGGCATTATGGATCATAACGGCCGCTCATTGTACGAGGAGAAATGAAGCAACTTCCATTGATTAAATACTTCATATTCCTTGTCGTATACGACTATGGATTTCTCCGGCAATGAATTATTCGCAGCTGTGGCTGCATTTTCTACGATATTCTTGGGTAAATTCATTTTCATTTCCATTATTTCTATAAGACTACACAAAGAAAGCAGCAATGACATTCACTAAATATGATGATAAAAATATTCACAAACGTCAAAATATCAACAAATGACATGCCTACTATGAGAAGGAAAATGGAAAGTATAGGAGCAATGAACCGATTTTAAAATCGATTTTTAAATTTAGATTCTGAAAAAGTTAAATTTTTTTAGTGCCCCCGAACAATCGAATTGCTCCCTGAACAGTTAAAATGACCCCCTGTGCGTACGCCCCACGTTGGAAACCACTGCTTCAGACACTTGGCGTATGAAAGATAAGCCCAACACTGTGTTCGACATGATTACGTTGCTAAGCATGCGCATTAGATATATTCACATTTAATAATAATAATTACAATAATGTTTATTCAGAAAATATTTCTACATTTCAATCCAATATTTAGATGGAATCCTCAATTAACATTCTTTCTCACAAAAGTGACGACACAGGTTAGTGAGTTTTTTCACTACTTAGATTCCGATGTATCCAATTATAAATAAATAAACAACTAGTACAAAAACTTAGATAACTTAACTTTCAAATATGCTGATATCGGTGCAAAAGTGGAATGGAGCAGGCTCCATGCTGATTGAAATCAACATGGAGCTGTCATATATCAATATATTACTTCCATAGAGACACTCGAGCATCTCTAGTGTTTCCAATAGGTTTTGTAGTTCTAAGTTACTTGTGTTAGGTGGGATGTAAGTTACAAAAGTATAAAAAGATTATGTTTAAAAATTATCTTACAGCCAATTAAGTCAACACTCGTCCCAATATGATGGAAGATCGATTTCTGCATGAAGTCACTCCGCACTCCCAGAAGTACTCCTCGTCCATGCGTTACTGAGTTTGCTTGCAGATTACTGTCACTTCTGAATACCATATAGCTGTCCCCAAATAATTCAGCATTTCTAACGTTGGACTTAAGTCATGTTTCGGTGATGGCTATAAGGTGGTATTCAGAGATTGCGACTGAGGAAAAGAATTCCCGGGTTTTGGTGTTTAGTCCAAGAACATTTTGACAGTAACTAAAAGTAGGTCTGACGAACTTTTCTGTTTGGAAAAACCTAAAGGTTTTTTGTTATTTTGGGTTCAACATTCACATTTTTTATTCTTAGGTTTGTTTCGCCATTTTGTGTACGCTCAGTAAGTTGGTTTTTCAGATCTTTATATTGCTTCATTTGAAGGGGCGTTTTATCAGTTGTCACAAAAATTTCTTTGAAACTGGCCTGTTGCTTCAATATTTTCGTATTGCAGATAATTTGGTTGGCTTCCTCTTGTGTATTGAATATTATTTTGATAGGTCTGGGTTTCCGAAACCCTTCTACGAGACGCCCGGTTCGATACAGTCTAAAACTATTTTCGCTGACATTTGGGTTTATTCTTTTCATGATCCTTAGTGTATTCTTTTTATCCTCATTTCCATTTCCCTCAGATTCCTGCAGCCCAAAAATCATGACATCTCTTACAAAAACTTCAGCTATTATATAAAGTTGTCGTAGGAATACCGGCTAGAACGAAGGTTCTTATGGTCAAAGAACCTTCGTTCTAACAAGGATACTTGCGACAACTCTCGTCTTTTTTAAAATTTAAAAGTCTCTTTGATTACTGTTGATTCGTTTTTTATGAATAATATGATGAATTTTTGAGTGAATTAAATTTCATACGAATAACTGCCAAGTAAAATATTTAATTTCAGATTCATATTTTTCTTGATAAACCTTTGAACGTTGATTTATTACCAGTAAAGAAATTTCATCAATTTATCATAATTTCGGCAATAATGATAATTCTTTTTCTTTCATTGTCAGTATCAGATAGATTTATGATCCGTCAGTTTTTATCTTGATGCTGTTTATACATTTTAAGCTACATCGATTCTCAAGCATTCAATTTGATGCCCATTTTCCATGAATACTTCCATTTTTAGCTTTCAATCAACGGTTTCACTACCACAATTTTCATCAATCTGTCTTAATCAATCAAGTTGCCACCTTTTTGACGTACAACAAAGCATAGCTTCGAGGCACAAAATGTACATGAACCAAAAATTATTTTCAGAGAAATTGTCGGATGAGGGAGAGAGAACAGGAGATTCCGGAATTCGTGCATGCATTGTTTGCGTGGGATTTGCTCCGAAAGGAAAACTTTCATAAACGTATAATTTCATAACTTCCGAATTACTCCTTGGGGAAAGAATGTTATAGCCTCTAAGAACTGAAATCTGGATAAGATTTCGAATATTTATTTTTTAGTATGTTGTTTTTCAGCAAGCACGTACTTCCTCTATTATATGAATTTTATTGGGGAAGATTTGTTATTGGTATTCTTTTTAATTCGAACGGTTGTTTTCACAGACCTTGAATATGGAGACGAATAAAATATATGGAAAACGGGGATGAAATCAATGAAAAACTTTCGTTGTTAATTTAGAATGCGTTATTTAATTTTGTGATAATAAAGAATCAGTTTTCAATAAATGTAAATATGGACTACCGCTTCAATTAATAAAATACTCATGAGCAGCAGAACTCCAGGTTATATTTTTCGAGTGAAATGCATCGTGTCGAGATGCTATTCTAACGGATTGGATTATATTTTGTAACATTACGGTTAACCGAATTAAAAAGTACCTTTAACCTTCTTATTGTGAAAAAAATTTCGCGAAGTGCATCGATACTGATAGCGAAAAAGATCGAGATACAATTCGAATGCAATAGTCTCCACGCGGTTGAGAAGAAGTGTTGAAACCTACAAAGGATCTTAAGTCAACATAAACTCAATATACGTAACAAACTTCAACCCTCTAACTCAATCTGCAGAAGCTGTGGACTTCGGCAATTTTTCAAAAACCACGAAGAAATAAAAAATATATAATAATAATAATAATAATTATAATCTTTATTTACATTCAAGAAACAAATAGACACAAAACAAAATAAAAAAAAGATAAATTGAATTTGAATGCAAAAAGGAGCTGAAAACAATTTAAAAATGTTCGAGTTCAGCCCCAGAAAACAAAATAATTATTAACCTATCACAGAGATAAACCTAATCTCCAAACGAAGTTAGAAGCAAACACAAAAAAAAAACAAGCAATAATGAATGAATGAATGAATACGATCATGTCCAACCACTTCGACATTGTAGTGCCACCCTAGATGCTCATCATTAATCTCTCCTTCAACTTCTTTTTAAAAAGAGATAAAGAAACCTCACGCTTCAATTCAGTGGGTATTCCGTTGTATAGTGCATACACGTTGTAGGTAAATCTACGAACAGCTATCTAAAGATAGCTGTTCTGTACGACGGTGGTGAAATAAGTCCCTTGAGTCTCAAGTTCAAGTTGTGTACATCAGTCCGGTACTCAATTTTATCCGAAATCCGTTCAAACTTTCTTATACCGTACACAAATTTTAAACAAGACTTCTGAATCTGTTCTATTCTCCTCCTATCCATAGTATCCAGACATGGTGAGTATACAGGGTCACAACAATTGAAATGGCTTAAAACCAAAGCATTAGTTAATGTAATTTTCAAATTTTGACTGAGAATATGTCGATGTGGATAGAGCAATTTCAATGACATGTAAGCTTTCTGCAGACATTTTCCAACGTGTGTTCTGAAACGAAAATCTGTATCTATGTACATCCCTAAATTCCTTGCAACCTGCTCACAAGCCAGAGTGGAACCAGCAACCCTCAGGTTCAAGACCGACCGCACAAAAGCCTTATTCCTCCCAAACACCATAACCGACGACTTTGTTGGGTTAATCTGTAAGCCATGACGCCGCGAAGAACAAACCAATCTTTCAATATCATCTTCCATATACTGTTTAGCCAGATACCAATCTGACGGGAAGAAGGAGTAATACAATTGTGTATCATCGGCATATTGATGTACCTTGCAATGTTTCAAGCAGGAAGTTATGTTGCTTGTGTAAATACTAAACAATAAGGGACCCAGAATAGATCCCTGAGGAACACCACAGCGGAAACTTCCTCTCTCTGACTGACCTGCCGAGGTTTCAACGTACTGACACCTATCGCAGAGATAACTTTCAATCATACTAACAGCAGAGTCCGAAAATCCAGCATACTTTATATATATATATATATATATATATATATATATATATTTATATATATAAATGTATATATATATATATATATATATATATATATATATATATATATATATATATATATATATATATATATATATATATATATTTATATATATATATATATATATATATATATATATATATATATATATATATATATATATATATATATATATATATATATATTTAAATTCTTGATTTTTACCTGTTTATCGTATTTATTCCAATTATTAGTATAACAGGTTTATTTCAAAGCATTACATATCAAAATCGAAAATTACCAGGACGTTTCAATGGAGTTTCCATCTTCATCAGCTAAAATTAGGATAAAATACAAGTCAGATGCTTAAATATGAAACATATACACGCATACACAAAAATAAAATAAATGTATCTCATCAGAATGTTCGTCGGTAGTTCTCACCCCATTGACTTATTGACTACTTGACTGTAATACATAAGCTCTATGCGCATGAACGATTACACATCGGGTAAACGGAGATTCAATAGTCAAGTAGTCAATAAGTCAATGAGGTGACAACTACCGACGAACATTCTGGTGGGATACAATTTATTTTATTTTTGTGTATGTGTGTATATGTTTTATATTTAAGCATCTGACTTGTATTTTATTCCAATTTAGCTGATGAAGATGGAAACTCCATTGAAACGTCCTGGTAATTCTTAATTTTGATATGTAATGCTTTGAAATAAACCTGTTATACCTTGATATCTCTTGTATATATATATATATATATATATATATATATATATATATATATATATATATATATATATATATATATATATATATATATGACTTAAAATCGTGGCCTCCAACAGGGCCGGAAATTGAACTGAAAAGTCCCCAGGGCAAAACAAAATATAGGGGCCCCATTTAAAAATTACTTAATATATGTAATATATTGAGGGTAAAAATCCCTGTATTTTGTCCATAATGATACTATTCATATATTATTCGTTACAAACAATTGGTTGAAGTGTTAACTGAGTAGAATTCGTGAGCCAAAACTTTAAATCATAAGAAAAAGGTTTTACTAACATCTTATATTATCTTGTGAAAACAATCATCATAACTAATCTTTGATTAAATTTAATTATCTGTCAATCGAATATTGTGAAATAGTCCCTGGAAACTTTGGTTCAGATTAGCATACTTGTAGATTGTCTTATTTTTTATCACCATAATTAACTTATTTTGATGATTATTTCCTAAATAATATTTTTAGGAATCTGTGTTCAAGGTTTTTTCAATATTTTCAGATGGGATTGAATCATTTTCCCTTTCCATTTCTTGTCAGGGGGCCCCGCCGAGTCCGGAGCCCCGGGGAAATGCCCCGATTGCCCCATTGTAGTTCCGGCACTGGCCTTCTAGGTCTAAAACGAATAGAAAAACTACTCCTGCAACTGACTGCTTTCCTTCGATAGTTACACAGCAATAGTATTTATTTATGGGAAAATACGACTAAAAAAACTAATGAGCAGCAGAGCTCCGTCAATGAGATTGTATTTTCCCCTCAGTTCTTTGTACAAACAAATTCATAACCGGTAAATCAATTTGGAGGGGCTGAAGAGATGCATGAGGGTTGGATATCCGCAAAAACAAATTGGAGTTGCGAGAGGAAACATTTGGAAACGGAACCATCTCAACATCAACCGAATTCTGGTACAAATTTTCAGTATTCTAACTGAATTGGGAGTGGCTGTAGTTGAAACCAATGAAAGGCAATTTCTCTAAATCAACTAAATCCACTAATAGGCCAAGCTACAGAGATTTAGAGTGAGCATTTTGTGCAAAAAGTGTTAGAAGAAAACCAGCTCCGCCATTGTTTGTCAAATAGTTCCACATGATATAGTGATATGTTTTTCACTCGACTTTATTATTTATATCTTTGTTATGCGTTTTTTAAAGTTTTTTGCTTATAAAATTGAAACAATCGGAGTAATCGTGATGATGTCAATAGACTTATTGTAGAAAATGGAAAGACGAAAAAAATGAGAGGTCGGACGACTCGATCAGACCCTCAGTCTAAGGGAAAATTGGAAAAAACCAGCCAAAATGCAGTTTTTTCAAAAGTTCCTAACACGGTTACTTTTTGAGTTGTAGCGTAGATCCTCCGGTTATTATTATTTATCGATATAAACTTTATTTGTGCGAAGAGCAGGAACTGTCCGATGCATAGTTTTTGATCTGTGGCCATTTGAATATTTTACTATGCAATTTTCCAGCAGACCTGAATGCGACAGGTATAGTCCGATTTCAATTTACAAAAAAGATTTTGAAAGTAGAATTCTCATAGTTCAAAACGTTCATCTTGGTTTTTCATGAAAACGCTGAGAAATATGTTAAAAATAAAGCTGAACATGACGAAAAAGGGCCGAGCGCGTGAGAATAGTTGAAGAGTGGGGGTAGAGCAGCAGGCAAGGATAAGCACGACATTAGAAAGCGTCGGCATTTTGAACATGACGGTTATTTCTCGGCCGTTTTTCGTCATGTTCAGCTTTATTTTTAACATATTTCTCAGCGTTTTCATGAAAAACCAAGATGAACGTTTTGAACTATGAGAATTCTACTTTCAAAATCTTTTTTGTAAATTGAAATCAGACCATACCTGCCGCATTCAGGTCTGCTGGAAAATTGCATAGTAAAATATTCAAAAGGCCACAGATCAAAAACTATGCATCGGACAGTTCGTGCTCTTCGCACAAATAAAGTCTATATTCATAAATAATACTAACCGGAGGATCTACGCTACAACTCAAAAAGTAACCGAGTTATGAACTTTTGAAAAAACTGCATTTTGGCCGGTTTTTTCCAATTTTTCCTTAGACTAAGGGTCTGATCGAGTCGTCCGACCTATCATTTTTTTCGTCTTTTTATTTTCTACAACAAGTCTAAGGACACCATCACGATTACTCTGATAGTTTCAATTTTATAAGCAAAAAACTAAAAAAATTTTTGCATAAAATTGTTAATAACAAAGATATAAATAATAAAGTCGAGTGAAAAACATATCACTATATCATGTGGAACTATTTTACACACAATGGCGCAGTTGGTTTTCTTCTAACACTTTTTACATGAAAAAATCTCTGTAGCTTGGTCTATAACTATATTTCAACCTTCTACTTTAATCTGGATGGTCTGTGCGGGTGCACAGAACTTAAACAACTACGAAAACTTTGTATCTCTATTCAAATTCCTCAGCATCAACTTAATCTACGTGAAAATTTTGAACGCTTTAACTCAATATGAGTTGGGTTTGGGATCGCGAAAATTCTCCAAAACTCTTTTTGTCCGCAAACGTCAAAAAATGACGACTTCTTTAATCTTAGTTCTCAATGTTGAAGTTTTATTTCACAGAGGTCATTTTGTTTTTCCTTTTTTGTCCGGCCGTGAGCGTACAAAAAAGTGTACTTTTTTGTACTGCAATGGCACGGCAATTTCAGGCGTAGGTACAGTTGGGTTCCGAATCCGACATAATGTAATCTGTAAGAAAAATTTTATACATTTTAATACAACAAGTGATTTCTTAATACTCGGGTACTTACCAAGAACGCACAGTCCTATAATGAGTAGATAAGTGACTTTAAATGTTTCTGACAATTATTTTGTTGAATTGTAAAGATTTGTGTTGCCTTGACATCTACAAAACCAGTAAGCAAAGCAATCTAGTTTCACGTTTCTTCACATCTAATCCTTTTTGAAAATATTATCTTAATTCTATCGTTTGAACACCGTTTGCGGAAAAAATCGCATGTTTTATTCGAAGAAAAGCACTTTTTGTGGCTCGTCTAAAATTTTGACATTTAGTCTCGCCACAAAAAGTACCACTTTTACTCCTAATAAAACAGTATACTATTTTTAATGCTATGCGCGTTCTAGAAAGTCCTATAACGCTGTGTTTAGGATCTTTTGCTTTCAGCATTAAAAATTTCTGCTTATCCACCTCGCCGAGACTACGTTGCCGAAAGTTTGATTAAAAATATTTTCGTTTTATTATGCTAACTATAGGAATTGATGCAGTTTCGATGGAATATGAATTACTACTTTCAGAAAAGCTGCGTATAAATTGTTAATTATTCGTTCCACAAATATTATTTTTCTGTTGATTTTAATGCAATACTTTGAGGCAAAACAATTGTAATTGAAAGCAATCATTGACAACTTTCTTTCACAGGGACGCAATGATTACTTGCATCATTAACACGTTAACGTCAGTGATAGCAGGAGTTGTCACGTTTTCTCTTCTTGGCCATATTGCTCTGGAGCAGGAAACTGATGTTGAAAACGTGGTTAAAAGCGGCCCGGGCCTGGTGTTCCTCACTTATCCTGGAGTGGTCCTTAAATTACCTGGAGCACCTTTCTGGGCCGGAATTTTTTTCATCATGCTTCTGGTGAGTGAATAATAAGGACTTTTTTCATTTATACATATTATATCCCCTTTCGCAAAACGATAACATATAACGGACGTTATAATTACTTTTTTTTTCTTAGTTCGTTCTCCTTCAGGCAATTCATGAGAGAGAATAAATAGAAGTATAGTTGATGGAATCTGTCGTTAATACGTGATAATTTAACATGATGCATAAAAACAAAACTTGAATTTACTACGTTTATTATCCCAAAAATACTTTGAAAAAAATACTGTGATTTCAATTTCGGTCACTAGTCCATCATCTGACAGATTGAGTTAAGAACTGAATACATAATTATAGATTTGCGCTTACGGGTGGGAAAGAATTATTGCAGTTACCTAAATAGACAAGAGGAACACATTTCAAGAAGAGCTAATCGAAGTGGATTTCCCAAATTGGTACAATAAAATGTTTTTAGAAAAATCATTATTGTCTGGAAATACTAAATATAGGAATATGTTAAGTCAATTTGGTCGTTCAGCAAGATATCTTTTGCATTATGATTGAGTTTAAAAATTGACTTGAAAGCAATTGCTTTTAAACCTAAGACTAAACTCTCAGGATTTTTATTCAATGCCAAAGATATCACTTCAAAATTTGAAAGTTCAGGAAATTATAATTTGATTTGTCCTGTATGTAAAATAGTGTTTATAGGTCAGACTGGTCGATCGTTCAGGACAAGATTTAAAGAACACCAACAATCTTTTTTGAAAAATAAAACGCATTCAACGTTTTCAAATCATTGCCGTGAAAATCACCACCCGTTTCCACAAATAGATAACTTCCAAATTATGCTCAAATTATCGAAAGGAACCAAACTAACTTACTTAGAATCATTAGAAATTTTTAAACTCAATCATAACGCAAAGATATCTTGCTCAACGTTCAAACTGACTTGATATATTTTCCTATATTCAAACAATAATGATTTTTCTAAGAACATTTTATTGCACCAATTTGAAAAATCCACTTCGATTAGCACTTCTTGTAATGTGTCCCTCTTGTCTATTTAGGCGCCCGCAATAATTCTTTCCCACCCATAAGCGCAAATTTATAATTAAGTTTTCAGTTCTTAACCCTTTCAGGGCAACTGGTTAGCTAGGAAGACCACAGTTTGTTAGTCATGAGTAAAACTGCTCGTTGGCTATTTCAGTATACCAGTGTGTTTTGTGGGTTGTCTAACATAGCAAAATTGGACGTTCATCGAAGACAGACCGAAATAAGTCGAAGCGCGTATAACGTGCATTTGTTTACTATAGTTGGACACTACTTAGAGGATCTGCTGAAACTGTGTGAATTTGTTATTTTTATTTATGAATGGTGGAAAAATGGCTTCAAAGTTATTTACTTATATCTTACTTATGCATTTTCATGAATATATTGAACGTAAATATTTCCTTTCTTTCGAAATTACTAATTTTGTTGGGGTCTCCTGAAGTGACCACTGGACACTTACGTAATCGTGCTATCTTATTTTAGTTCTGAGGAAGCAAGTTTGGAGTACCTACCTACTGAATAGGGTTGCCAATTTTCGAAAGGACCAACCCGTGAGATTTTTTTAAAGAGTTTAGTAGGGAGGGGCTTGAAGAAAATGTCAAATCATTTATTTATTTTTAATTTATATATACTCTGCTTCTAATATTTGACAGTTTTTTAACACAAAATCATAATCATTAAAAATCGAAGTTTGATTAGTAGAGCGCGGTTGCGTATAATTTTAAAAAAAACTGGGGAAATGAGTCACCCCGGGAAGTCGGGAGGTTGACCATTATTACCGGAGCCATCCGGGCAATCCGGGAGGGTTGGGATCCCAATAACTGAATATTTAGAAAATCTTCACGCAGATGAGTTCTATGATTTGTAAGAAATGTTCAGCGTGCAAAGTAGAATTGTGTTTAAAACATGACAAAAACTGTTTCATGTTATATTACGCAAAATAGGTTATATTGTTTGGTTATATGTTCCTACTGGTTATGTGGAGTGACCACATAACCTGTGAGGATAATCCTTGTGTTTTTTTATCTTGAAATTTGTTTCATTTTCTTCGAGTATCTCTACTAAACCATTATCAAACCATACATAATATTTTTTCCACAAAAAAATAATTTGGGCCGGAAAGGGTTAACTCAATCTGCCCGATGATGGCCTAGAAACCGAAATTGCAATCGCAGTGTTATATTTTTCAAAGTATTTTTGTTATAATAAACGAAGTAAATTCAAGTTTTGTTTTTGTGTAAATAGAAGTATATTTTGAGATGTTTCATTATTTAGTGGTAATATATTTTTCAATGGAATGAAGTTCTTTAACTCATGTTACGCTTCAGACATTTGGCGATTGAAAACTAGGCTAAGAAATGTGGAACAGTAACAGTAACATTCACGCAGCAGCTGTATTCGTACATGCGTATCTAAATGTTTTTTTAAAGGCGCTTCCTACAACGCGGGTAGCATGATTAGTTTCAGAGACGTATCTCTAAATTGCATGTCACTGAACTCCTGAACGGCTAGACCGATTTCGATGAAATTTTCTGTGTGTTTTTGATTATGGCCCTGGATATTTTATATTCACGATTGAACTCTGTAGGTAGCACTGTGAACTGGTTCTAGGAATGTTTTTTCGGAAGAAAATGATTCTGACGTGAAGAATTGATTATAATTGACAAATAATATAAAATGATAATCGGGGATTGGAATGAATAATCAATAGAAACAAATTTTTTCAAAAATACCATATGTGCATATATATATATATATATATATATATATATATATATATATATATATATATATATATATATAATATATATATATATATATATATATATATATATAAATATAAATAAAAATAAACACACCACTTCACAACATATATGTATATATATATATATATATATATATATATATATAATATATATATATTTATATATATATATTTATTTATATTTAAATATATAATCATAAATAAAAATCCGGACACCCTACTGCGTAGCATATGTGCATATATATATATATATATATATATATATATATAATATATATATATATATATATATATATATATATATATATATATATATATAATTTATATATATATATATATATTTATAAAATATATATATATATATATATATTTATATTTATTTTTATCTATATATATATATATATATATATATATATATATATATATATATATATATATATATATATATATATATAATCATAAATAAAAATCCGGACACCCTACTGCGTAGCATTAGAAATGATAAAGCCCCTCGGCGCATGTGCATGTCGTAATGCTTGACAAGTCTATCGCAGATCATTTTTCCTCTTGGTGACTATATCGGGAAATGTATAGTATTTGAGATATAATCAAAAATTTGAGTGAAATTCATAATTCTTACTAATTTTTTCATTTCTAGGTGGCGCCGCGTCAATATTTTTTGAATGTATTATATAAATTAAAAAACTACACATTAAATGCTATCATTTTATTTCATTATTGTAAAAATCGGTTCAGGTTTAAGATTCATACATAGCACCACATATCTATGGACAAAAAAATCTAAAAAACGCTATAATTTTTTTATTTTTCGTGAGGAAACATTTTTGAAAACACTTTTTTTTTGAAATCATATGTGTTTTATCGATATCCGTTGGAATTTTTAAAATCGGACCAGCTACTATCTTTTTGTCGTGATACTATAACCCCTTAGCTTCGCCTCGGGGTAATAATACATATTTAGGAGTTGTGATAACACAGTTGTTCATTATTCCCATTATATGTTTTCATGTTAATTATTAGGTATCAGAAAATATGTTACATTGAACAGGGTACTAGTGAGAATATTGTTTCCTTCTACTAAATTTTGAATGAATCTTACTCTCCTGAAAATACCATTATCTTAACTAATTCCCATTTGCTCTCAAAACAATTTATGAATCCTACTATAAATACTTATGATTTGCTTTCATTTAGTTTCTATCAAAATTTATTAATTTCTGTCATTGCGCATGCTCTGTAATACTTGAAATGAAGTGAGAGGAACTTCATTCTAATCAGGTGTCACACGACACCTATCGTCATCTGTTGACTTTGTTTTGAGCATAAGTGTATTGAATTTTTATAGGATATGTGTCATTTCAAAAAAAACGTTTGTTGTTATTTCAATGTGATTTCAAAAAATTTTTACTACAGAAAATAGATATGAAGAGGCTTATGATATTTTTTTCCTAATAGATCCTGGGTATAGATAGTCAGTTTTGTCTGGTTGAATCCTTCATAACAGGGATTTTGGACAATTGGTCACAGGAGCTGAGGCCGTACAGAACTCAATTCACAGCTTGCGTTTGCTGTTTGATGTTTATCTTAGGTGTTCCTATGGTTTCACAGGTGAGTTGAAACTACAGATATGAGTAAGTATGAGGTGCAGCATAATTCATCGTTATTATTTTCAAATGATAACAAACTTTATTGGTAAATGAAATGAAACCCTTATTTTCAAGAGATTCACACCAAATTCGCATCGTTAAGTAGGTACGTTTTCCCTCTATCAGGATTTCTTCGGAAAGTGTATGAAGTATCACTTTAAGTTACTGATGTTTTCAATTTTATTAACGAAACGTATTGACATGAACATGATGCTATTTTGGAAATACATAAACAATGTGTTGTGATTCATCGATTGTCAGATTTCCATTGTCCTAGCAAATCGGAAACAAACAAGTAAAATGAAAAATTATATGAATTTCTAGATGAAGGTGATGAACTCCACATGAATAATTAAAATAAATACACAAATTGAAATATTGAATAAATGTATCAAAAGTTTAGAGATTATTACATATTTATAATATATAATAATTTAATGTTTTTTTTACATACTCTGATTGAATTTGTTTGATATTTTAATTCGTATAGTTTTTCTCATTCATTTATTATGTGTATTATTTCACATTCAATGACATTATTGACACAATTATTTAAATCATAAAGTGACAATAAGGAAATTTAAAAAAACTCTATCGCACCAAGTTTCATTAGAAGAGCAGGTTTTCATAACGTATCTAGTTTGAAAAATCTATTTATTCAATTAATATTTTTCTCCTAAATTCAAACCAGTTTTCCATCTATATAGATTAGCAACTTTTAACCCTATTGGTTCAACATTACGCCCTTAATCGTGTAAACAAGATAATGTACCGTTTCGTTCCAAACCCAATCCCATCCAAGACGACATGAAAAACTACCTACCTACCAACCTTTAACCCCATTTATATAAAGTTGCGTTCTCTATCGTGTAATCAAGATTTATTTCCTCACCTGTGGCTCAACCCCCTAACGGATTCGCACCAAAACCCATCCAAGAAGACATAAGAAACTTACAACTCTATTTCTCTAAAATTGAGTCTTCTTTAGTATAAACAAGATTTATTGCGTTATATACAACTTCGGGCCGCGATGACGACAGATGTGTCATCAGCAAATAATATAAGTAATAAGCAGGATAAATGAGAGGGTAAGTCATTTATAAACAGCAGGAATAGTAGAGGTCCCATCACAGAGCCCTGAGGAACACCCATATCTATATTATACTCTCCGGAATAAGTTTTATCGTTTCTTACCGACAGTGTTCTCTGTTGAAGAAAGCTAAGCAGCCAGTCGGAAAAAATGCCTCTAAAGCCAAGATTATAACACTTATCTATAATGAACTTGAAGGATAGAGTATCAAAGGCGCAGGAAAGATCGAAAAAAATCCCTGACACATGTAAATTTGAATCCAGGCATTCGTAAACTGATTCCACAAACTTCAGTGCGGCCGTCTGAGTGGAGAAACCAGCTCTAAAACCGTGCTGGGCTTTATTAAGAATATCGAATTTATTCAAATATGACATCATTCTCTTGAAAATCACTCTCTCAAAAACTTTGGAGAGAACACTGAGAATCGATATCGGTCGATAGTTTGTTATTTCATTTATATTTCCTTTTTTGTGAATCGGTACGACAATAGATTTCTTTAAAGCATAGGGAAATTCTCCCGACGAGACAGACCAATTAATTATATGAGCAAGATGCTCGCTTATTGTTGGAGCAATCTTCTTGAGAAGCCTAGTTGAGATGTTATCTATGCCAACACATTTTTTATTTTTTAAGTTTTTGATAATATCCTCAATTTCGAAACTCAAAACGGGTTGAAAAAAGAAATTACATACCGAAGGTGGCGAAGCCGTACAGGAATGTGATATACTATTACCATAATTGGTATTCAACCTTTCTTTGGCCACTGAGGAGAAGTATTTTCCGAATATATCAGCTACTTCATTGGGTTTATCATACGTCACACCATCAAGATCAATGGTAATGTGACCATCCAGTTTTTCTAGTTTTCCAGTGTACGTGCTGACAATGTTCCATACTGTCTTATTCCGGTTTTCAGAATTAGCTATAAGAGAGCAGTGATATTTATATTTAGTTAACTTCAAGAGGGAGTTATGTGAACGCTTTGCATGTTTATAATTATTGAGAGTATTTGGTGACCCAGTAATAGAATAAAGCCAATGTAGGTTTATCAGATTATTTTTACTTGGAATTACTTCGGGAGTGATCCATTTACTTTTTTTAGGTACGCAAGTAAGCCTTTTCAAGGGACAACATAAATCTAAATAATATTGGAGTGTGCTGCTTAAGGTTTCAAAGCATTTACTCACACTAGTCTCAAGCATTATTTCTGAAAAATCACATGCATATAAAGAATCCACTAAATTTCTCAGATTGTCTTCACTTAATTCCCTAATTATTTGGACGTTTGTTTTTGGATCTGTACACGATCGGTCTTCAATTCGAGTAATATTGCTCTATGGTTACTAATATTAGGATCAAAAACAACAGACTTACAGTTTCGAACTATTTCTGAACTAGTTATTATGTAGTCCACTTTAGAAACGGAAGTATTACCTCTAATGTTAGTGAAAACCCTGGTAGCCTCTGTAGAAGTAATAGTCAGGTTAAAACAATCTAATAATTCAAGTAACAATTTTGACTTATTACAATTTTTATCGAAGTAGTCGATATTGAGGTCTCCGCAAAGGAAAACATAATCAGAATCATTAGAACAACTCTGAAGGGCACAGAAAAGTTTTTCAAAAAATATATCAAGGTTGCCAGAACAAGGCCTGTAAACGCTTATTATGCCTAGACGCTTATTACTTAAGAAAACTAATATTCCAGAAATTTCTACATGCATTTCTAGAGAAAACTTCGACACCGGCAACTTCTTCACTCTAAGGTCCGACTTGGTGAATATCATCGAGCCACCATGGAGTCTGTGGACCCGGCAAAAAAAGTCAGCCCACACATACCCCGGAATGGCCATAGAGTTAACACTGTCCTCGTTGCACCAGTGTTCCACCAAGCTCAACACGTCAGGTTTAATCTCACTCATAAGTACCTCCAAATTGTCCATTTTGTTGGAAACACATTGTATGTTCAACTGAAGAATCCTGAAAACTCCTGCACCTGAGCCATTTAAATTGGAATTTGAGTCACCCTTCTTGGATGAAAAAAACGATGTACATTTACTTTGTTGGGCCAATTAGTGCCATTCATTGCTTTTTCGTAGTCAGAACTGGATATAAGTACCTTGAACGAAGAATATGAGTCAGGGTACCTCGATGTTAACTTCTCACATTTTACGAAGGAGAAATTTCGATTCAGAAAATTTTCTAAATTTTCAACAGAAGTTTCCGGCCTCAGATTTGAGACATGAAGAGCTATAATTTTGTCCAATCCCTCGACCTCAGCTGCACCTGTAAAGCTACCTGTGACCAGGGATTTTCGGGTTTTTTAATTGGCTTTTTCCGGTTGACGACCTTCCATTCAGAGACCTTAGTTTCATTTATTCCAACCCTTGTATCAGTATCAAAACTGTTACCGCTCAACTGCTTGGGTAATCGAAACTATCTACTTATAAACATTCAATTCATTGTTCCAAAAATGCGCTCTTTATCGTGTGAACAAGTTTAAAATACATAAGTACTTACATACTTACGAACATATATATATATATATATATATATATATATATATATATATATATATATATATATATATATATATATATATTATTTATTCGAATAGTTGTTGCCTGTGATCTATTTTTAAACTCTTGATAATTATTAGCAATAACAGGCTGGTTGAATCTTGAAAAACTCGATTTTAATAAAAAATTTTGACGTTCCACTATGATATTCGTAATTGAAATTTTCTTTGACATTTATTGATTTAAAAAATTGAAAAAAACAGGGCTGCTTAGTATATGCTATTCAGTTCAATATTAACATTCAAAATTGTTATCACCAGATGGTAAGGGAAACCAAAGAAACCCTCACCTACGCAATGTTTGAAAATAATAATAAAAGGGTACTATTTATCTAACAACAAAGAAATGAGTCATGGGAAAACATTAAAGAAGTGGAGTAGAATTATCGGTATAGACGCTTATATGGAAGCAGCCGTTGACACGTGTTTCGGACTCTTTGGTCCTCATCAGAACGGCGTAGCCAAGTATTGGATTGAAAATTTGAAGATGAAAAAAGTACAACAAACAAAATCCTTAGATACGGAAGATAATCACACAATTGTGGTTTATTGTCTGAACTCTCCGGTATGGGAGATTTGGTCAAACTTTGCCACGGAGGCGATTAATGCTACAATTGTGTGATTATCTTCCGTATCTAAGGATTTTGTTTGTTGTACTTTTTTCATCTTCAAATTTTCAATCCAATACTTGGCTACGCCGTTCTGATGAGGACCAAAGAGTCCGAAACACGTGTCAACGGCTGCTTCCATATAAGCGTCTATACCGATAATTCTACTCCACTTCTTTAATGTTTTCCCATGACTCATTTCTTTGTTGTTAGATAAATAGTACCCTTTTATTATTATTTTCAAACATTGCGTAGGTGAGGGTTTCTTTGGTTTCCCTTACCATCTGGTGATAACAATTTTGAATGTTAATATTGAACTGAATAGCATATACTAAGCAGCCCTGTTTTTTTCAATTTTTTAAATCAATAAATGTCAAAGAAATTTCAATTACGAATATCATAGTGGAACGTCAAATTTTTTATTAAAATCGAGTTTTTTCAAGATTCAACCAGCCTGTTATTGCTAATAATTATCAAGAGTTTATATATATATATATATATATATATATATATATATATATATATATATATATATATATATATATATATAATAAGGTTGTCCTAATTGCCATGCGCCATTTTTGCTATCTCGGTAACTATAATAACTACAAGGTTGGTCAAATCAGATAAAATGTGCAGTTTTTGGAGGAAATTGACAATCCGGTTTCAGATTTAAAAAAAATTTCTCGAGCTACGGGGTTTTCCGAAAAATTGCTCAAAACTATTTGATCGAATATCTCAAAAGGTATAATTTTTACTAAAAATTAGTGAGGAAAATCATTTTTGCAAATTAGACGTTCTTCAAGCTGGTATTTCTTAATGAAATTTGGTTCATCTAGTTTTAGAGATATCACATTCAACTTTGTTTTTTAAATACAGACCAGCATTTTTCGTTACAAATTTTAAAAAAACTTTTTTTTTCTGATTTTAACGATGTATCACATGTCCATACTAGTTTGTATTAAAATGGTAAAAAACTAGTATTTAACTTTTTGGCACTTTTTTCATTTTATCATAGGTTTAATCATAGAGCAAAGAGGAACAATTGCTTATAAAACACCTATTATCCGTAATACATGTGTCGTACATGGTTAAATAAATTAGATTTATTTTTCTGTTGTGCAAAAGCATTTTGAAGTGCTGAAAAAGCCCTTTAAATGTATGTATCAAATATACCGAATCGAATAATTTTTACAAGGCTAGAGCGAAATTTGCTACAATACGGATCATTTAATAATTCTTCAGAATGGGAAACAACTGTAACGGCGGAGAATGGGGAAGATGAAACAAATGTATTAGGTATGTATCCATCCACTTTGAATTTTGGCAAGAGTAATTTCAAAAAATAAGGAAGTTTTAAGGTTTATTACATAACTTGAATTTAATTAAATGGTGAAAAGTTTGAATGTTTAAAAACTTAATAAACAGTTTCTTTCATTACACTCTGCAACAGTTGTTTTATTGGTAGTCTAAGCCACCTCTGATGTTCTCATTTTTTTAAAAACTCAATACAACTTAAATTTTGTCTTTTTATCATTGAAGCGCAAACAAATATGAACATGTAATACATCGTTAAAATCAGAAAAAAAAGTTTTTTTAAGGAATGGAATAAAAAATACAGGTCCGTACTTCAAAAAACGTAAGTTAATGGTGATATCTCGAAAACTAGATGAACCAAATTTCTTTAAAAAATACCAAATTGAAGAACGTCTAAAATACATAAATTTTTTCCCTCACTATTTTTTCTGTAAAATTATACTTTTTGAGATATTCGATCCAACAGTTTTGAGAGAGAGAGAGAGAGAGAGAGAGAGAGAGAGAGAGATATCAAATGGAGCTCTTGCCGGCAAACATCATAGAAAGTCATGAAACGAAAAATTATCTAGGTCCCAGATCTAACTTTGCTAAACGCACCCATTTTATAGAGCAGGTCATTAAAGTGAAAACCTGCTTAAAATTATATTTGTATGTGCCGTGTAGGTATCTACTTGATTGTTTTGAAATGTGTTAAAAGCAAATCTTAATCACAGTTTATATTTTTCCTTCATTACAATTCTTAAATATCCCTAAGTCAATTTAGAGGAATTGTGGAGCTGAGCCAAATTCTTAAAACTCATAATTACCATTAAACCTTTACATTGAAATATCATCCGATAGGAATAAGATTCGAAATCACGAAAGGGTATTCCGAAATACCCACTCAATCCACGTATCAAATTTCAACAATTATCTGCTATTTTTGGAGAAAATAAGACCGAAAAGTTATAGAATAACTATTTTTTTGAGAACATAATGTGAAGTTTCAACATAACATGATTGATAATTGAATCTAGAGAACAGCTTCTATCTATAAATAATGGACACAGAGCTTTTTCATTATGATATACATACAAACCTAAAATCTCTCTTGCTTGGTCCACCAGGAAGTTTAAGGACGAGCGGAAATGATGTTTCGCTAGATATCACATTCATAGTATAAATAGTTCAGTAACTTTATACATCACAGCATGCGTCAAATCCGGTAGTTCTGATTTTTTGCACACTTGTTTATGATGTTAGCCTAATGAATAACCCAAGTTTGTGACCTCGAGCGCCGAACGCAAGTTTGTTCAAATTTTGGCGATTATAACCCCAAACGACTAGTTTTTGAAAAAACTTTTTCAATACGTTTTTGAAGAATACTAAATTTGCTACAATATGATACTAAAATTGTCTCTGTAGACCCAATACTTTCCGAAATCAATCCTTTTTTATTTATCATTTTTTTCTAACTTCTCAATTTTTTTCGATCTGTCGTTCTGAATGAATTTTGACCCTGATTATACTATCGAAGCCCTGTACTTTTATGATGGGATGTTAAAAAAGAAAATGAGAAGTATGAACGATGATGTTTAAGCTAAGCTACGAATAATGAAGTAAAAGAGATAAATACAACAAAAGTTAATGAGTTCATTTGTTAGGAAATTGAATAATATTCTAAATCAAAAAATTAAATGAATTTAGCCCTCTTGGACAGTTCCGGTTGAGGTTCGTCCGTATCTGGATCGACGTATTAGGATGGCATATCCCCATCAGCGGATGGCGATGAATCGTCAACGTCTTGTGCCCAGAAGTCATCCTCCACTTCGACATCGGACAGATCGTCGCCTTCTGGGATATCTATTACTGCAACATCAGTTATATTGTCACAAGAGGCCTCGCTGCAGTGCCTGCAGACCGATGAGCATTTTAATCTTGCCTTCCTGAAGCTGCACGTGTTCGCACAACCCTTAAGCAGCTGCAAGAAATCATCCGCACGTGGTGTTGTGGGGCTGAATCTCTGGTCATCATTTTGGGGTTGAGGCCTTGTGGCGTGGATATCCACCCCCAGGAGAGGCGCACTTGACCTTCACTTGAAGTCTCCTTGCATATAAAATACAAAACCACGCTGGGACTGGGATCAGACATTTTGTTGATTTTGAGTTCAAACGTCACTCACGTTATGAGCAGCAAGCCAGTTAACGTTATAAACTTGAAAAATTATAAACTTTGAAAGTATTACTCTCGGAAAGTATTGGATCTACAGAGACAGTTTTAGCATCATATTGTAGAAAATTTAGTCTACTTCAAAAACGTATTAAAATTTTTTTTTTCAAAAACCCTTCCTTTACGGTTATAATCGCCAAAATTTGAAAAATTTTTGACAAAGTTGCGTTCGGCGCTCGAAGTCACAAACTTGGATTATTCATTAGGACATCATAAACAAGTCTGCAAAAAATCAGAACTACCGGATTTGACCCATACCACCCCACACTTTCAGACGACAAAGTTACAGGATCAAAAACACTATCTTTCGTAACGCTAAAATGTATCAACTTTCAAAACATTTTCCGCGTGCAAGAAAAGTTCGCTTTGTCTTTAATAACGATGAATTTATCAGAACGGTAGAGCTGCAAAATTCCGCTCTCGAATGGCTTAGAATTTAAGCATTTCAATTTAATTCTTAATGAATTAAATCATCTTAATTCATTATTACAAGTGGTAGGCAGACTGAAAGTTTTCATTCGGTTTGTTGAATTAGAACCGTTTCTCGCGAGGAGGATCTCTAGATTAGGTATATTTTAAGCGCTATGCTCGAACGGTGGAACTGAAATTTCAGTCGTATTTTCCATGAAAATAATTGCAGTGTATTGGGATCTGACATGTCAGCTGGCGAACTCTGGCGGCCAGATGGATGAAGTTTTTATTTCCAACGTCAACATATGCAATTGCATGTCAAGTTTTTGATTTCTTACAAATAAGGTCGCAAAAGGTGAATAATGGAAAGTGTTAATTTTGCAAAACGTAGAATCAGCAAGTCTAGAGAGTGCTGTGTCGTGAAAATTGCAATTTTAAAGCATATGCAAACGCAAGTTTTAGCTTTCATCGGTTTCCGAAGTCAAAAAAATATTGTTTATTGAGAGAAAATCATTTTGGAGAGAAGGAAAATATTGATTTATTGAAGGTATGGAAAATCAATCTGAAAAAGAAACATACAACTCCGAGAATGACGGTGTGTTCTTTACATTTTACAAAAGAATTGAAACTCAGTTTAGTTCCCATTATTAATGAAAATTCCAGATGCTGCAGCCAAAACATTTAAAATTGTTGGATCTGTGTTGCCTGAACATTTATTGGTATTATTAGAAAAAATTTTCACACTGATATGTGGTACGATACATAATGTCTTCTCCGATCTTAGAAGATTACAAATTCATGGAAGATTAAGTGAAATGATGGAGTAAAAAAGTTATGTTTATGATGGTTATTAGATTGAAGTTAGTTATAATAAGAATACACACGAAATGAAAAAGTTTTTCTTTGCATATTCATTATTAATACATCTTGAGTTACATTATGATTGATGGTGTTTCATTATGAAAACCACATTTGATTACTTATATAAAACATTATGATTTCTCATTGAATCTTTGTATACTAAATACTAAATGAATGTTTTTCGTGAAATTTTAAATATATTTTGTCCAAAGTTCTTTCAGAAATGTCGAATTATGGAAAAAATTTCACAGTCGGATAAAGAATCATCAATAAAAAGTTTGGATATTAAAAAAATTAAATAATAAGAAAACAACTTGTCTAAAAACCACAAAATAAAAATAACTTTTTATTCGACTAGTTTCGCCTGTTACAGCATTATCAAGACTGAATACATAATTGCAAAGACATCGCTTGAAAATATATAAGTATTTCGGTTCGGTACCTGGGGGTGGTAAAATGTAATCGATGGGTCCAAGTTATCAGAGATTTAACAGTGGGGAGTGGTTTAAGTCTAACTGGTCATTAAGAAGAATGTAATTATGGGATTTTTGGATCTTGTTTATTTCCATGGCTTCCAGGAAGTTCATTATCATACATCTATCACAGTAAAGTAGAATTTTTGGTATGAAAGAGGATGAGATGTTATGTTTTTTTGACTCTAGATGTTCCCTAAATGCTGATTGTCCGTTTTTTAGATGTTCTTTTAGCCTGGTTTCAAAACATCTCCCGGTCTGACCTATATATGTTGAATTACATTCTTCACAGTCCATTCTATAAATTCCTGTTCTCTTCATTGGATCGACTTTTGACATTTTGTTATTAAAAATCATTCTATCTAATCTGCTGTGACTCGAAAAAGCAGTATTCAAATTATTATTTTTAAAGAATTGAATGATCTTTGAAGAGGGGATGTGCGTATAAGGGATGCTCACAAACTTTTGTACATTTTTGTTATTGCAGTATGGGCCATATAATTATTTCAAATTGATAAAATGTTTCTCTTTTTTCGAAATTAAACTATTTATTATTTTTAGTGGAAAATCATTGTTAATACCTATCGCGCGAATCACGTCAATTTCTACCATAAGTTCTTCTTTTGATAAAGGAACCGAAAAAGCCCTGTGAATCATTGAGTTAAGAGCCGCGAGTCGATGGCTAATTGCTAATCATAAGTTATAATTCTTTCAGTCCAATTAGCCATCGACTCGCGGCTCTTAACTCAATGATTCACAGGGCTTTTTCGGTTCCTTTATCAAAACAAGAACTTATGGTAGAAATTGACGTGATTCGCGCGATAGGTATTAACAATGATTTTCCACTAAAAATAATAAATAGTTTAATTTCGAAAAAAGAGAAACATTTTATCAATTTGAAATTATATGGACCATACTGCAATAACAAAAATGTACAAAAGTTTGTGAGCATCCCTTATACGCACATCCCCTCTTCAAAGATCATTCAATTCTTTAAAAATAATAATTTGAATACTGCTTTTTCGAGTCACAGCAGATTAGATAGAATGATTTTTAATAACAAAATGTCAAAAGTCGATCCAATGAAGAGAACAGGAATTTATAGAATGGACTGTGAAGAATGTAATTCAACATATATAGGTCAGACCGGGAGATGTTTTGAAACCAGGCTAAAAGAGCATCTAAAAAACGGACAATCAGCATTTAGGGAACATCTAGAGTCAAAAAAACATAACATCTCATCCTCTTTCAAACCAAAAATTCTTCATTACTGTGATAAAGGTATGATAATGAACTTCCTGGAAGCCATGGAAATAAACAAGATCCAAAAATCCCATAATTACATTCTTCTTAATGACCAGTTACACTTAAACCACTCCCCACTGTTAAATCTCTGATAACTTGGACCCATCGATTACATTTTACCACCCCCAGGTACCGAACCGAAATACTTATATTTTCAAGCGATGTCTTTGCAATTATGTATTCAGTCTTGATAATGCTGTAACAGGCGAAACTAGTCGAATAAAAAGTTATTTTCATTTTGTGGTTTTTAGACAAGTTGTTTTCTTATTATTTAATTTTTTTAATATAAATATGAACTACCACAGAGTTGATTCATCGTCCATCGAATTTAAAAAGTTTGGAAATATGTTTATTGATAATTGCTCATCATATCTGGCCGATTATAAACTTCCTACATAAAAAAGCTCGAATTAATAGTTTCAATCACTTAAACAAATACAGCTGATTAAGACTAGGTATTTTACAAATCAAATTAAATCAAATCAAAATAGAAAAACAAAAAGCAGTAAAGTTGACGATACCAGGCCTCGAATTCTCTTCATTGTTCCTACATTTTATTATGAATTTAGATCTTTCCAGCCTATCACCTTCACAATTTTAGCTGGAGTAAATTTTCACCTACATATAGCTTCACACTTCCACTCGAAACTAACATTTTTATAGGAAAAACTAAAAAATCTTTCAAATCTCTCATATAACTCTTGTTGAAAGTTGGTTTTGAGACGCCATGTTTTGACGTTATCACCTAAGCTCCGCCTCCATGTCAGAAGATCCCAATAGAAGGACAGTGAGGTGCGGGATTGATTTTTGAATCCGTTTTATATCTCCTGTACCACGATTTTTGAGGTTTTTCCATTATCTGCCCCTGATAGATCAAGTAAGTTGAAATTTGGTATTTGTGGTTGTCATTCAGTGTCATTCACAACTATCAAAATTTGGGAAAATTCAGTCCAAACCATAGGGAGGTGAATGGTGGCAAGATACATGAGCAGAAAGTTGATGATGTGGAAATTAGTTATGAACATCATATCCGAAATTAAGCCTTCTAGTGTTTTCTGAAGTGAGTATGGAGCTAAGAAAAATTGATATTTGCTCTAAATTGAGTTAAAAGTTTTAGAATTTGTACGTGAATTGAGTTGACATAAGGGAAGTGCATTTTGGTGGTAAAAACTCATCCATTACAGCTCTTCCAGATTGAGTTAGAGATTTGATACTTCGTAGTAGGATTGAGTTCAACTAATTTTCTCAACTGTCGACAGATTTAACTTAAAAATTTCATGTTTTTTCGTGGGTTCTGAGGTTTTGCTCACTTCTAAAGAGACTTAGGGTCTTGAGAATTTGTGTAAAAAGAGGAGAAATATGACTTTAGTGGCGGAGATCTGGTAATCACGGTATTTTTCTAAATATTCAGTTTAATACAAATTTCCGTCTGGATTCCTGGTAACCTGTCTATTAAACTTCTCTCCGTGTGAAGATAGGATCTATTTATTGTAGAGATACTACAGAAAGGGTAATTTGGGACTTATACCCATCTTCATTATTAAATTTTATGAAGGCGATCAAAATATGAGGCAATAAGAGTTAGGAGGTCGAGGATCCTAATTAGACAGTCAGGACGGTTACTCTTTAGAACAGTATAATAGGACTTTAAAGTTTTATAGATTTATGAAACTCTCAAGTGATTTCATTCTGACGAATATTGATGCAGTAATTCCATGTTTTACACGTTGATGATTCTCATCCTAACCGTATATAATTTTCAAATATATGAACAATGAAAATGAATCACACTCAGAAGAAATATATTCAGAAACTTAAGAATGATCAAATTCGTGTTTACCATCTTTCGTATTGAAAAATCTTTCAGACTGAATGCTCTATTTATATATGAAATAGAGACTATATGGGAATAATACTGGTTTCGCACATCAAGTATATCATTTTTATATAATTTTAATTTTATGTTGAAGTGAATAATTATCAGAAAAGTGAGGCACAAGTATTTATTTATATATTTATTATATATTTTTCTTTGAACAATAATGTCATGAACGTATCAAAAATATGTACATACTGGGTAAAATACAGGTATTGTAATTATAAAGAAAAAATTCTTTCAAAAATTCATTTTTATCTCTAACTTTTAAACCCTCATTTTTCACGAGTGAAAATATTCATTTTGATATATATTATAAGTACGATACTGAACTGAAGTAACTGTACCTAATAATCAGTTCATTCCATCATTTAAGTTAATTATTTCAGGGTGGGATGTATGTCTTCCAACTGATGGATTACTATTCAGCCAGTGGTATTTCACTTTTGTGGGTCTGCTTTTTCCAAACTATTGCTTTATCTTGGATTTTTGGTATTGAACAGCTCGGCGATTGTATAGAACAGATGATGGGAATGAGACCCAGCTGGTATTGGAAGCTGACGTGGAAATACATATCTCCAGCATTGATGATGGTGAGTTAAACTAGTAAAACGTTCTGATCATAGTGAGATCAATTGAATCGGTCAGTTGAAGAACAGCACAAGTCCGAAAATAGCCATTTTCATCTGAGATAGCCAAAAGAGGTCACTCCTTCCTACCCCGCGATAGAGACTTCGGAACTCTGACGAAGTTGGTTAGGAAACATGACCCAATCTACCTTCCAGAAGAGTATGAAAGCCTGATGCTTATCTGTAGAAAGATCAATCTGTTTACTGTCAAATATTTTACGCATCGCGATATCCTAGATTTTAAAAACTGGTGGCCGACCAGCTATACAAAAACATCTATGAATCTATGAAATCAAGACCTGAAGCAATAGTAAATTTTATGTTAACTACAGGCAACTGAATACGATAGTGCAACACCTGGGTATGTTAACCCAATACCAGCCAGAACTCAAACGGGATTAAAAAATTTAATTTTTTTGTATAGACTAGTTGTTGAGTGTTTAGCAAAGACTGAACACTGAAATTTTGGAAAAAAATAAATTTCAATTCGCAGAAAAATAGCGTCCCATTTTTGGGACGATGGCTAAAAGGGGATAAAATAATATATTTAGAAAAAACAAGACAAAAGGGACTTTCAGCTGCTTTAATAACAAAATGTGTTCAATAGACTCACATAAATTATATACAGAACAAATTTTAATAAAAAATTTTTGGTAAAAAAAATTATTTTTTATGGGATGGTAGAAAGCAGATATCTTGTAGTCGTACATTGCACTCTCCACAAATTCTAGTGGTTTTTTTTTTCACAAAATGCTTATCTCCTTTTTTCTTCATAGAAACAACTAAATGACCCATTTGGTCATATCTTATGTCCACACTTGCTCTTCCTCCCATCAATTTGGACTTTTGAGGGTGTGGTCTCTTTTCCTACGTACTTCTAGCAGAGTAGCAATTTCTTGGTGATTTACAATCTGGTAAAGTCTCCAAGTATTTGTCACCGATATGTCTAACACTTGGGTGAATAAAGGCCACCACCATTTCCCTGAACGAATTCTTGTTCGGTAAAGAGACACTTGCTTGTCTAACATATCTACTCCGCCCATATGCGAATTGTATTCTTGTATCAATTTTACGATGGAGTATTGTCACTATTGCAATGAAATTCTCACCGTTTGTGCTATTTTATTTAGTCCACTTCACTATTTTTTCTAATAATGGTTCGTCGTCACTCTCAAACTCGGATTCGTCAGCAGGGTTAGAAGTAAACAATTCCATAGTACCTGCAACATCCACTATTTCTTCTCCTTCTAGGTCATTCTCTTCAAAATTTTCTGATGTCAATGTCACGACAGTTAGACATTTCGTGCTACTCATAATTATCACTTCCAGCCAATGTCCCAAAATTGGGACAACAAAATTAGCAACAAATTGGCAACAGATATGAGTCAGTTCAATTCCGTTCCGTATCGAAAAAAAGACTATTGAACAATAAAACTGCATTGGTATAATTATAATGTTCTCGACAGAAATATATTGAAATCACTATAACGTATGACAACCCCAACGCGCCAAGCAAGTGCCGACTTGTTGAATCAGTCTAATTTTTGTTATTGTTCCTGTGAGACATCTGACTATAAATATATGAAGTACATACTTTGACCTAAATGACATTATCAAATACTCTAGTTATCTGTGATAGCTTTGAAGGAATCTGGCAAAAATGGCGCGTCCCAAAAATGGGATGTTGGCTGGTGTAGGGTTAAGTGCTACGATTTCATAAATGGCTTAATTTCACTCATTTTCAAGTTGCTGAAACAAAATATAGCATCTCCTCAGCTGCCTTTTTATCTTGCTTATTCTCAATCATTGCCAATTAAATCTAAAAAATTGAGGATTTAAAAAGTGAGGCAATACAATGAATGTGAAAATTTAGAGTTTTACTACCACATTACATCTTGGAATACAGCAGATGCTGATGATATCTGAATAATGTAGAATTATTTCTTTCATTTTCATTTGATTTAAATATATTCTATTGAAAATATTCTGAACTTCATTAATTTTCTGCTAGCAAGACTCAATTCACTTCAAAAACAGTACATGTCCATTATCTTATTTTTTCAATAACTAATTTTCATAAACCAAAATTTGGCGCATTCTCATTTCAATCTATTTACATAGTTACACACAACAAATCTGTAGTTTCTGCAAATAATATATATCAACGATTGAGATACTACAAAGTTTTTTGTGATTATCTCTTAATGGTAATTTTGGACTAGTACTGTTCTTCAACTGACCGATTCAATTATGGAACATTACTTGATGATCTTTTTATTCTTTTCGAGTAGATAAGGTGTTAGGATGAGTTCTGAAAACGGAGTAAGCAACGATTGAATACAAAATCAATTTAAAAGGATCTGCTATATCTTTCATCTTCAAGGAGGTCTTTAATTGTCTGAAATATTGCTATATTCGAGAGTCTTTGTCGAAATAAAAAAGTTTGACAGAATTTCATCATTTCACTAATTCTAGAAGTTGGGTACTATTGAATTAATTGCTGCTATTCCGCAGGCAAGAGCAATCACGAGATCGTTGAGATCTTGACATGTCAATAGACCACGCCAGAAACAAACGCTAGTAGCTCTTCCCTATTCAATTTTAAAATATTTCAAGAACTCAGATTATCTGCTTCTGACGTCGCGTGCTTACATGCGGAGACATCCATGATTGCTTTTGCACACTAAATGGTACCCCCTATAGTGTGATAGACACATGAGTTATTTGTTTCCGGTTGTTTCCAACGACGTAGATGGTCCTGTGGTGTGTTCACATGTCACAGTGCCTAGTCTTCCGAATTATCAAGAACGAGTGAAATTATCGTAATGGTTATCACATCCGGTAGATGGACAATACAGAGATATAATTTCATTTTCAAGAATTTTTCTAATAGTTATAATAATCTTCAGAATGTAATAACAATTTGTTATTCTAGTACAAGAAAATATTCGATTCTATTTCTTCTACATTATGTCAGATTAAATGTCCATTCTTCTTTAGGATAATCATTTTCTATGTAGTTAAACATTCAATCATATCAACTTATCGAAAGAACATATTAAGTTCAAATTGATAACTTATTGAATGAACAATATATTAAATCATCCAGTTTTTCTTGAATTAGAACCTATCCATCACCCCACCATTTAATTTCTTAAGTTTATTTAGGTACTGAAATTTATGTAAATGGAGACACCAAACTTTCAGTATTAAGTTACATCTCATGAAGCTACCGTGTGGTGAAAGGCTCCGTCATAGGCCTCCAATAATCAATAATTCACATTATTTTATTTATTTTAATTCAGATTGTATTCATATTTTCTTGTGTGAGGTTAGGTATTTTGTTCAAATAGTGCCAATAGTTGCATTTTAATTACTCTTATGTTATCACATTAACTTCTTATATTCTTTCAGGTAATACTGATAAGTCAATGTATCCAGTTTAAAACTCTATCCTACGGCGATTACAATTATCCTATTTGGGCCAACATTTTAGGATTATGTCTGAGCTTGGCTTCCATGATGTGGATTCCCCTGTACGCCGTATATTACATCATAAAAGGTCCCGGTACTTTATTAGAGGTGGGTGCTATAAATGAGATATACCGTCCAAACTCACAGAGAGTGGTCTCAGAATGTAGCAAAACAGAAATAAGGGTTACGATCTCGTGGGATTAATTCTTAGCAGTTATCTGTGGTATCTGGGAAATATCTGAATTATCGCTTCTCACTTATTTCCTCAGTAGACTATACCGGGTGTAAATGAGTGATGGGCCACCCCTATAACTTTTTAATGGATTCTTCGATTTTATTGAAATTGGGGTTGTTTATCTCCGACATAATTTTGAATTTTTTCACATACAAAATCAATATGGCTGACTTCCGGTTTCACAGGAAACGATATAAAAATTAATAACTTAAATAGAACACCCTATATATTTTAACATATTTCAATTCTGAGGTTTCAAATACATACATTCCATCTGTCAAATGTCAATTCTAGCGCCGTTTCAATTTTGTTCTTCATTTTGTTTTTTTTATCGTAGATGGCTGCGACGTATTCTAAATCATAGATAATTGATGTAAAATATCGCCCAAAGTAATTATTTTTCAAAAAATTGATTTTCGTGAAGTTTGTTAACGATTAAATTCTTTTTCGAACCAAAACTCAGTTTTTTAAATAGAAACATACATGGGCCGCCCTATATATCAAAAAGCTCCTTCAAAATGATTCACACATCAGATTTCTCAATTTCTAAATTACGAAGTAATTATTAAAAATCTTATTCTTATTAGTTCCCTTTGCTCCTGCGACCGACCCTGTTTACGAAATATGAAAAAATTGTTTGACAGATGGAATGTATGTATTTGAAGCCTCAGAATTAAAATATGTAAAAATATACAGGGTGTTCCATTTGAATTTTTAATTTTTATATTGTTTTCTGTGAAACCGGAAGTGAGCCATATTGATTTTGTATGTGAAAAACTTCAAAATTATGTGTGAGGTAAACCACCCAAATTTCAATAAAATCGAAGAATCCGTTAAAAAGTTATAGAGATGGCCCATCACTCATTTACACCCGGTATACCTTATATTTGGAAAAATATATTCTAGAGCATTTTGCGATAGAAAACTCGTGAGCAGGAGAGTTCCATCACTACGGTCGTATTTTTCACGCGAAATGCATCTCGTCGAGATACGATTCTAACGGATTGAATTATATTTTAAAAATCACTCTTCAATAGCAAACCGATTAAAACATATAAACTATTTTATTTTATTTTAAAAAATTGAGGAAAATCAACGATGGAACGTACCTCGACATCAACCCAATCTACGTACCAAATTTCAACCTATTATTGCAGAAAAATTCGCGAAGTGCATCGATATTGATAGCGAAACAGATAAAGATTCAATTCTTATGGAATAGTCACCACGAAATGCAGTGCGGTTGAGAAAAAGAGTTAAAACCCAAAAAGGATTACATTTCAACATAAACTCAATGTACGAACCAAACATCAACCCTCCAACACAATCCGCCGAAGCTGTGGAGTTCAGAAAAAATAGCGGCGATTGGAAAATTTTATTCAATTTTAATACATTCGTCCTACAATGAAAACAATCCCAGGTATCAAATTTCAGCTCATTTGTCTTGATGGAAGCCTATATTTAAGTGGTATTTTTTCATAAAATACATACTATTGCAGTGTATCGAAAGTCAAGCGAGAGTAAATTTTATATCCGTTTTAAACCTCATAAACCATGAATTTCTAAAAATTCCCATATCATATATATATATATATATATATATATATATATATATATATATATATATAATATATATATATATTATATATATAAATATATTATATATATATTATATATATATATATATTATACATATATATATATATATATATATATATATATATTTATATATATATATATATATATTATATATATATATATATATATAATATATGTATATATATACTATATATATATATATATATTATATATATATATAATATATATATATATATATATATAATATATATATTTTCTGGGTTTTTTGGATTTGGCAGTGTAGGTGTTGGTAAGAAATACAAAATTGGTAATGGCAAATGTAATCCTTAATGTAGACGTTCGGAGAATGTGTCTCCTTCTTCAGTATTTTAAGAGCTAGTTATCTCAAGTTAAGATATAGTATGACGAAAACATTTCAGTATGGTATTTTATCCTGCTTACAGGAATTAGTAATTGAAATGGGGTATCTTAAACTTTATCAGCTAATTTGTCGTCCATTGAATAAACCCATTAATATATATATATATATAATATATATATATACATAATATATATATGTTTTGTATTAACTGGCACCCTCTATAATCAATGTCTATGCAGCACCCAGTGTATATAGTATATTTGATGTATTGTATTTGTGGCACCCAAATAATGCATTTCAATGTGGCACCCTTTATATATAATTTATTATTAATACCGGTGAAAGAGGCACCCTGCGGGGTTGTCGGATTTATGTTGTCACTTTGAAAATTGATATTTCAGTTTATTCATTGTTTTGCCAGTAGAAACATTCGAGTAAATTTAAAACTCATTGAATCTACATTGTTTTTTTACAATATGAAGGTTTAGTTATGTAGGTACATATATACAGGGTGTGGAAATTTTGAGGATACAGTTTATGTTGTAGACCACCTTATACATTTATATCAGATATGTTAGCCATGCGTATTCTGGTCATTTCATGGTGCGGAAAAAAGTTTTTTGATTTTTGCCTTTGAAGTTATTCCGGCAATAACAGTGAATTTTCAAAGAAAATGTTAAGCCTTACGAAATTAAAATTAATATCATAATATTTCGTAATATTTGGGTAAATTGATTTTCTTATATTTTTTGTCCAATGTACAATATCTGGGGAAAAAAATTCAAAAGTTAAGTATGCGAAAACTATTGAATATACATATATATTTCAGAATACTGTATTTTATTAGGATTTTTTATTAAATTGACATCAAAGGTGAGATAAGTGGGTAATTCTATTTTTTTTAAACTATACAATCACATATCATCAATTTTGTTTACTCGAAAATTTGAGTGAAACAAAAAAAGAGACCCAAATCACTAAAATTAGAAGAGACATTTCAATGATAAAATTCATTTCACGACAAAGCGGCAGTGTACTTTATATTTATTAAAATATATAAGTACTGTAGTCTGTATAGACTCTGGCGAAAATAAAAACCTGTTTTACATCAAGCATTTGCTTCTATATGCGATAATTTGAAAATGAAATATTAAGGTATAATAGAACACCATGTATTTTTATAAATTAATTTTGTTTTATAAAAAGATTTCAAAGAATAACACTGTAATTTTTCAAACAGTACTCAGCAATCCTTCATCAGTCAATTTAATAGTGGCAAAAAAGGATTTTATATATTTTAATTTAGTTACTATTTCATCAGTATTTTTTATAGCAAATGAAAATTGTTCTTGGTTTCCTTGAGACTTCTTCAGATGTTCTGTACAATTTTTTGCTTTCACTGCTGTCGTCCGCGTAGGTATGATATTGAATAATTTTAACGTAAAAACGATGCCAAAAATCAGAGCAAAATCAAACTCAACTTTAAAAGGTTTATAATTGCTATTATTCCATTTTTTTCAATAAATCTGATATAGTTTTTTTCATATCTTCATATACTAAGTGTATACAAATCAGGGCCACCTTGTATATACAGGTTATTCACTCAAAATTATAGCAAACCGCAAGCTTTTATCTTCAATCAATAACCGAGAACCCCGTAATAATAAATAGAAATGTAGGCAGCCTCTACATAAGTGCGTTTTTATAAACTCAACTTCAAAAGGTTCATAATTGCTATTATTCAATTTTTTCCAATCAATCTGATATAACTTTTTAAAATCTTCATATAGTTTATTCAAATCAGGGCCACCTTGTATATACGGGTTATTCACTCAAAATTATAGCAAACCGCAAGCTTTTATCTTCAATCAATAACCGAGAACCCCGTAAAAATAAATATAAATGTAGACAGCCTGTACATAAGTGCGTTTTTATAACATTGTAGAAAAAACTCGTCTTGGTATATTGCAAAATGGCAGATTAACAATTGAAAATATTCAACACCCTGTATATTGAAAATAATGCGTAATGTAAACTCATGTTTTCCAAAAAAAATACAGCTCGTCCTTACAATATGTTAGCATCGATTTTTTAACCTCCTACATTTTCACATATGAATAATTAATACGGTAGGTACTTAACCTTTCCATTCCATCCCAATTCAACCACCTCCAATATTTTTTAAATTCTCTCAGACGTAGTCAACAAATCTGGGTATCAATTACACATAACAGATGCAAGGCATGAATGCGAAAATCAAAATTTGTTTAGCTTGATCCGAGCTCATTTGATAATTAGTCTTACTTGCCTCAGCATTCTTGTAAGATAAGCACGAATTAGTCTGATAACACGTCCGCTCAGCGTTGCCATATTACGGGTGCCACTTAGAGGTGTAATTAAAATGGGCCTAAATGACATCAATTATGTACAACATACAATTTGTATATAACGGAGCGCCATCTATTTCAAATCCATTGAACTAAATTTTATGTTCAAAGTTTTTCAGTGTAAATGTGGCACCCACCTTATTTTTTGCTATATGGTTTAGCAATACCTAATGAACTATATGACGGCTTCAAACGATAAAAACAATTTGGCACCCAAAGTCGGGTGCCACATTGCCAATACATATATACAATGGTGCCACAAGGTAAATTTATATGTATATATATATGTATATGTATATATATATATATATATATATATATATATGTATATATATATATATATATATATATATATATGTATATATATATATTATATATATATAAATATATATATATATATATATATTATAATATATATATATATATATATATATATATATATATATATATATATATATATATATATAAATATATTAAACAATATATATATATATATATATATATGTTTATATATATTTATATATATATATATATATATCGCATACGGAAGCAGCTGTTTACACTTGTTTCGGGCTTATTGGTCCTCATCAGAACAGCGTAGCCAAGTTATGGTTGGACAAACTTGTAGATGGAGAAACAAAACAATCGAAATCCTTCATTGTGAAAGACCATCGCACATTTGCAACTAACAGCTCGAACACTCCTGTTTGGGAGCAAGATCTTCACATTAGACACTTACCCCCAAACAGGAGTGTTCAAGCTGTTAGCTGTAAATGTGCGATGGTCTTTTACAATGAATGATTTCGATTGTTTTGTTTCTCCACCTTCAAGTTTGTCCAACCATAACAGCTGCTTCCGTATGCGGGTTTATGACCTTAAAATTGCCTAATATCTTGATTATTTCCTGCTTAAGCCTTATTGTATCTATTGTATATATGATACGGATTAGGAGGTCTAGGAGGTTTAAAACGGATATAAAAATTACTCTCGCACCTTACTTTTGACTTTCGATACACTTCAATAGTAGGTATGTATTTTATGGGAAAATGCCACTTAAATAGAGGGGTGAAATAATTTTTGAATTTACTGTGTCTCATGTGGTTTAAATAAAATTCATACTCAAAATCTAGAATCCTAGAAACACAAATATGAAAATCTCAAATATATATGCTAGATTCTTTAGATTTTCCACATTGAAGAGTTTTTACTATTCTTTTTATTGCTCATGTAAATTTCGAATGACATTGTTTATGGATATCCTTCATCTATCTCATAGTAACTAGTTTAAGAATGAAATGTTAAGTAGTTATTCACAATTTTTTTTGCAGAATCTTCGACTTGGTTTGAAATCAACTGTGAAGTTAAGAAAAATTTCTGAAAAAGAAAAACGTTCCAGTTTACCAATTACTGATAGTAATGTTGGACTTTTAATACCTAGTAGTAAACAGTGCTTAAGTGAAGAATAATAGCAACAACAAAGTACCATTTACTACAACAATATATATTTCAAGAATTAAGTTTAGATTCACTTTGATCGAATTAATACTCTTTTAATTGTTGTCAATAAATATATACTTCTGAAATCCTAGTTTCATTTACAATTATTCTAATTATTCAAACATCGATGGTTCACACAGAAAAAAAAAATTATTTCGGAATTATTCGTACCTATCAATGGTCAGAATGAAATACTCAATTCAATGAACTATTTGGTCAAGAAAAAAAAAGTAAAATCGAAAAATCAGAAAAAAATTTGGACTGGAGTTTATTCGAGTCATGCGTTAGTTTTTTTTTTGAATTGAATTGGCATTTACTTATATATAATATGACATTTACTTATATATAATATGAAAGTTCATATTCACAACTTTATAAAGAAATTAAAAACTTACTTTTCACAGGTTGAAAAAAAATCTATTGAGTAAACGCGTTTCGTCATAACATTGACCTCGTACGAGATGAAGTCAATGTTATGACGAAACCAGTTTACTCAATAGACTTTTATTTCAACATGTGAAAAGTTAGTTTTTCATTTCTTTATAAAGTTACGGCAGTTTTTTTTTATATATTTCAATATTTTATTGCAATCAATCACTTAATATAAGTTTCACTACATATGAATAAATGAATTACACTCTAAAATCAAAATTTAAATTGACGGTTAGGTTGCTGTTGTGTGTGTTTTATAGGGTTGCCAACTCTCGAAAGAACCAACCCGGGAGAATTTTAAGAAGTCGGCTAGGGGCGTGGGGTGTAAGAAAATGTCAATCAAATTTATATTTACTTTGCTTTCGAGCAGCATCTAATATTCGACGGTTTTTCACCACAAAATATGATCATTAAAGATCGAAGTTTGTTATAGCGATGGTTGCGTATAGTTTTAGAAAAACCGGAGAAAATATTGCATCCCGGGAGGACGGGAGGTTAACCATTACCGGAGTCTCCCGGGCAATCCGGGAGGGTTGGCAACTCTAGTGTTGTATCATATATACCTATACATGCATCAAATGTTGCTGGTATATCCTAATATATACGACGTAAACTCCAAAAATAATTTCAATAACATAAAATATAATATAAAAGATATAAGCAATTAATCAAACATACATACAAACATCAAATGTGCATGCCTATAGGTGGGAGCGTCCTACGGATAAAAAGAGAAAGAGAATCATGTAGGTATGCTATCTCCGTCAAATACTCCGTACGAACGAAATATTTCATTCACGTAGTGACATGAATTAGTCAGACGCGCATACGCCAGTACACAAGGACAGCATAGGTATGTCATTCTCTCTCTCTTTCTGAAGGCCGGACGCTCTCGCTTACACACGCGCCTATAGTATGACTACTCTAATCTGTATTATCTCTATGGGCGGCATACGAATAATCTCGAAGTGAAAGGTGCGCATAGTAGGGGAGACCGGGGCTTGTTGTTACAGGGGCAGGTTGTTACAACCGATTTTTTCGGTCATCTTCGGGCGTTACCGCTATTCTCTAAATGTATATCAGTCGCCAGGAAGATAGTTGATGATCACCAAGCTAGTTAGTTGAGTACGTTAGGTACGCTGGCTAGTATTTGGGAGGTCTCGGGTTCAAACCCCGGGACCGACTGGTCTGCCATGAGTTTTTTTCAGAGGTTTCCTCATGGTAATGTGAGTCACTGCTTGCAAACTTACAAGGCGAATGCTGGGCCAGTATTAATCCTCAAAACCCTACCCACACTTCCTTTGTTCCATAAATATCCCGTCTCACCTATCCTTAATGCACTTGTACATACAAGTGTATCCTCTGATCTGGCTGAAGGAGTTAATCCTAAACTCAAGCTGCCCGCCTCCCTGACACATACTTCAGGGAGGAATGAAACACGTGTGTTTCCTTTCCTTTCCTTTTTAGTTGATGATCAGTTGTTATATGGCCGTCCTGAGTTGGGTATTGTGATAGTTGGAGTCAAATTTATGATTTTGTCGTGTTTTTGTGAGATTTCAATTTCTCAGGAAAGTTTGTTTATCTTCATTATTAAATGTAGCAATTTTATGAAATTTGGTAGATGTAATCAACAGAGTATAAGCTTTCATTGTATGTATAATTCAGTTATATAGTTTTAACAGTAAAAGATTTTTCAATGAATTTGTAAAAACATGTGCCTCGGGGTAAGTTGATACAACGTACATGGGGCAGGTTGTTACGATGTAACAACTTACCCCATTCAACTTTTTCAGGTGTTATGCAGGTAGGTTTCTTTGGTTTTTGCACTAAGAAACATAGTTCATAACTAATAAATGAATTAAAATCAATTTCATGGTATTGTTTTTGATTTCAGCGTTAATATGAGAAACTACAAAAGAAAAACACAACGAGGAAACATTCTCCAGGATGGGTATGTAATACTGGATGATAGCAGCGATGTACAACCAATCGTTTATTTTAGTCCGCTCACTCCTAAAGCCGCAGAGAGAAAAAATATGAAAAAAGGAGGACGTAAGCAGAGAAAAACAACAATTTAGACAGACACACCAAACAATAAGGAACTTGAGCTTGAAGAAGAACAGCGAAGAACTAAAAAATCAAGGAAGGATGCACAACAAGCAAGAAAAGATATATTTCAAAAAACTAGGACACTGGTTAAATAAAAAAAAAGGTTGCTCTCCAAGATAGGTCATCTACTGAAAGCGACTCCAAAAACGAGGAAACGTCCTGTTCATTTTGTGGAGAATCGTTCGAAAATTCTCGACCAAAAGAACAATGGGTACAGTCTACTAGGTGTATTAACTGGGCTCACTCAGATTGTACTGACCGTAGTCCAATTTTTCGTCTGCATCAATTTTAATTCAAATGACGAACTGGCCTGAAGGTATATAATCCATGTATTGTTGTAAAGTATTGTGTAACAATTTACCCCAACTTAGTAACAACTTACCCCAAAACGGGGTAAGTTGTTACATCGTGCAATATGCCAAAAAACAATTATTTTTTAGGTTTCAATTTTATATTAGAATTAATTGTTCCATTCATAATAAACACAAAACTGTAACGAATAAAGGGCTACAAAATTATATCTGTTACTTTTATCATTTAGTAGTAGGACAAGTTCAAATCAAAATTGTAACAACTAGCCCCGGTCTCCCCTACTTTGGGCAAAGGAACGTAAAATTTCACTTTTAATATACAAACTGGTGCATAATGCATTGGTCATTATAGAAACTAGGGTGCATAATAAGAAAAAAGGCAGCATTGCAGTAACTGCCAGGTACTGATAGAAGCCACGATGGAGGTGGTTTTTAGTCGGTAAGAATCCGACACTATACCCGAGGAGTGCTCTGCTCCGACTTGGTTTTCTTATGCAAGAATTCCACCTTGAGACCGTAAAAACGAAGAAGAAAGTATATGCTAAACAACGAAAGTAAATAGTTTCAACAATACTATATTTCTGCGTTCTCATTCGAGAAATATTACGAATGGTATTTATAGCACTAGGTACAGTGCAATTTCAATTTCAGTAATTACACCATAATTGGGTAGATTGGATTTGGATCAATTCTAAACTTATCTCCCAGATGATGATCTTGTCACTGGAACTGCAATCTCAATCAACTGTTATAACGACATTTTGTGACGTGAAACAACACGTAATACAAATTGCTTGATATATAATATATATACATATACATATATATATATATATATATATATATATATATATATATATATATATATATATATATATATGTTTATATATATAAATATATATAATATATATATATATATATATATATATATATATATATTATATATATATATATATATATATATATATATATAAATATATATATATATATATATATATATATATATAATATATATATATATATATATATACTATATATATATATATATATATATATATATATATATATATATATATATATATATATATATATATATATATATATATATATATATATATATATATATATATATATATATATATATATATATATATATATATATAGTGTTATTTTTATATATATATATATATATAAAAATATATATATATATATATATATATATATATATATATATATATATATATATAAATATATATATATATATATAAATATAAATATATATATATATATATTATATATATATATATATATATATATATATATATATATATATATATATATGTATATATATATATATATATATATATATATATATATATATATATATATATATATATATATATATATATATATATATATATATATATATATATATATATATATATATATATATGAAGTGGTAAAATCCCTATGTGAGTTCATATTTAATAAGTTAGGAATGAAAAACACAACTCTCACAACTCCAAAGGTTTTTAAATGTTTATTTAATTGCTACCGGTTTCGCGAAATTTCCTTCGCATCCTCAGGCACAGATGGAGTGGACCACAGGGGTCAAATTCAAGACATGTCAAACTTTGTGTGTCAAAAATTAAAATAAGCACAATATAAAATGGAAGTTTTGGACGGATACAATAATGGGTCGTTTAAATATAAAACAAATATAAGCATATACAAAATACAAATAACAATGACATTCACATGCGGATATTAGTAAAATCGTTTTTTTTTTTACTAATGTCCGCATGTGAATGTCATTGTTATTTGTATTTTGTATATGCTTATATTTGTTTTATATTTAAACGACCCATTATTGTATCCGTCCAAAACTTCCATTTTATATTGTGCTTATTTTAATTTTTGACACACAAAGTTTGACATGCCTTGAATTTGACCCCTGTGGTCCACTCCATCTGTGCCTGAGGATGCGAAGGAAAGTTCGCGAAACCGGTAGCAATTAAATAAATATTTAAAAACCTTTGGAGTTGTGAGGGTTGTGTTTTTTCATTCCTAACTTATTATATATATATATATATATATATATATATATATATATATATATATATATATATATATATATACCCACTAAGCATGTAATGTTACAAAATATTAACAAAATATTATGTATGGCTTACTTTCGTAACATGATAATGTAATATTTCATACAGATGCTATATTTAAGTTTTTAACATAACAGAAAAAGCTCCTGACAAGTTGTATGTAAGTTATATAGCGAGCTATTGATTGAGTTTCAGCTGCAATGTTACATCAGCCATGAAAGTTCATTATAAATGCAACAATACAAAAATTATCTACGAACAATGTGACTGCAGGTTACATTTGGAGCTATCCATAAAATTCAAATCGCAACGTTGCACTGAGTTTGAAGTTACATTATATTTACAACAATACATAAGTTAGCTAAAAACTATATTGACAGTACTTAGAAAACACAATACATTTTTAGTTTTCGATTGCATCATCGCAGAAATATACGAAATATTACGCCATGACAATTTTAAATAGTAAATATAAATAAACTTGAAATAATATTTCAAAAACCAAATAATTTTGTATTTCCCGGTCATGAGAAGGTGCCGGGGCGCCACCATATTGCTTCGAGTTTCGTGCAGACTGCAGAGATAAACGAAGGTTTCATTTTACAATTTAGTTGAATTAGTTGTGTGTTGTGCCTTGTGATTTGTTTTAATTTGTTTATTTTTAATTATTGTTCTGTAATTTTGTTTTGGTGACAGCGAAATGGAAAACGCATCTGCATCCAGGCCAAGGTAAAGCAATTACATCATTTATTATTTTAGGTTAGGATGGCTTTTGGTATTATGTATTATCCTTCTGCGTCTAGTAGGAAATGGGTACATATTATTACAGATAAGTAGGAACGAAATTGTCGTAATCAATTTATGTTCATTAGATTTATATTTAAATTTTGATTAGTGTGGATGTTTTTAGATCCAAAAACATCGCAAGAAGTACTCAAATATGTCTAAAAAATGGTTACGTGAAGTAGTAAGACAAAATACCAAACGAAGATTAATAAATCGGAAAGTTAAAAGTGATGAGTCCTTTAAAGAGGCCCAAACTTGTTGCCCTGTACAAGATGAAAATGAGAACCCATCAGTTTCCTCTCCTCTCACTTTTTCCCCAGAAACCCAATTTATTGCTCCTTATTCTCCATTTAATAATATCGTTCAATTCAATATGGTAAAAGCCCAGGTATCAGATAACTCTACTACATTAGCTGATGATTTGAGAAATTGGGCAATTGAAGTTGGTACAATTTCAATAACAGAGACAGGGAAATATTATCATTTTGGCTTATTTGCAGGAATAAGTTATATATTGCATAAGCACAAAATTGAATTACCTAAGTCACATAATGGTATTATTACAATAGATGTTAATGTTGATGGTTTACCATTGACAAAAAGTTCTAAATCCCAGTGTCATAATCAAGGACACATTCAATTGAACATTCTTCACCGAAATAGAACCATAATTTTCAAGTTAACTAATTGTGGGTAAGTATTTACAATATTTTTTTGTTTCAGATGCAGTGAGACATTCCTTTCCACGCATCAAGGATGATGCATTTGAAAGGAATGTGATGACTTGGTTGCATTTGCCAAAACCCGGTTTGACAAAGGGAAGCAGTGATTTTTATCATTGTGTATGAAACTTTAAAGACGTAATTCTCTCGAAAATGTTTAATGGTTTGTTGAGAGTAAATCAAGTTATCAATCTTTAAGCTGAACATTCCATTCAATGATTATTTTCTTTCAGGTACCTGATGAGGCCAAAAAGAATTTTTATTTCATTTTTACATTTTAATGTGCTGAGTATGTACTTATTTGTTTTCTTTTGAAAGAATTTTTATTTTATTTTCACATTTTAATGTGCTGATAGCATGTACTTATTTGTTTTCTTTTGAAAGAATTTTTATTTTATTTTGACATTTTAATGTGCTGAGTATTTACTTATTTGTTTTCTTTTGAAAGAAATTTTATTTTCACATTTTAATGTGCTGAGTATGTACTTATTTGTTTTCTTTTGAAAGAATTTTTATTTTATTTTGACATTTTAATGTGCTGAGTATGTACTTATTTGTTTTCTTTTGAAAGAATTTTTATTTTATTTTGACATTTTAATGTGCTGAGTATATACTTATTTGTTTTCTTTTGTTATATTTTATATGAATAAAATGTTTATATTGAACTTTTTGTCTTTTTGACCTCCAAGGCTTTCATGGAAAATTAAACTTCTCATGACAGAAAATACTGGACCACCCTGTATCCTGTATAATATATTATTGAATATGTTATTTCCTTCTTATTTATATTCTATGTTGCTGTAACCTTCCTGCAATTACTAATTATGAAACATTACATGTATCAATCAAATTTCAGTAGTTCTGCAACATTGTCACAAAAAGACATTTTTAATATAGCATTTACAATTTTCTTGTACATTATATGCAATGTTGCAGTAACCTTGCTGGAATAAATAATAATGGCACATTCCGTTTGTAATGTTGCTGAACGTCCGTTTCAGTAGTTGCTGAACCTTTGCAGTAAGGTAGTAGAAAACTCGGATGTAACATTACACATTGCAATGAAAGGTTACTGAAATATTGTAGGAATATTACTTTGCTTAGTGGGTATATATATATATATATATATATATATATATATATATATATATATATGTATATATATATATATATATATATATATATATATATATATATTCTTCTTATATTTTCCTTCTAGTAACTCAATGGCATATAAATATGACACAGCGCCACCAGATCTGTAAGATGTGGTTCATTTGTTTCCGACTATTCGAACTATTACTTCCGATATATTATAATATCACAGATCATTATAATATCACAGATCATTATAATATCACAAATGATAGTATATATTGCTCAAGTAACTAGATAAATATACCTACTGAGAAATTTAATGAACTGCATGCGTATTTTCATATTATTGTGTATTTTTAATTACAAAGGTGGGAGTATTTCGAGAAATAATGTTTATTTCGGAATTGAGTTCTTATTCGCACGGTATACTTGGCTAATGGAAAATACGCCTAAATCTGTTTCCGAGACGACTAACACATGGGCGATACGACTGACACGACAGCGTTCCTAGGCATGCGCATCACTTGTATCCGTATATGCATATTGTTGATATTTTATTAATGAATAATTAATCGGGAGAATGATTCAGTAGACGTTGAGGATAGTGGTGATGAAATCAGCTGAGTAACAGAGTTCATAAACTTTAGTAAGATGCTCTATAAATATAGAGGTGATATAAAATCATTGTATAATAATTATAGATTACATACGATTTCGAGGTGGAAAATTGGTTGTAATTTTTACAATACGACTCTTCTCTTTTTTGTTCGAATTTTTTTGATTAAACATAACCTTATTATCCACTCAAAATAAACATCAGTAGAAAGTATAAAATCATTTTATTCTTATTTAAATATGTTCAATATTGTATATAAATAAATATATGAATATATTCGATATATATCTCCATCCATAAGGACCAAATTATATTTTCCGGCTACGTGCTACCTTGTAATGTTCCTTGAAGGATGTGAGTTGCAAGCGCTACCGTTGGTTTCATCGCAAGGAAAATATATTTCGTTATCCAATGATATTTCAGGTTTTCCACCCTCGCAACGACATCCCGGAGGGTGTAATCTAATTTTCATATTATTTGTTGCACGTATAACCTAATATTGCTGTTTATGTATTTCGCTTCAGGTTAATACTCCGTTCCTAGTCTATGCAAATTTTACAGTTTATCTTTTCGGAGATATATTGACATTGTAGCTTCAGGTCGGGAGATTGTTAAGGATTTGGAGGATAGTTGTTATGGGGTTAATGAATTTCGACTGCGAAATCTGTTATGTGCCAGGTTAGGCGATGATCGGTCAAACTGTGTTAGAGTATAGCACTCTCATACATACATATATGTATATATAAATATATTTATATATATATATATATATATATATATATATATATATATATATATATATATATATATATATATATATATATATATATATATATATATATATGTATATATATATATATATATGTATATAAAACTGTACTATGTTAAGGATGTAGTGACTCAGGTATCATATGGGAAAAAAAAGGGAAGTGTACTCTTTCTTCTTTACCGAGCTTTCAAAATTAGTAAAAGTGAATTTACTATAAACGAGAAATCCGACACACAAAAACTCAGCAATATTTACAGTTACTTGTTAAAAAAAGAAAAAGAAAATGAACTCTATGACGGACCATTAGATGAATGGAATACCAGCACGTCAATTTCGACTTGTCATCGTTGACATTCAAATCATCTTGAATAAAATAATAAATACGCAATAGACTAAATTCAAACAAATTGTTACCAATGTTGTATATTCAAGTGTTATTATTTTTATATGTATCCAAGACATTCCTGTATCTTAACGCATATGTTTGTTCGGACAAAGTTCTCAACTAGATGTATTATAACCTCGTTTTCGGTGAGAACATAATGTTTTTTCATGTTTGATAATTTTACTAATGTATGTCTGTAATAATTTCTAGAAACCCTGAAGAAGTAATAAATGATTGCGAAAGCTCGGTAAAGAAGAAAGAGTACACTTCCCTTTTTTTTCCCATATGATACCTGAGTCACTACATCCTTAACATAGTACAATTTCATATCTCAAAAAGGGCTCTTAATTTTTATAAACTTGATAATATATGTATATATATATATATATATATATATATATATATATATATATATATATATATATATATATATATATATATATAGTCGATAGTCTGTTACATCGACTTATATTACTTTGAAAAATACTGAGAGAGAGGCAATATATTAGGATGGTTCGAATCATATTTAAACAATAGGCAATACAGAGTGAAATTTTTTAAACAGGAAATAACATACAAGTCTGAAATGAAAGACAGTAACTTTGGCATTCCACAAGAGAGTATTCTAGGACCAGTGCTCTTTATAATATTTATCAATGACATAAAAAAACTTTTGAAAAGAAGTAATATCACAGGTCACCTCACTGATTACGCAGACGACACCAACCTATTGGTTGCTATTTCGAGCTATCCGGAGTTGCTCCGTTCATCAAAGGCTGCTTTTGACTATGTTCAGGTCTGATTTATAAAGAATGGCTTGACTCTGAATGCAGAAAAAACAAAATTTAGATTCTTTCGGACAAAACAACGAAGAATTGATACACCTGGTTTGATTTAAATATCAGATTAGATTAGAAAATTCAATGAAGTTTTTGGGGATACACATCGATCTTATTAACTGGAACCATCATATTATTGAACTAGGAAAAAAATTGAACGCAGTATCATATAGTATAAAAGTGTTAAGTAGATATTTAAATGGGAGTTGCTTGAAAGTATTTTACTACGCAAACGTTGAGGGGTTTATAAGATTTGGACTAATTATCATTGGCAGCAGCTCTTTATTAAACGAAATTTGCTGCGTTCAGAAGTGAGTCATTAGGACTCAAGTGGAGAAAATCTTGCAGGGGATATTACCGGAAAAACAAACTTTTTATAATATATGCCCATTAGATCCTAGAATATCTCATTTTCCACAAAAATAGGAAGGAATTTCAGAATTGTGGAGAAATGCACAGTTACAGCACACGTAACTTGATTTACCGCTCTCCTAAGCATAGGTTGACAGCATCTGAAAACCACACAAAATACAGCTCTGTAGGATTCTTCAATAGACTTCCAGATACTTCGTGAGAAACTGGGAGTATTTGAAAAGAGTGTTAAAAAACTGCTAATTAAACTAGAACCATACACTTTGAATGATTACTGGAGTATGTGTTAATATGTTGATTTAAAATTTAGACTATGTTGTCATTGAGGTTAATTTATTTGCTGTATCATGTTTGTTATAATCCTTTGCAATAAATATAGTGATTACAATATTATACATTATATATATATATATATATATATATATATATATATATATATATATATATATATATATATATATATATATATATATATATATATATATATATATATATATATATATATATATATATATATATATATATATATAAATATACATATATATATACATATATATATATATATACATATACATATACATATATATATACATATATATATATATATATATATATATATATATATATATATATATATATATATATATACGTTCAAAAAGATTTCCGCGGTCGGAAGTATTTGAAAAACTTGGTTCTCGGAATGAATCGCGTAAAAGATTCGAAAAAATTTCGACGATTCGGCTCCTTTTGCGAAGCCATCTTAAGGAGAATTAGAAGAGGAATAATTCAGATACGTGGCCTCAATCTGCCTACTCCATGAATCGAATTAGGAGGAATCGGAAACAATACGATTGCGTGGTCTCAACTTGCCTACTTCACCAACAGTACTGCTTCCTGTCAACTGTGAAGTCTCAACCTGCCTACTCTTTAGACTCAACTGACGGGCCGATCAATCAATCAACAATAAATCAAAATAGGTTTATTAATCTTTCTGGGGATGGGGTACATATTTGTTTTCTAGCTATATAATTTATTTTGGGAAGTTATAAGCTTCTGCAACCTTCTTTAACCCTGGCTTTACTCAATTATACTCTAACATTTACAATTTGAAAAAAAAACCCAGTTTTCCTATATTTGGGGGAATGCGGCTTCGACCGACTTTTTTGCTATTCGGTCTAAGGTCAATATATTTCAACTGACATTAGATGGTAAGGAAAACCATAGAAAACCTTTACCCACGCAATGTACTGAATAATCTTAACTTTATTATATATAAATTTATAAAAAATGGTCTGACATTTGCTGACGTTTCGCGCACTAACCGAACCGCACTCGGTTTTTCGGAGACGGATTGAATTTTCGCTCACAGTCGGCACTACGCGCACTTTCGACACTACTCGCACTTGCGGCACTACGCGACGGGCCGATCGTAGCGTATATATAAATATATATATATATATATATATATATATATATATATATATATATATATATATATATATATATATATAGGTATATTTATATATATATAGGTATATTTATATATATATATATATAGGTATATTTATATATATATATATATATATATATATTATATATATATATATATATATATATATATATATATATATATATATATATATATATATATAGATATATATATATATATAAATATATATATAGATATATATATATATATATATATATATATATATATATATATATATATATATTATATATATATATATATACATATATATACATATATATATATATATATATATATATATATATATATATACATACACTCAGGTGTAAAAAAAGTTAATATTTGGTAATATTTGAGAATTCATAGTTTTTTTATTTGTGGATCAATTTTGAAAATGTTTTCAACCTGTGGAATAATTTTGTGGTCAAATTCTTTCAAAATACCAGTTATTCTTAAGAATAATTTCTTTTCAACATTTTGAGTTTTGGATCATGCCTTTAGGTGCACTACTTCATTTTTAAGAGAGAAAAGATCTCCAAACAATAGTTTACCTAATTTTGGGAAATATCAATTTTTGACGAGATGGCTTTGCTCATTGTGCCATAATCTCAGTTTGACAGCTCAGTTTATGAATCCAGCAATGAGAAAGCAACAATTCATTGTTTATATATATATATATATATATATATATATATATATATATATATATATATATATATATTTATATTCGTCATGAAACCTCACTGAACATTTTTGAAATTTTAAGAATCATTACAAAGTTACTTCTAGTCTGGAAAAGTTACAACACTCAACTCAAGGTAGGTACCTACTCATATTTCAGAGTGTTATTTTTCTAAAAACGTATAAATGTACATTTTATCAGAGAAAATCGTAATAATAAACAATACGAAATTTAGTTGATGAAAAGTAGATACATTTTAAATGTGAATAAAATGAAGGACCTAATGTTACATTACCAAATAAATGGCACTTAAACTTCGAACACTCAAACATTAACAGCAGTTCATGTATCAATTTGCGATGAGTTGAATGGAGTGTCAACTTGAAAGCTTTTCGTAGTTTGTCGCTTTCGAAAACGTACGAAGTCAGTGAATTCTTCATATATCATATATAAATAAATAACCCAAATCAAACAATGCAGCTTTTTGTTCCTAGAATTCAAAATGAGCTGAGAAAATCAACACATCCCTACATCTATATATATATATATATATATATATATATATATATATATATATATATATATATATATACTGAAACAAGACTCTTGTTGAAAATAGAGGAGAAACAGAAAATCAACAAACTAAAACAGGAAAACGAAAGTTTGAAAGGAAAAATAGAATATCTTGAAAGAGAGAGTAAAAAGAAGAATCTTGTGGTTTTCGGATTGAATAAGGCAAGTGAGGACATAACGCCTGAATTCATTATTAGTGAAATCAAACAACTAAACAACTAGTCAACGTCGAGATAAATCAAAGTGAAATCAGCGACCTATATACAATAGGAAAAGGACAAAATCGTCCAGTGAAAATTGAACTGACTAACAATTAAAAAAACAAGAACAGAAAAGTTGATGGGTACAATCTTGAAACTTCGTCACACATGTAAACATCTATTTCAAGAATTATAAATCTTATTTTCAACAATCAGTACTTTCCCATCTTGCTACCTACAGGAAACCAGACTAACAAAATGGTCGAAGTCACACTGAGCACGCGGAACTAAACCACAGAACAAATAGGTGATCTTCTTTTAATAATTGACAATCGTCGATCTATCAAATATACGAGACACGGTCCAAATTAAATTTAAAGAAACTAAAAAATATTTATCCGAAAGAGCATGGTGTGAAAATTTTGAAAAGAGTTTTTTTTATAATTTTTTACAATTAAAAAATAACTGCAAACACTTTTTTAAATAGTTCAATGAAATAATGTTACTACCTCATGGGCTAAATCTTCTCTAATTTTGAAAGATTTGTCACAAGTTCAAATTGACAAATTTACTTGTAGTCTAAAAAGCCTTATCTTGAAAAACTGCTTCAAGCTTAAGGGTACACACATCAGTCTTGCTCGTCTAGACGGAAGAAACAAGAACTGCTTTATAAGGAGAAATAAACTTATTGTTGATAATAAATCATACTTACCAGAAGAACTGGAAAAAAACGAGACTGAGGAAGACGCAGCTCACTCAAAGCCAAAAAGTGCTCCTTCCACACCAAACTTTTTCAATACAAAGAACACAAATATAAGAACAACGGATCAATCAGTACTGAACAAAATCAATAACAGAGGGGAGATATCCACAAAAGTCCCAGAAACGCCGAAGATTAAGAATCAGGTTAAGGGCAATCGTCCTACCGATTTTCAAAAGGCTATCAGGAGCCGAACTGCATCCACCACCACAAACAGGTCGTAAATATTGTATTAATATTGTGTTCGTATGTAAGTGTCCTATTAATAACTCTAATGTATAATCTTGACTATAACGAATAACATGAAATTATTGCGCTCATGAGGATATGAACCAATATATAAACGAAGTTACTGTTGAAGATCCACTTACGTTAGTAACGTCAAGTATAGAAGAATGTAAGAGCCATTTGAACATCAATACTTACAATAATAAATTTTCATTGATTCACTTCAACATTAGTAGTATAGCAAAACATTTTAACGAATTATTGGTATTTCTGAATGAGTTCAGGGATTATTTTGATTGTATAGTACTGACAGAAACTTGGGAAATAAAAAATAAGAACCTTTTTAATATGCCCGGATACGAAAGCATTTATAGTGGAAACCCAGTAAATCAAAATAATGGGGTTATTGTATATATACATAAGAAACATAAAATCGAGAGCAGTGTTGAGGAAATTGGGATCCTGAGGGTTGTTAAGGCGAAGATATTTTCATACAGGAAACACATAACTATAACAGCAGTGTATCGACTACATTGTGTAGATAAAAACGTATTTATAGGGGACCTTGAAAATTATTTGCAAACACTTCAGGGGTCCGATATTCATATACTGGTTGGTGATATAAACATCAACATACGAGAAACAAATCAAATAGTTGGAGATTATCTGAATGTTCTTTCTCAGTTTGGGTTCAAATCATACATAAATGAGCCCACACGAATAGACGGGCAAACCATGACAAGTATTGATCATATATTCATGAGAAATAATTTTGTTCATGGTGAAGGCCATGATAATTGAGTCAAAAATAACAGATCATTATCCTATAATCATTAATTTTAACTCGTCACAAGAGAATACGGAGCAAATCCAACACTCAGTTAAATCTGTAGATTATAAAAAGCTAGAACTACTGGCAAGAAGGGAAGACTGGGGTAGTAATTTCAGCCAAAATACCAATGTGGACAATATGTCTGTAATTTTAACAACAAAAATAAAGAAAATAATGGAGAGGGTCACACGGCAAAAACCAATCCTATATAATAATAAAAGACCATGGATCACATCAGAAATAATTTTATGGATGAACACAAGGGACAAACTATTTAGGGAACATAAAAAATATCCTAACAATGAAGATTTGTACAGGGAATATAAGACTCAACGCAATAAAGTCACACATGCAATAACAAATGAGAAATACAAGTACTACAAGAATAAAGTATTGGAGAATAGAAATAATCCAAAAATCCTATGGTCTACTGTCAATGAAATTTCAGGAAAGCATAAAAAAGTCAATCTGTCGAACTGAAAGAAATAAAAACAGAAGAAAACTTAATAATCACTAACAAACTCGATATTGCTAATGTATTTGTTAACCATTACTCAACTGTGGGTGAAAAAATGGCTGAAAACATCAGACAAGAAGCACAGGATGTAATACCTCAAAATGTGAATACTGTGGGTGATACTATTTTCCTAACACCATGTGATGAGGATGAGATATTGAATATAATCAAAGAACTAAAGACAAACACTGCATCTGGATATGATGGAATTTCTGTGAAGGTTATCAAAACATTGGCTGAATATATAGCGAAACCTTTGTGTGTTTTGATAAACGCTATTTTTGCCACTGGCATATGTCCTTCAAACTTCAAAATAACAATTGTCAAACCTGTATTTAAGTCGGGCGCAAAACACAAAGTGCACAATTACCGTCCAATAAGCATAATATCCAATCTGGCAAAAATATTCGAAAAAATCCTCAAAAAACGTCTGATGGCTTTCGCAAGGAGACATCGTATAATTTCAGATTTCCAATATGGTTTTCAGGATGGAAGATCAACTTCTGATGCCATAGTTAACTTGGTCACACAAATATATGAACACTTAGATAAGAGACGACCATGCCTGGGAGTATTTATCGATTTGGCCAAGGCCTTCGATACCATTTGTCATGAAAAACTACTGTCGAAATTAAATAATCTTGGTATCAGAGGTCTCGCAAATGATCTAATCAGAGACTACCTCCATGAAAGAATACAAATGGTTAAAATAGACAGCGTACTGAGCGACCCATTGGAAATTAAATACGGAGTTCCCCAGGGCACTGTTTTAGGGCCAATCCTGTTTATATTATACCTGAATGATATGTTATCCATTGATATTTCTGGAAAATTGGTCTCATATGCTGATGATACAGTACTAATAATTGATGGAACCACCTGGGAAGAAGTATTATCTCATACAAGGAACGATATTGACACTATAGTTAATTGGCTTGATGTTAGTTTCCTGACAATAAATATTGATAAAACATCTTACATCTCATTTTGTAGCAGCAACAGTCATGATTTTCCCAATGCTCAAAACATCAATATTCACTTGACCAGCAGAAATAAGAACATAACTCTGAAAAAATCCAGTTCAGTTAAATATCTCGGAATACACATTGATCAAAATCTAAAATGGAAAATACATATCGACTATCTTTGTAAAAGACTCAGAGCCCTTTTGTATGTTTTTCGAACACTTAAAAATATACTGAGTATCAGTGATTTGCGCAGTACATATTTTTCGTTGGTTCAGTCTCTCTTGATGTATGGAAATCTGGGATGGGGTGGGGTCTATAGTACAACTGTACAACCGCTTATGGTACTACAGAAACGATTTCTCAAAATCATCTATAATTTAAATTTTCGTTTCCCATCGGCACAAATATTCCAATATTGTGAACTGATGAGTTTGAGATATCTTTACTTTAAGCAACTATTAATATTTATATTTCACAACAGAAATAAGTTCAAAAATCATCAACATGGACATGAAACCCGACTAAAAGCGAGTAGCCTAGATATACCGAAAATGAACAAAGTTATTGGACAGAGATCAATTACATATATTGGACCCAAATTGTTTAATCTTGCTCCAGATCATATCAAAACGGAATACGTGTTTAGGTTATTCAAGATTTCAGTGATCAGGTGGCTCAAAGATGAGAATATAACATTACTCTGAACAAATTTCACTGAATTAATTTCTCAATTTTCACATTGATTTTTGACATCCTCACCTAACACATTGAATGCTTTTAGTTTGGCATGAGTTTGTATTTTATATTTTAACATTTGATATTTTTTATACGTTTACATATTCAAATTTTTATGTTTTACAATTTTTACATTACCTACATGTTGGAAGATTTTATACTTTTGGATTAATGTGTGATTTATATTTGTTATGTCTTTTTTGTAGTATACTGAGAATATTATTCACTACTATTGATATTGTTGAAACTATTTTAGAAGTATAGGCATTATATTGTCTGCCCGAGTATCTCAAAGCACATTATATCTTGACCATATTCAAAGGAAATAATTTTGATATTGATGTTTAACAGACAAGTTTTCCAAAAACTTAAGTGAATCATCAGTACCTATGTTTCCGCTGAAAAATATCAGTTAATAAGACTCGGTATGACAAACCTTTCCTACTACCTATATTAATCGCTAATTTCTTTCTTTTTTCTATTGTATGTTTTTGTAAATTCATGTAATTTGGTGATTAATAAATACTACTACTACTACTACTACTATATATATATATATATATATATATATATATATATATATATCTATATATATATATATATATATAATTAACTGAAATAGGCCATTTATTTGAAAGTAATCAAACAAACCTCCTAGCGGAGCTGGTTATAAGAGTTCACGAAGCATCGAAATATTTACTTAGATGGTCACTATCACGTTCGAAGGATGGATGGTACTGATGAGCCCCAATGAGGACGAAATAGTCTATCTATCAACTTCCATCGATTGTGATAAACAACTTAACGTTTCTAACATGTACCGTCTAAGGAAGATGTAGATATTTCAATGCTTCGTGAACTCTTGTAATCAGTTCCGCTAGGAGGTTTGCTTAATTAGTTTCAAATAAATGTCCTAGTTTCACTCAATTTTATAAACACGGTACATGTCTCGATAACACGAAGAATTCCTACTTATATATATATATATATATATATATATATATATATATATATATATATATCTTTATATATATATATATATATATATATATATATATATATATGGAAAAATTTTTTATCGACCCTTTTATTGAATTTATAAAAGAAAAGTTTATCGGGAAAGGGGTCAGATACCAAGATTTAATCCTTAGTCTTTATTTCTCGATATTTCGTCCGTTTTTTGTGGACTTTTTCAAGAGATCTACAAAAGAAAATCAAAAAATTACAAAACTGGAACGGTGAATAGTTACAAAATACTCAGAGACATGAAATGTGGTCAAGATTTAAAATTAAGTAACATTATAAATAATAACAACACGAACTACAAAGAGAAACATTCAGCTAGCATAATATAAGAGACATTGTGAAATGAACAGAAACCAACAAACATGTGGTCTACATATTAACCATTGAGACGGTGCAATATATTACAGTAAATACTACTTATATTATCTGTATCGGTCCTGAAATTGATGGCATTTTTATCAGCGCGTATGTGATACATTTCTAAGAACAAACGACATCTATAGTTTTCTTCACGTTCTGAGATCTTCATCCTGTTCCACTCAACTGGCTAAGTACAACCCTGAGAAGATTTTCGATCTATTCTCCAGAATAAAAGATGCAACACCATTCCAACTCAACAGCAGTGTTGTCTATAAAATACCTTGTATAGATTGCTCTGGGGTGTACATTGGTCAGACCAAACAATGGTTGAAAAATCGAATAACTCAACATCGTAGTGATGTACATATTAAAAAGTTATCATGCGCAGCAACCAAGCATTGCGTAGACACTGGGCACAGTTTTGAGTGGAACAGGGTGAATATCTTAGAACGTGAAGAAAACTATAGATGTCGTTTGTTCTTAGAAATGTATCACATTCGCGCTGATAAAAATGCCATCAATTTCAGGACCGATACAGATAATATAAGTAGTATTTACTGTAATATATTGCACCGTCTCAATGGTTAATATGTAGACCACATGTTTGTTGGTTTCTGTTCATTTCACACTGTCTCTTATATTATGCTAGCTGAATGTTTCTCTTTGTAGTTCGTGTTGTTATTATTTATAATGTTACTTAATTTTAAATCTTGATCACATTTCATGTCTGTGAGTATTTTGTAACTGTTCACCGTTCCAGTTTTGTAATTTTTTGATTTTTTTTTGTAGATCTCTTGAAAAAGTCCACAAAAAACGGACGAAATATCGAGAAATAAAGACTAAGGATTTAAATCTTGGTATCTGACCCCTTTCCCGATAAACTTTTCTTTTATAAATATATATATATATATATATATATATATATATATATATATATATATAGGTATATATATGTGTCTGTATGTATATAAATGAAACTATCTTTCTGCTTAATACCACGCAAATTTATTTTAGCGTTTCAGATCTATATATGGAAAACCGATCACAATCCTGTTTCACAATGACACTTCATGAGTATATAGTCATTGCAATGATTAATCGAAAGAATCAAAGTAAGAATTGTTTGCTCAACTACCTTGATTTTGCACGCTACTTGTATCATCTTTTTCGTAACCTCAAAAATGGTTAAACCAAAATTTCGGAGTAACAAGTTGTTGGTGCTGCAAATAACCGTTTGAGAAGCTCCATCTTTCTTATTATTCACTTTGTGCGTCTTTCGAAAGAATATGGTGAAAATTTCAACCAAATAATATTGGAAAACATGTTTTTATTAACAGGCACCGAAAAGTTCACAACCCTCGTATTACTGACTTCGGTCCATACGATAATTTTAGTACCTTCAATAAATTCAGCGAGTTTTCTTCTGCTTAGAGTTTTCCGAGGCATCGACGTGTCCAATACATGCGATAATTTCTTCTAACGTCGACATTATAAGCAGGAAAATCTAGGACGCGTTCCGCAACTCAATAAACCCTCCGAAAGGTTTTCCAATATAGTAAGAGATGAAAGAGTCCCCGTGGTGGTGTCGAGCGATTTCAGGATTTAATCTTCCTCGACGTATACGTGTTTCGAATCGTCCAGCAGTCAACAACTTTGTAAATATATAGGTTCTTATTGCGCATAATTTACTGGAACGTCGTTATTGGCCTCGAAACGACGTTTTTACGCTTATTGCGTTGGCATGTCGTGAAATATCTACGAAACCGCCGAGGAAACGACGGAGATGCTCTAATGGGTAATTGAGATTTTTTCTTGGCCAAAAGTTTCAGGAATAACACAAGTATACAGGAGGTAATTCATTGCCTTTTCTGCATTGATGAAAATATCGAAATAATAATGAAAATATCAAGAAGTTATTCTGATTCCGAAAATGAACAGAATAGTATTTGATGAAATTTATATACACATTTAAATGATCAGAATATTTTATTTAATCAATAACATTCCAAATAGAAATTATAGAATTTATAACGATATACATAAAAATATCAGTAATCTAATCAGCAAAAATTTAAAAAAATCGAGTGACTAGCACAGCTCCGTCACTACTGTCGTATTTTTTCCTTATTTTGTTTATTTTTACATACAAATTCTTAACCTTCGAAAAAGCAAATTCTTAGTATCAAATCAATCCACGTACACATTTCCAATCCACTTTTTCTAACTCTATGCACTATCTAAAGAGCAAAAGATAGCTGTATTTCGGATACGATCTTCTTAGTTGATTTCCGCTCTTGCACCTCCCTGCCACTCTATTGACCAGAGTTAGAAGATGTCAAGGTAGATATATACGTATATATATATATATATATATATATATATATATATATATATATATATATATATATATATATATATATATATATATATATATATATATATATATATAAGGTGGCGCAAAATCAAGTTCCTGATTTGTTTTTTTGTATAACAGTGAGGTTAATTGAAAAACACTCAATTTGTGAACCATAAATATTTATTTGAACTTAGAAATGCTGTTCTCCTACACACTAAACATGTTATCAACCAAATGACTACCCCTAGCAGCAATGCAAGAGTGGGCTCTTTTTAGAGCATGTTTCA
>JARQZK010000108.1:87500-281739 GCA_030704885.1 Cynegetis impunctata
TACTTATGATGATTGGTTTTGGAGATAGGGTGCGTTCACAAGAAGAAGTCTGCAATCTATTCAATGAAAATCATCCTGATCGTCCGCCAATTACTAGATCGACAGTCAGCAAAATTGAATCAAAATTCAGGAGATACGGCCACGTTAGAGATTTACCTAAAGGAAGACCACCGAGAGTATCTGAAGAAACAGTGCTGAACGTTCTACTAGAAACCCAAGATAACCCTCATACATCCATTACTACAATTTCCAATAATTTCAATTTATCAGTAGGGTCCGTGCATAAAATACTTAAGGTAAATAAGTATCATCCCTATAAAATTAAGCTGGTACATGAATTATTAGAAGACGATTTTGACCGCAGAGTACAGTTTTGTGAGCAGATTCTTGAAATTCATAATCAACATCTAAATTTCATTACAAACATAATTTTTTCTGATGAAGCCACCTTTACTTTAAATGGCCACGTCAACAGACAAAACTGTAGGTATTGGGCGACCGAGAATTCTCATTGGATGCAAGAATGCCACACACAGCGGCCTCAAAAAATTAATACATGGGCAGCGATTGTTCGAAATCGTATAGTTGGTCCCTATTTTTTTGAAGGAACACTAAACGGAGAGGACTACTTGAACTTTCTCCAGTTCGAACTCATTCCGGCTTTAGCTGTTTTGTTTCCTAACCCACAAGATCCTGACATACCTAATAACGAGATATGGTTTCAACAAGATGGGGCACCTCCTCACTATTCAATCGCTGTTCTACAATTTCTTGATGCAACTTTTCCCAACAGATGGATAGGACGGAGAGGTCCGATTGAGTGGCCGCCAAGATCACCGGACATAACCCCATTGGATTTTTTCTTATGGGGTTATTTGAAGTCTAAAGTTTATTTGAATAGACCAAATAATATTGATGATCTAAAAGAGAGAATCAGGCAGGAAATAAGACTTATCAGTCCAGAAGTAATTGAAAATGTGCAACGGGAAACATTGAATCGACTTCAAAAATGTCTCGAAGTAAACGGACAATAGATTGAACATATGTAAAAATTAAATTAGTAATTACATTTGTGTGTTTTCATATCGTACCTCTCATTACCCACTATCTCCGTTTCTGGCAATCCATCGAGTTGAGGCATATGGTATGTTCACAAAAAGTGATAAGAATTTATCGTAGAATTGTAAAGTGAAATAATATACAGGGTATTACCTTTAAAAAAACTAATGACAAAGCCATAGCTCTTGAATGAGACACCCTGTATACAAAATTTTTATTGCGAAAAATGCCCAAATAAAAATACTAATCGACCTGTCCGAGGATTTTAACATGAAATAGAAACCTAATTTTTTAATGAATTTGTTCCTTTCATCATGAAAGCACTGTATATATATATATATATATATATATATATATATATATATATATATATATATATATATATATATATATATATATATATATATATGGATTTTTTTTCCAATGATTCTGAGTAACTTAGTTTGGTCCCTTTCGGTTATTTGTGCATAATTTGGAAGTAATCTATTTGTGGAAACGGGTGGTGGTTTTCGCGGCAATGATTTGAAAACGTTGAATCCGTTTTATTTTTCCAAAAAGATTATTGGTGTTCTGTGAATCTTGTCTTGAACGATCGACCAGTCTGACCTATATAGTGGGGTGTGATAGCTAAAAAAAGTTTCACATCTGGCAACCACTGCGCTCTTTTGGATTCAGATAGTACATGGGTAGACGCGTTAAAAAAGACCGGGACACAAATTTTTCTGACCCTCTAGTGGCGTTGATGATGTAATCAATATGGCCGCCATAGTTTTGTAACACGATTTTAAATTTCCCTGTATAACTCAGATTTTTATTAGAATATTAACCAATATTATGAGTGCACATTAATGAGGAGAAAATGCGCTTTTCAACGGTATAAGTGACATTATTGTCAGATTTGTAATTATAGAAATAATTATGACATAATTATTTTTTAAAATTAAATTTTGGTTTTTATCGAAACATTTTGCTAAATATCTCGAAACCTGTTGCATATAGCTAAAAATTGGTAAAATACTTTTTGTTTGCCAATAAATTAGCTTTCGAACGGTGTATCCGACTTCTTTTTTGTAACAAACACTGACTGAAAATGTGCCAAAACAATTTAGCATTGTACAGTTATAGTGGCAATGTAAGATTTAGAATACTGTCTTGGAATGTGTGTTCCTTATTAAGTTAGATAATGTATAAAACGTCATTGTATGAGAAATGTTATTGTATGAAAAAGCTACCTATTACTCAAGTCGACCATATAGAAAAAAATTACACAAGCATGTCAACTAAGAGGAAACATGAATTGGTTGATGCTACGACTATACCAGTGTTAGCTCCGTTTGAATGGGACCTGTGTTTGCTATGCCAAAAGCATTCCAAAGAGCGCCTAATAATTTCGAAGTATGAAGGTTATTTAACAACGGCGAAGAATCTTAGAGTTTTTGCAGAACATGGTGAGCTTCCAAGTGCTATTAAAAACTTGAATCAGTTGGACGATGGAAATGGTATTTTACAGACACCTGTAGCCCGTGAAGCAAAATATCACAAATCTTGCAAGAACAAATATGACAGTCAAAGGGCCCAACGACTGATCAATGATCCGATCTTCAGAACATAATTATAGCAGAAGAGTGTTGTTTACAAGAAAATCGAGCAATTGAAAACATTCCTCCCACAGCAGATGCTTTAGCACAACATATTAAACGAGCTACTCTTCAAGCAAGAATCTGGTACAACAGATACGATTCACAATACGTTATACCTTCCTCAACCAGTATTGGATGTATAGTTACTTCAGAAGGATCATACCGACCTGTATTGGTTTTTCGACGATTACTTCCTCATTTTTTGAGCTATAATATTTTTAAAAAGAACATTCTGTAAGGAATTTCAAGGTCTTAGACACCGCGTTGATTAAAATTTTTTTAAACCTTCCATTTGAAAACGGTTGACCTCATAAGAATTGGATGAGTTACAATTAATACGCGAATGCAAACTTTGAGCCACCATATCTCGTTCAATTTTCATTATACAAAGATCAAAAAAATTTCAAATTTTTCAGTAAAGAAAACCCTATAATATAGGAATAGTTTGTCATATCATTTATAGTTTCTGGTTTATTTGAGAAAAATGTATTTTTTTTTTCAAAATTACGAAGATGCGACTTTCAATTAAATCAACAATTTTTTATGAATTGAGCATTCTTAACTTGTCAAATCTCATGGATCATATTAATAACACTTAAGTTATAATAATTGAAAGTGAATTACGATGAATTTCATCTAGGGTGGTTATGACGAGGGAGTAAGCGTCAAATCAAAACAAAAATAAACAGAAAGTGAATTATTTTTGTTATAAGTCAGTCAATTCATATTGAAAGACTTTTGGATAAGAACAAATTTTGAAGTTTTTTCTTGTACTTTGAAAAGGGACTCTTGACTTTTACCCAAAAACTTCACTATTTTCAAATTATTTGAGGTTTTCAATTTTGGGTTTCCTGAAAAATAACCATTCTTCAACGAGTAATAACTTAGACGTTGTTGGGTTCACAAAGGTCATTCTAAAACGAATATATTTTCTCTAGTATTAGCTACATTTTTGTTTCAGATAAAATGATTTTCGATTGTTTCGATAAAATGAAAATTTTCTGAGTTATTCGTAAAAAACTCTTTAACGACATGCGTTTTTTCAATGAAAATTGCACAGTTTCAATCGTTAATAACTCGCAAATTATCAACTTTACAAAAAAACTTTTCGAAACAAAAGTTGCTTACAATTAGTCAGTTTATCAATTTCTGATGTCATTTTGATTAAAATCATTTTCATCCCCTAGAAGGGGTAGCTTTTACCCCTAAGGCAAAAGCACACTTTGGCACATTATAGATTTTGAAGAAAGTTATAAATACTACCTGAATCCCAATTTTCAAGGAAATCGACATGATTCTCACAATTCCACGGGAAAACTGCTGGTGACTGGACTATTTACTGAACCCATATAAAATACATTGCTGCCATAACTGTGCAATGATACACTGTTTTGGTACATTTTCAGTAACTGTTTGTTATAAAATAGAAGTCGGATACACCGTTCGAAAGCTAGTTTATTGACCAACAAAAAGTATTTTACCAATTTTTAGCTATATGCAACAGGTTTCGAGATATTTAGCAAAATGTTTCGATAAAAACCAAAATTTGATTAAAAAAACTAATTATGTCACAATTATTTCTATAATTACAAATCTGACAATAATGTCACTCATACCGTTGAAGAGAGCATTTTCTCTTCATTAATAATCATTGATAATATTGGTTAATATTCTAATAAAAATCCGAGTTATACAGGGAAATGTAAAAATTTGTTGCAAACCTATGGCGGCCATATTGATTACATCATCAACGCCACTAGAGGGTCAGAAAAATTTGTGTCCCGGTCTTTTTTAACGCGTCTACCTATGTACTATATGAATCCAAAAGAGCGCAGTGGTTGCCATATGTGAAATATTTTGATAGAATTTTTAGTTAACCGACCCCACTAATATGCACTCCATTAGATAATACAGGACAATCAACTCGTAAAATCCTGAATTTTCGAATTTTGAAGTGATATCTTTGGCACTGAATAAAAATCCTGAGAGTTTTGTCTTAGATTTGAGAGCAATTTTAGTATAACATTTAGGTATGATACTAGCAACTTTTTCTGTTAGAGGACTAAAATATGTTAAATATGTAAATTCTTCAGATTTTTCTACTTTCGATTGAGAATATATGCTGTTTTACGATAGTTGATTGTGTTTCTTCTTTATCTTTTATTTATCAAACTTGTGCGGAAAAAATTATTTAAAGCAATTATTTTTATAGTAGAAATTTTTTTTTTCCTAATTTTGGCACGAATAATGGAATTGAAACCGATGTGTGGATCATTGAGTTGAAAGCTGAATGGTTATGGGAAAGGGGATGATTTGAATCCAACGGAATCCATATATTCGTGAAAGTTGGTTTTCTGTATGTATCGAACGAAACTCAAAGTATTTATTTTATTATTATATATATATATATATATATATATATATATATATATATATATATATATATATATATATATATATATATATATATATATATATATATATATATATATATGTTCTATTGGCGAAAATTTCTTCTGCTTTCTTATTGTAAAAAAACAAAGTGCTGCCCTCCTTTATTAATTTGGAGGATAGAATTGGCTGCCTACCAATAAGTAAGAATCGTCTGCATAATTTACAATAATTTATTACATGTCTAGTTTTCATGTGGTTCATTAAAATAAACGACAAAGAAAATGTGAAGATAGATATATGACACACAACTGATCATTATCAATGAACCAGAAATCAATATCGTCTATAATACAGAGTATGATTGCATGACCGATATTTACGGATTATATTGGTAACTAAGTAATTGAAATATTGAATATGAACTGAATTTATCAACTGCTAGCTTCACGGTATATGAATAAATTGGCGAAGTCAATATTCTCCTTTCTTTTTAAACTCGTTGATTATCGTAAAAATTCAAGAAATAAATTTTAATTTATCGAAGTTTTAATGTGCACGTGTATAACGAACAAAGCTTTGCGTGTACAACAGTACAGTTTAAACGAAAGTAAAGCGAAAACGCAAATTGACCAAGAAGAGGAAAATGTATAGGGCAGTTGGATAATAGTATATTTAATGTTACCGAGAGCATAAAAGAACTCATATTGGTGTCGATTCAGGGACTAAATTGGATTTCCGAACGAAGGCCACGTTGTTGAAATGCTAATTACATTGCCTGTTTTACGAGTAGGCGAAAAAAAATTAGAAATGCGAAATCGATGAAATATTTAGAGATTAGGAGCATGAATTACCCTTTGTAATTTTCCAAGAAGGGCGCCATTATTTTGAAGAACAATGATCGTTCTGCCTCCAATTAACTCCAACGGGAATCGGTATTAATTAGGCGAAGTAATTGAGGAAATAGTATCAACAGTTTCATTTCACAAAAAATTTCAACATAATTTCTAGCTTATTAGATGAACACATGTTTGATTTTAACGATTATTATATTTGACTCTATGACGCGGCGTTTCACCACACGGTGGCTTCTTCAGATATAATGAAATTGTGAAACCTTGGTATCTTAGTTTTACATAAAAATTTTAGTACCTTGGACTACAACAAGGAATTAAATTAGGTTAGAGATTAGGTGATTCTTCCAGAAAACTTGCTCAAACTATATAAGGTATTATAGTATATTATTCAATCTCACAAAACGATTGCTACTTTTCACGAGGGTGAAGTTTGCAACACGAGCCGCAGGTGAGTGTCACAATTCACCCGAGTGAAAAATTGTAATTTTGTGCGAGTAGAATACTATACTTTGTCCACGGCTCGAAAAAATTAGTAATAATCTTCATTTACAACAATGAAAATAGTTATCAAAAGCGTTGACATAACATTTTCTTTGTTCACTGAAAACTGCATACTCACGTAAACGTCAACTATTTCACTTGACATCCATTCCATTCCTTTCTTTCACTCTGATGAAAATGAAATAGATAATTTTGCATTTATTAATTTACATTAATATTAACAGAACAATTATTGAAAATAAACGAAGGCATTTAATTTATAGATAAATCAATGTTTTAAAATCTTACAATAATAATAATATCATAACAATGTAAATGATGTTCTCTAGTTTAGATAGACGTCCTAAGTGTGACGTCATGCAGTGAATAATGAACCATTATTCACTAGTAAATAATAGGTAGTGTTACACTTTAGGAAGCACATGTATAATGAATGTTTTATAGTACAGTCGTGGACAAGATATATTTTGAAGTGGAGAATGATTTAAGTAAATTTGTTCGTTCAGTAACAGATCATAATTCTTATACCTGTTAATTTCTAGGGGTTCCCAAAAGTTTAATTTTGAAGCTCTATTCTCTATAATAGAATATAATATATTCTATAAAATATGGAAATCTTCATTAAACGAATGATTCACATCTAGCAAATGATTGGAATGATTAGAATCTCTCTTATTGTCTACGAAGCAGCGCTCATTTTCTTCAATTCTTTTTCCGAAATTTCTATGTGTTCTACCTATATACATTATGTTACAATAAACAAATGATAATTTATAGACACCCGATTGTGAGAATTTATCCGTTTTTGATTCAATGTTATTTATAAATTTGATGAAAAATTTGATTGCTCAGTTGAAATTCTTTTCATTTATAATATTTTCAATTGATGTTGGATTGTATATTGTATATAATCCAAAATTAATCATTTCTCCCTAGGTACTAAAAATTTTATGTTAAACTAAAATACCAAGATTTCACTATTTCATTCTATCCGAAGAAGCCACCGTGTGGTGAAATGCCGCGTCATAGACCGAGGTGATGTTAAGGCGCGTTTTCCTCCACTTTCGCCAGTCGCCGACGACTGCGACTGAGTAGCCGCGACTGGTAGTAGCTGCAACCTATTCATTCAGGCGCGTTTTCCTCCACCTTCGCCAGTCGCCGACGACTGCGACCCGCTAGCCTGCGTCAATCAGTATTTGTCCCTCGTTCTGGTCTGTTCAGCACAAGAAAAATGAAGATTTCAAAAAAATCATTAATTGCAATGTTAATAAATTATCAAGTGCAGGAGGAAAATCTGCTTCTCATGTTAACATTAAAATCTGAGAAACAGAGAAGCGAAGAATTAGCAATGTTCCGAAATAGACGATTGGAAGGATTTCAGGCAATATTAATCCAGAACCACCTAACAGATAACGAAACAAAATTTAAAGAGTTTTTCCGAATTTCCCGGCATCAATATAACTACGCAAACTAACTTTCGTCGACGAATTATCGCGGCACCCCTTCCGAATATGAGCAGCTACTCGCGACTGGACGAACGGCGACCGGACGCTGGTAGTCGCGACTGAGTAGCGGCTAGGAAAACAGGATGATTTAAAATGCATTGAATATGTCTTCATGAATTGGTTGACGCTACTCAGTCGCAGTCGTTGGCGACTGGCGAAAGTGGAGGAAAACGCGCCTTTAGCTCCCGGCCGGCCAGCTCCAAGCGTCACTTTTCCACCACGGTCATATTCATGGAGCTGGCTCTTTTAGGTTACTTATTCGAACAAAAAAAATTATGCACGATAAGTACTTTCTTTTCTCTATGTAAACATCTAATTTTCGTTCTTGGCCGCCCATTGACTGAGCCCAAAAAAAATATAAATATTGGTCCGATCGCAATGATTACTTATATTTCGGTTCATGGAGCTGGCCCTTTTGAATTCATATATCCAAACGGAAAATTTTGTATGAAAAGTACCTTCTTTTCCTCATGTAAACATCTAACTCTGGTTCTTGGCCGGGCATTATTTAAGCCAAAAAAAATTATAAATATTGGTTCGACCGCTATCATTATTCATATTTCGACTCATGTAGCTGGCCCTTTTGAAAATTTGGTATGGAAAGTACTTTCTATTCTCTATGTAAACATCTGATTCTGATTCTTGGCCGGGCATTGTTCAAGCCAAAAAGAATTATACATATTGGTTCTACCGCTATCATTATTTATATTTCGTCTCTTGGAGCTGGCCCATTTGAAGTCACATATCCGTATCGGAAGTAATATCTATTCTCTATGTAACCATCTAATTTTGGTTTTTGGCCGGGCATTATTTAATCCAAAAAAAATCATTAATATTGGTTCGACCGCTATCATTATTTATATTTCGTCTCATGGAGCTGGCCCTTTTGAAGTCACATATCCGAACGGAAAATTTTGTATGATAAGTACTTTCTATTCTCTCTGTAAGCATCTGATTTTAGTTCTTGGCCAGGCATTGTTTAAGCCAAAAAACATTATAAATATTTGTTCTACCGCTATCATTATTTATATTTCGTCTCTTGGAGTTGGCCCTTTTGAAGTCACATATCCAAACGGAAAATTTTGTATGGAAAGTAATATCTATTTTCTATGTAACCATCTAATTTTGGTTCTTGGCTGGGCATTGTGTAATCCAAAAAAAATTATAAATATTGGTTCTACCGCTATCATTATTTATATTTCGTCTCTTGGAGCTGGCCCTTTTGAAGTCACATATCCGAACGAAAAATTTTGTATGGAAAGTACTATCTATTCTCTATGTAACCATCTAATTTTGGTTCTTGGCCAGGCGTTGTTTAACCAAAAAAAAATTATAAATATTGGTTCTACAGCTATCATTGTTCATATTTCGTCTCATGGAGCTGGCCCTCTTGAAGTCACATTTCCGAACGGAAAATTTTGTATGGTAAGTACTTTCTATTCTCTCTGTAAACATCTAATTTTGGTTCTTGCCGGGCATTGTTTAAGCAAAAAAAAAATTAGAAATATTGGTTTGACCGCTATCATTATTCATATTTCGTCTCATGGAGCTGGCCCTTTTGAAGTCACATATCCGAACAGAAAATTTTGGATGGAAATTACTTTCCGTTTGAATATTTGAACCCTTGAGGGCCAGCTCCATGTTCCGGAAAAGAATGATCATAGCGATAGTACCGATATTAAAAAATTTTTTGTGGCTCATCGAATAGGCGGCCAAGAACAAAAATAAGATGTTTATATAGAAAAAAGAATTTACTTTACGCGAAAAATTATTTATTCGATTATGTGAAACATAAAGGGCCAGCTCCATGAACCGAATTATGACCAATCATAGCGATCGAACCAATATATATAATTTTTTTTTGACGAATAGGCGGCCAAGAACAAAAATCACATTTTTACATCGAAAAGGGTATGTATGCCGGCCGGGATCTAACATCACCTCGGTGCGTCATAGTCAAATATAATAACCGTTAAAATCAAGCATATGTTTTTCTGAAAATATTATCATGGATATTAACCAAGTAACGTCCTCATGAATTCAAAAATAATTTATATCACCAAGACATAAAAGTTGTCTACTAAAAGACATCATCCATTTTCTAACGAAGAAATTGAATTATGAGAGATATATTTCAATATATTTGTTTCTAGTGATATATGTTTTTTGAAGATATAGTTGGTGCTTTTACTCATTTGAAAAAATTGTTTGGGTCGAGAAACGCATGACTATAATAACTGGAATTATGGAGTATTTATTGCACAAGAAGACTACGGAAATCCTGAAAAAAACTTAAAATGAGTGAATATAAATCTCTCAAGAATCAAACACTGAAACCATGTTTTGTATAGAATTACTACATTTGAAAAATTCTAGAACAGAATGACAGGTTTTGTTTGTAATGAATATCTTTCGTTTTATGTGGGAAGTTCGAAATCTTTCCATGTAGTCAATGCCATAAATAACGTCCTATTTCAATCTAATCTTTCACAGCGTGGCAACAACCATCTATTGGGGGAACCCCCAACGTTACTTCACGATTTCTGCTAGTTAACTCCTAGAGGCATAAAAGACCTTTGTTTCAAAAAGTACAAACAAAAAGAGAAAGAATTGGTTCTAGAAGTATCAAGTATTCAAAGGAAGTCCTTAAATGATCGATAAATATGTCACTTGAGAAACTCAGCTTTTCAGTTCAATATAAGATATACATGCATGAAGTATAATATCTTCAAAGTCTATAGACCCAAAAGAGAAAGCTTTATCGATTTTATTTAATGTCGAAAAATACCATTGAAATATTCAATATCGGTGAAATAATGATTATTTATAGGTACGTAAAAATGAATGAAAAAACAGAAGAACTAGAGAATCGAATGGCAATCATTTTTATTACTCACGTTTTTTATTAGTTGTGAGTGGCCACAAATGAAGTCATGAATAAAATATTTTAATGGACAATTTTGAATTGACTTCTCGCCTGATTTTATGTGGAATCATCGTTTTGATTGGTTGAGTTAAATATTGAGTAATAATAAAATATTTTGATAGAATGAAGAAAGACTTTTTAGCACTCACGAGATTAAAAAAGTTCTCCTTCGAAAAAAGTACTATTGTTCGAATTTCATCAATTCTCCTAATTGTGGCATTTGGTGTTCAATAATACACCACCAGTGGTTGTTGAGAAATAAATGCATCCTCAACGTGTCACACTTGGTACGAATTTTGAGCTGGAGACATCATCGTAACTTACTCCTTCAAAAAAGTTTCACTGTTGTTACAACCAGGTAGCAATGGAAAAAGGTTGGAAACCCTAAAAATTATAGAAATCACGAAAGCCTACCATCTGCAACGAACACATGGAACTTCCTTTACCACCACTTTGTTTACATAGAGCAATTTTATATGTTGTATTTATTACAGTTGAGCTGAGTTTGAACTAAGTTCTTTCTTAGCCGTCGCGATGTGTTCCATTTGTCATTGATTGCTATAAACCATGAAAATCTGACAAGCTCCGGAGAAATCATCGAAAGAAAATTTCGGTTCCAAATTTTCCGCAAAAAAGCATATTCGATTTTCTTTATATTTAGGGGTCATCCATAAATTACGTCACACGAATTTCATAATTTTTTGCCCTTCCCTCCGTTCTTGTCACAGCTGGTCACATTTGTGAGACTCCCCCCTCCATAGTGTTACGTCACATATTTTGCAAATTTACATTTAGAAATTATTGAATGAAAGAAGCGTTCCCGAAATCAGTTTTATTTCCATTTGAATTATTTTTTGATAAAATTAGTATCAAATCAAATTAAAAAAAAACAGTTAACAAAACAGAAAACGATCAATTATATTAATTAAAAAACAAAAAACGATTGACTATATTAATTGAAAAAATTAACAAAACAAAAAATATTAATAGAATTATATTAATTAAATATGCAAACTTAATAATCTTGAGTCCATGGACTTTGAACCCACTCCTTTATATTGGTGTAGCAGCCACTTCGTTCTCGTTTGGGTTGTTAATGTCAAAAACATTAGTTTTGTCAACATATTTTTCATCCAACCAAACAGCATCATCGTCATCATCCACACAAAGAAGTTCTCTGGCACGTCTAGCAGCAATTCTTTGAGGACGAAACTTCGCGATTGGCAGAACTTCTTGTTGCCTCTTATGTAATTGCTTGTGAACTTGCTTCAAATGTGATGACGCTCACAGATCCAAAGCTGACTGAAGTAATAGTGGAGCGAATTAACCTTCGGAGTCATCTTTTTCTGTGGTTACTTACCCGTTTGACGTCTGACTAATCGAAACAGGTGGTGATAAAAACCACTCTCCCAATAGTCGCCAAAGACTGGATTGTCGCACACCACAACATGGGACAACCTCGCATTTTACTATTTGTGATAAATACTGAGATTCATGCACATGATTTGCGTACCAAGTTACATAGATTTGGAAATGTGACTTCACGAAATTTAGGACCCCTCCCACCCCTTGTCACACTTCGTCGACACCCTCCCTCCCCCTTAACGTGTGACGTAACTTATGGATGGCCCCTTAGCACCCGCATGCGGATCCATAGAGGATAATCAGCTGAAAAATTTGAAATTGGTCATACCATCGAAGAATAATCACCGAAAAAAAACATCAAAATGTGGCCAACAATGAAGACGAAAGCTATAATATTGCAAACAGCAGAAATCATTGCAGACCTAGTTAAATTTAGAGCGTGTGTGTATTATATTTCTATATATCATTTTCGACCATAATAACTTTCAAGTCGCGGTAGATATCTCTATTAAGGAACGGCATTGACAAAGGTTTGTATCTAATTATTTGGATGAAATTGATGTGGTTTTCTTGGTGCATCTTCACAGAGTAAGATACCATAAATCCATATTGGTTCTAAAAATAGACAAAGAACTACAGCGTGAAGTAGAAGTCAAAATAAGTCGATTGGACCCAATTTATTTATATACCAAAATGTTTCGTTTGCCCATGAGAAGAGTTGAAAGTTTATTTTAAAAAAACACATTTTAAGAAGGGTGCGTTTCAATTTTTTACGTCGAATTAACCTTTGTATTGATAAAACTTTCCATCGTATTGAACATTTATTATACAAAAGAGTTTTTTTTTTTACACTGCTAACTCAATTTTATATTACAATTTTACTAAACTTGTACTAGGAATATCTGTTACCAGTGTTTAAGACAAAAATGTTTCCTTCAAAACTATGCGGTATTCGAAATTTTTAAAATAATAACAAATTGATGATAATTAATCAGCCTTCTCGCTAAAAAAAAATTGAGAACCGTTTTACCACCCCAAAGTTTTGAAAAAATATCAGGGGATGCTTTTTTTGAAATTTTTTTGTCAATCTGATGCCCGAAAATTAAATTACAGTGAATAGTAATTTGTGATGTTAAATAAAAACTATGTTGAACAAGAACAAATCTTGAATTTACTACGTTTACTATCACAAACATACTTTGAAAAATATAAAACATCGATTGCAATTTCGGTCACTAGACCATCATCGGGCATATTGAGTTGAGAACTCTGCCTGATGATGGTATAGTGACCGAAATTATATTTTTCAAATTATTTTTGTGAAAATTTTTGGACAGTTCTAACAACCAATCAAAATTTGGGATTTTGAGTCATATGAAACAATTCCCTCCTGTCAAAAATCCCTTGAAAATGAAATACAATTATCGAAAATTACAGCGATTATTTTTTGACGTTTCTTAAAACCAATGAAATGCTTCTTTATTTGTCACAAAAGTAAGTTTTAACCAATGATGTCATTATTATAGTGGAAATAAATCTTTTGTGATTATTCTCGGGAATAATCACTGTAGCTTTTATTTGCTTAGCAAGTGTCAGATAGTTGTCAAAATAATTACCTAATTGTGTCAACGCGATATATAAAATGAATGAAAATCATCGGTTAAGTACCTTTTCTGGTGCAGAAATAACAAAAAATATTTTGTATCAAAAAATAATCTAGTCAAATATAACTCGCGAGTTCGATAAATAATAGAAAATTATTTGACAGATTTTGTTCAAACTTGTTGCCATTTGGAAATAGCCACTCGAGCCCTCCGGGCTCTCGTGACTATTGCCTGGCAACAAGTTTTGAAAAAATCTGTCAAATTAGTTTCAATTTATTCTCACTCTCTTGTTATATTATTCCTGATAATTATATTCAGTGCCCTTGGACATTGACGAATTCCTCATAATTTCATGACATATTTCTCAAGCTCGTTCCTTAGTAACTTGGCTGTTACCAAGGAACGAGCTTTCGATTGTCATAAAATTATCTCGTCTATTATCAATGTCCTAGGGCTATTACTACTGATAATAAACGTAGTAAATTAAAGTTTTGTTTTTGTTCATCATGTTATATTATCACGTAGTAACGACGGATACCATCAAAAACCATTCAAAAACTATGTGCTCTTATTCTCATTAATTGTTAATAATTTGACAAGTGTTGATTTTCATTACCCAGTTGATTCTTTCGTTTCTACACAATTCATATCATTTATACTACGTTGATGAGTCTTTGTTACCGGCGATTCAATGATAACAAACTATCACGAAAGTTTGGTTATTCTAATTCGAAAGTAATTAACGTTCACTGAATGAATAGCTAAAACTCATACCAATTGCCGAACTCCAGCCCATTTGCCCAGCCTCAATTGTCAATCTGTACGAGCAATCTGAAATTGATTAAAATTTTGAACGTTGCACGTTGGAACCCGTTCTGCGTAGAATTCTACTCGATATAAAATCGGAATGTGGCCGTTTGTTTACGCCCCAATCGAATACATCCTCCCGAGAAATAAGATCAATAGAAACTTGTTGGTTGGGGTTGGAAACTTCAAAGCGAACCAGTGTGCGATCTTCTGTTCAAATACTGTCGACTCTAAGGGTCATAATTATTGGCCAAATATCGATAAATTGAATGGAGATGTATATTTACCGATCGTTCTTGGACAGGTTGCATGATTAATAGGGAGATTTTTACGTCCAGAGCGGGTCGAATTCGAATAAAAGCTTGACTGTTGATAGACACTCCGATGGGTTAAAAGTGTTGTCATAGTTTTGTTTCAATTTCATGTAAACTTATCTTACTTCATAATTATTATTGGTAACACTAGCTCCGTATTATTAATGAAACTTTTTCTCTTTTAAAAGCTATGAAACGTATTTAATCAAATGAAATGAAATATATACATATATAAATATATATATATATATATATATATATATATATATATACATATATAAATTATTATTATTATTATTATTACAAAGGTTAAGAGTAGAGGGTAACAAAACCCCATAAAACTCTATAAAGAAAAAAAATAGATACAATATAACATTAGTGCACACGTGCAGCAAAATATGCATCTAACCGAGCTTTGAAAGTATTTAAAGTAGGCGCCGTAACAACGTCAACGTCGTATACATATATTTTTTTCACAATGTTATATTAAATTTCTTGGTGTTAGGTCACATTAATTAATACAATTTAGGTGTCATGCAAATTATTGTTTATTGACGTTTCGACCATTTTGTGGCCTTTTTCGAAATCTATAAAATTTATGTGAAAAATATTCTTACCCCTGAACATAGATGATCAACACACGAAAATAATAATGAATAATAAAATCATATAAAATAATATGTCAAATAAAAATCGAAAAAACAAAATTCATATATACATATATATAAATATATATATATATATATATATATATATATATATATATAATTGAAATATTAATTGCCGAATAATTTGAATAAGTTTAATAAAGTTTAATGGGAACTCAGCAAGGGCATCAAAGGTCGAATCTTTTTAGCTATACCAATATATTTCGACAGTACATTGCTGTCTTCTTCAGGGTAGCTATTGATCAGTAAGTAAACTAAGCATAAAAAACATTAAGAGTATAAACTATCTAACAAAACTTGGAAAAATATATGTCACGAGAATTACTTTTTAGCTGTACTTTTGTTCTCTTAATTCTCGTGACATATATTTTTCCAAGTTTTGTTAGATAGTTTATACTCTTAATGTTTTTTATGCTTAGTTTACTTACTGATCAATAGCTACCCTGAAGAAGACAGCAATGTACTGTCGAAATATATTGGTATAGCTAAAAAGATTCGACTTTTGATGCCCTTGCTGAGTTCCCATTAAACTTTAGTAAACTTATATATATATATATATATATATATATATATATATATATATATATATATATATATATATATATATATATATATATATATATATATCTATCTTTATTGGAATGAATGACAAAACGAGCGACTATTTCAATACTATTGTTTGTTACATGTCCTACGTTTTGGTCTAAAAAATTAACTCAACGTCTTCACACAACTATGCCTTTTCAGAATAAACTAAATTAGTGTTTGGGGGAACAAATTTCCAAAAAAACATCAACACAGTCAACGAAAACATCATAAAATATATAACAATACGACTCTGAAACATTAAATATACCATACTATACTATACAATAGACATTGCACTGATCTTTCCGAACACTGCATCAGAATTTGTAGGTTTAGAATTTGGAAAATTATTATATTGCAGGATAAAAATTAGACCTTCTCGAAGGAATAGAAATATCAATAGAACATTACTGGAAATATTCCATTTTTACTGAGAAATAGATTCTGATATAAACCATACTTCTTAAACGAGCACTTTCACCATTTCACAAAATCTGAATACAAATTTTGGAAATGTTAGAAAAATGTATAAACCCCAAACTTGAGAAGCTAGTTTGTTCTTGAAAAAATTAGCAATTATAAACTATTTCAAAGTAAATGTTTCACCAAGAGATCAGCAAAAAAAATAATAGAATATATATATATGCATATATATATATATATATATATATATATATATATATATATATATATATATATATATATATATATATATGTTGTTAAATCTGGATTAATTATTTTGAATGTCTTTAACAAAAACATTTAATTGGGAAGTGTGAAAATACTCCAGTAAAAAACTGTTGATATTTCATTATTACAATGATTACATTATTACAACATTCTAACCTTCTTGGTGGGGTTTGAATACTGAAAAATTAATATTCCAGAAATACATAACTATATTTGAAAATCTATACCCTTTCAGTTGAAGAAATAGTTTGAATGCAAAATAACAAAACGGTTCACTTTTGTAAAAATATTAAACCAGTTAAAGAGAGTGAATTTTTTTGCTAAATAATAGTTGATTATGAAGAAGAATGTTGAGCAGAATTTGTTATTGTACTTTTATCTATTAGTTCTTCAATTGAGGATATTTTTGTATGAATGATATTCCAAATTTTCACTCCTTTAATCGAATAAGAGAAACACGTTTTGGTGCTCTGTACAATCATCAGATGTAAATAAGAACATTCTTGTCTAAAATGACAAAGCTAGTGATGTGTTCAATCTGAAGTAAAATAATAATGATTCTGATATTCACGAAGCAAATTAATGTTATTTCAGTTTTCTTCTTATAATTTAAGTTATGCCCCTCGACCCATCCTGAACTTTAAGCTCGCGTATTACAAGCCTTTTCCTCTATCTCGACAAAATGATGGTATTTTCCATATGTTATCTTATTTTATATGCTTTCCAGAACTTAAGTGTCAGTATACGTTTCCTCAATTTATAATTTAAATGTTCAGTATTCCGATGCCTTACGGCTGGTTAACACAGCATCTCAAATACCAGCTCCGCGTTCAGAATATTGAACATCTCTGATGAAATATTTTACTTACATTGAAATTTCAACGAAGATATTTGATACAAAACAAATCTATATTAAACTCAAAATATACAGACATTCAGATGGGCTATTTGTGAGTTTACAATTTATTGCCCATCGAAAATCAAATCATGAAAAATATACAAGCTGACCTTGGTCATTTCAATTTACTATATGAAGTGAACAAGGAAAATTCTTCATTAATTAAAAAAAATATCAAACAACTTAACAAGGTTATATGTATTCCAAGATGAGAATTCTACATTCAAAATCCAACGGTGAATTATAGAAATCATCAAATCACCCCGACTCTAAATCTCCATACAGCCGTTTCAATCTCATTAGATTTCATCAGTGCAGCTTATTTGACTCGGAGTGTATTAACAAATTTCTATATGTTCTCCAATACAAATCGCGGTAGGCACTACTATCTGGATAACAACCCAGAGCACCCTCCACTAAAGATATTTGAAACCAACAATATTTCATATTTCCTGACATGAAATGTCTACTCTGCAACTGTGGCGTATGTGGTTCCAAAGCACTCGAACCTAGCGTTAACTCTGTACATACTCACGAGAGTGCACTCCACAAATACTTGTCGTGAAGCGTCAGGAAATATGTATTCTCGCGGTGAATTGTTGGTTTCCAATAACCTTGGTGGAGGGTGCGCTGGGTTGTTATCCAGATAGTAGTCCCTACCGCTACCGCGATATTCAAAATCAAATCATGAAAAATATGGAAGTTGACTATGATCAATTTAACAAACAACATAAAGTGAACAACGAAAATTCTTCAACAATTAAATAAATTATCAAACAACTTTCCTGTAACTTGAAAATTTCTATAGTTCACTATTGGATTGTGAATGTTCTCGTCGGGAACATATAACCTCCCTTGGAAAGTTGTTTTATGATTTTTCAAATTATTGAAGAATGATAAAAAGTGAAAAAAAATAATAGTAGGACAAAACTCATTGAAAAAGGAGGAGAATATAATAAAAATGAAAGAAAAAATAATTTACGGGCCATCTGAGGTGGGAAAGGGTAAGAGGGTGAGTTTTTAAAGGTAAAAACGATTTATCTCGATTTCCGGAAAAACTACAAGTCCTATGAAAAAAAGTCAAATAGTAAAGTTGAAGGTAATGAAAATATCTACAACTTTGTTTTTACTTTTTTCTCACATAACCTCAAAATTTATGTTAAAAATTGAAAAAACCAGGTTTTGGTTTTTTATTTTTATCTTTTACAGAAAAAAATTTTTTTTAACGAAATTTGGTGAGAACTTACCTTTTTATGTCTCAAATATACTGTAATTTATTTGATTTGAAAATTTCATTTTTTCACCTTTCAATTTTGACTCAACACTGAGAAAGCACCCTAATTTTCAACCGAAAATTCTCCTGTCAAAATATCAGCTTTGTTCAAAAAGTTGGCGTGTTTTATATTCTTTGAAATCTTTACTTTCCGAAGGTGTATACATTACTATAGTAAATATTCTTAGAAAATGCAAAAAATCGAAAAAAACTCGAATTCGAAATTTTAATTTGGCAGAAAAATGAAACGGTGGAAGAGATCATGAATAAATATTTGCGCTATGTAGGAAAATATTACGCAGCAAGCAGCTATATTATTTGTGACGGGTACCTCGAAATTAAAAAATCAATTACTGTCACAACAGTACCAGCAGTGAAGCCATCTAAAAGAGGAGAAAGTAGTCGTAGAAAAACCTCAGACAATATTCCAGAGTTCGATTATCAAAACCATACAAAAATATTGCAAGAAATTTTTTTATCTAACGAGAAAAACAGGGACAGAATAACAAAAACGTTGATGGAAAGATTACAGTCACAAGGATTTTCCTGTAAACAAGTAAACGAAGATGCTGATGCTCACATAATTTTGATAATCGAACTCTGGAATATTGTCTGAGGTTTTTCTACGACTACGTTCTCCTCTTTTAGTTGAGTTAACTGCTGTACTATTGTGACAGTAACTGATTTTTTAATTTCGAGGTACCCATCAAAAACAATGTAGCTGCTTGCTGCGTAATGTTTTCCTACATAGCGCAAATATTTATTCATGATCCCTTCCACTTTCTCATTTTTCTGCCTAATTAAAATTTCGAATTCGAGTTTTTTTCGATTTTTTGCATTTTCTAAGAATATTTACTATAGTAATGTATACACCATCGGAAAGTAGAGATTTCAAAGAATATAAAACACACCAACTTTTTGAACAAAGCTGATATTTTGACAAGAAAATCAATCGATGTTGAGTCAAAATAAGGTGAAAATATGAATATTTCAAATCAAATATATTTCAGTGTATTTGTGACATAAAAAGGTAAGTTTTCACCAAATTTCGTTGAAAATTTTTTTTTCTGTAGAAGATGAAAATAAAAAACCAAAAACTTGGTTTTGTGAACTTTTCACATAAAAAGTGAGGTTATGTGAAAAAAGTGTGAATACAGAAGTTGTAGATCTTTTCATTACCTACAACTTTGCCATTCGACTTTTTTCCATAGGAATCACAGTTTTGCCGGAAATCGACATAAACCGTTTTTTACCCTTAAAAACTCACCCCCATCCCTTTCCCGACCTCAGATCGCCCTTAAATTATTTTTCCTTTCATTTTTATTATATTCTCCTCTTTTCTAATGGGTTTCAAACTACTATAATTTTTTTCGGTTCCAAAAATTATCGACCCTGGTCTAATTGTGAATATTGTACATTCAGATTTACTCTCACAATACGTTATTACTGATACATTTGGTTTATCATCAGATTATTCTGTTGCATCCCTATATGTATAAGTCACTGTGAGAACAGAATAAAACTGTGAATCGCACCAAGACAGGATGAACGATATCAGCATCGATGAAATCTGGTTTGGTGAGGAGCTTGAAATATGATATTAAAGATGACTTTTCAAGAAAGAGGAATGGATGAATCGTATTTTCATGAAATCAAACAGAAAGAATGTTTTATTATATATTTCATCTACAAGTTAAACATATAAAAATATAAGACTGATGAGTACAATTTGTAGTACATGAAAAGATGATTTTTTTTTCGCAGAAAGCTGCTAGCTCGCAGATCGTGGTTTGTACAGGGAATTAGGGCCCAGACCACTCTGTTACCTGCTAATGAATTCTGTCACCGATCAAAGCAACACTGATAGGTCTGCTAAAAAATAGTTTACTTCAGCATACAATTACGTAGAATTGCCGCCAAAATGTTGTTTTCTGATTAAAATTTTATAAAAAGTAATTAAAAAATGATTTTCTCATTTTATATAGGAGCAACTTAAACGATTTCTTGAATACTCATTCTCGAAGGTAATTATGTTGAAAAAAAAAAACAAATTTTACTCTCTCTAGTGACTTGAACTTTTTGACTTCTTTTCGTGGCTCATAATTCATAGGTAATAAAAAAGCAAATGCTTTTTAACGTTATAATACAACAAAGGTTGCAATTATTACGTTCTGCATAAAACTGACTGAAAAAGTGGAAGTTCTAAATCCTACTTTTATGTGCATACATTAAACGAATGCATATTTCACTACAAGCTGACAGTGAATTTTATGACGGACCTAGGGGCGTTATATCCCCATCTTTGCGCTTTTGCCAACTTGACGCCGTAATAATTCTGCACAATCATCAAAGGATCAGCTCACAAAAGGTTATAATTTGCCCATCCGCATACGCAATATTGTAACTAATGGGGATTTTATTTACGAAGGCCTGTGACGTGCCAATTTAATTAGCTCTTCACAACAACCTTTCGTCGAAGCGCAGTAAAAGGGCCATTATGGCGCCATTTCAGGGACACAGCGCAAAGCTCAAGCAGGACGTTCTATAGACGACTTTTTTCTCGATCACATATGACCGTGCGAAATATTAATGGAATATATATTACATTGTTCATACGCGATGCTCTGTGTTGAAATACTATGTGTGCAAAAAAAATATGGGGTGGCAATAATGATTTCTGTGAGATATAAATGAAACACATAGAATTTTCAGAAATCTTTTAAGCCTATCCGTATACCTATTCCTTAGTTTCGACACAGTGAAATGATTGTCGACATCAATATTCGACTTTCGGAACGAAATATTACCCTGAAACTGTGGTTTACGACAATCACGAAACCATTGCTAGGCATTCCGAATCATCTGTATTTGCTACTAGTCATCAGGGCTTGAAAATTGTCAAGAGACACGAAACAGCTATTCATGATATAAGTGTTAAAAGTGATACTTTATTTGTATCAAGTGGAGCAACTCCACGAACAAAATCCAAATAAAAGTGATGATTTGTTATAAATGGACATTGGAGAGGCTGCAAAAAGAGCCACACTAGAAATGCTGCCAAAAAAATTGCGCCAGCGGTACGAAATTGCATATACAAATTTTCTCGCCTAGTGTAGATTGAAGAACATAGAAGAAAACTTCAGTGAAACGTCCAAAAATGACAACTTTTTTAACCTCAGTTTTTAGTGTTGAACTTTGATTTCACAGAAGTCATTTTGTTTTTACTTTTTTGTCCGGCCGTGAGCGTACAAAAAAGTACACTTTTTGTACGCCCAAGGCTATTTCAAGAACGTCGAGCGGCGTACGATTGGTTTTCGAATCCGACATAATGTAATCTATAAGAAAAATTGTGTATATTTTACTGCAACAAGTTATTTCTTAATACTCGGGTACTTACCAAAAACGCACAGTCTTATAATGCGTAGATAAGTGACTTAATGTTTCTGACAATTATTTTTTTGAATTGTCAAATTTGTGTTGCCTTGACACCTACAAAACCAGTAAGCAAAGCAATCTAGTTCAACGTTTTCTTACATCTAATCCTTTTTTAAAATACTATCTTAATTTTATCGTTTGAACACCGTTTGCGCAGAAAAGCACTTTTTGAGGCTCGACTAAAATTGTTGGCCTCACTGCGTTCAGCCAACAACACCGAGATCTAAGGACTCGAGGCTGCCGAGTGACGTCACAACAGGCAGGCAGACCCGAAGTCTTCGCGTTGTGCGTTGGATAACGCGAACCGCAAAAGCAATAGGTTTTTTGAAATTTTTGAAGGGCTTTCGGTTTAAAGAGGGTACCAGTCGTCAACTGAGCCCTTCTTTGTACCCCATTCGATTTTATTATGGAAAAACAAAATTTCAAAGCAAATACCTTTACTGTCAAAACTTATGTAATCAAAGTATTCAATTTGCGAATTTTGCATGACGCCAATCGGTCGTTTAATTTTCCACAGTAATTTTTAAGGAGTGTATTTACTGTACAGGTAATCACAATTTTTGCAATCTCATGAATTGTATAAATATTACATTTACTATCATTATTTGGATGGTCGTTTTCTGAACGAAATTTCAAAATATATTGAGTAAGAAATGCCCGTTTATTATGAACTGTTAAAAAAGTTTCTTCGAAATCATCTAAAATTCTGTTAAATATTATATAAGTATGCATATAAAACTATTCGTACGATAACGTCTTTGGGATAAAGCAATTTTCCGCGACTCAAACTTTTAATAATTATCTTCGACAATGAACTCATCATTGAACAATGAACACATAATTACAGGCACGGGAGAATATTTCAATCTGAATAATGTGACTTCACTAGTATCATTTATTTTGAACCAGCCTTTAGGCAGTTGAAATGAGTTTAAAACATTAAGAAACTGTTCAAAATCATAATATGAAGATCTTTTTTCACAAGCATCAAATTCGATCTTACTATTTCTAATTGCATTCGCAAAATTTTTATTTTCTAATTCGCCTAGTTTTTCATCATGACTAAGGCAAAATTTAATTGTTTTTGATAAATAAGAAGGACAAGTTGGGAGTTTGGTGGGCACAGCATCGTGTTTTAGGCTAGGAATTTTAAACTAACAGTTATATACTCGCCGGTTCTGGAATCCGTTGCAGTAGAACAAGTGATTATATTTTCCTTGGCAAAATGTAATTCACAGACCCTAGAGAACTTCGATGGAGAAAAATTTTCCCGGTGAATAGCTTCATCCGTTGAAAAACGGAAAAGGTGTACTTTTGGTCCATTTTTATAGTTACCGCGGCATCCCGGTACACAGCAACTATATGGCATTATGAATATTTCGTTTCGGTGACACACCACTACCACTACACAAAAATAGCACACTAATTAATCCCGTTACAACAAATCACAAAAAAAAACAAGGGAGAAAACCCCACGTCGCTTCTGTGAGGAAGTAAATAAACACTGAAAAAGTAGGGTTAAACGGTGAAGCTGAATTCGCTTATACCTCGCTGTGCTTACGTCACGCCACTCTAACGTCAGAGTCCTCAGTCCTTGTATTCTCGGTGTTGTTGGTTCAGCCGACAAATATTTAGACTCGCCACACAAAGTATCACTTTTAGTTCTAATAAAACAATATACTTGCCAAAGAAGCCCAAAGAAGGCTTTAAAAACGTCACATTTAATTGGTGTACAAAGAATAGATTATTGGGTAATTACTTTGGAAACAGCTTCACTAAGGATTAGTAATTAATATTATAAAAAGTTTACACTAATATAGGGGACGCTAATAACAAATAATCTTCGAGAGAGAAAATAGTTTTTCTTGAATATCTGGGAAATAAATCAAGTTTTCAATAACAAAAATAATATCATAAAGAAGAAGCAATTCAGAAAAAAAAGATCTAACCATGTTTAAGATAGGACCATTAATTTCTCTAATCAATATTTCAAGGTCCTATGTATAGCGGCTAAGCGCTAGCCTGAAATGTTTATATTACAATCGCGCGCTGCGGAACGTTACTACAACGATCATAACTTATTTAGGAATGGTCTTTTGAATGAAATAAAAAATGCGTTCTGAAGAAAAAACTCATATAGATAATTACTATACATTTTCTTTTGAACTATATTATAGGGCAAATAAGTTAAATTCAAGAAAATATCAAATATTTATTTATAACGTGTACATATGTATGATATATAAGTATACTCTAGCTTTCGTAATTATATCAGTTAGTAATATATATCCTATATTGAAAAAAATTACTTTCAAAATTTTTTTAAAATTAAAAATTTTCATGAAATTCACATTTCAAATAGCTGTTGACTATAATATTTTTTTCAAGAACATAGAAGTTAACAATTTCATCTTTAAACTGCAATATCTATTTTTTCAAAAACAATTTAAAATGTATAGTTAATTTTATTGATGAAGAATGAATTGTGATGCAGTAGAAGTTGAGGACAGCGATGATGAAAACAGAGAAGTGCCAGTATTTGTAGACTTCAGTAAGGTACACTTCATAATTATTCGAGTATAATAACAGTATATTTCAAAAGTTACGCATAATTGTATATATCTATATATATATATATATATATATATATATATATATATTTATTTTAATGAAAAATTGCAATTTAATCTAGAAAAAGAAACAAACAATACATTAAATTTTCTTGATATTACTCTCATACACAAAAACCATGAAATTATCATAAAATGGCATAGAAAAGAAATTTTTTCACAAAGAACATTGAACTACAATAGTACACATCATTTATCACAAAAGAAGAGTTTAATTATCGGATACATAGACAAAGCACTTAAACTTACTTCACCTACACACAGACATGAAACATCACAAGATGTCCATGAATTACTCATAAAAAACGATTACCCAATAAAACTTATACAGAAAACCACTAAAAATAGAATTCATAACTTTACAACACATTAGAAACGTCAAACAAAGAGAATATTATATTCCATATATTCCTCACTTAAGAAATAAAATATCACATATTTTAAATCCACACTATATTAAAGTAGCCCACACTGCACAAAATCAAATAAAACAAATATATTCTAAATTAAGAAGTAAAACACCTCTTCTGCAAATATCTCATGTTGTTTATAGTATACCCTGTAATAATTGTAATAAATCATATATAGGACAAACTTTCCAAAATTTAGAAGAAATATTAAAATCACACAAATATGCCAAAACACAAACCACAGCACTAATCAAACATAAAAATAATGAGAATCATTGTTTCAACTTTAATAGCAAAAAAATTTCAGAAATAGAGAAAGATCAAAAACGCAGAGAAATTTTAGAAATGTTACATATTCAAAAAAATTTAAATAAAGTCATAAATGATAGAACAGATATAAAATATTTAAGTTCAATATACGCAGATTTTATTCTTTAATTGTAATATATATATATATATTCATATATATATATATATATATATATATATATATATATATATATATATATATATATATATATATATATATATATATATATATATATATATATATATATATATATATATATATACCGGGTGTCCACGGAAGGTGGCTCGCCCCTATAACTTTTTTGTTTTCGGAGATAATGAAATGAAATTTAGAGAAACTGTTTCATGCATAAAACTGCATTTTTTGACAAGTAACTCAACTTCATGCACCATGCAATGACATAAACTTTAGATTTCCAAATGGGACACCTGGTATATTTTAAGTGTTTTTGACTCCATATGACATTTAGAATGCAACCATGTATCATTTATTACTTTTTGTAACCTTTTTCTAATTTTTTTTCGAAATAAATTTTTATTCTAGAGAGCTATGGATGCGCTCAAATAACTAATATCGGTCCTAAAATGTTTTTAAAAATACAACTCTACTGTTTTCGATCAAAATGGTTCAGCTATGTGACTTTTAATTTTGAAACTATTATTACTATTTTTTTCCAAATGGCAACATGGTGGCTCGTTGGGTTAATAACAAAGATAATTTCATTAAGATTAATTTGATGACGCACTCTAGATATGAGGCTGAAAGAAAACTTTCAATAAAAACCTGAAATCCCATAACCCTGGAACTTTCTTCAAATGAAGTTTCTTATTGATATTAAAATAATATTTGCAATCATCGAGTAGCCTGTGACCAACACAACTGAAACAAAATAAGTCCGAAGCCACGTCCACACGTAAACACATCTATAGCCCTCTATAATGAATATTTCTTTCGAGAAAACAAATGAAACAACGGTTACAAATTATACATGGTTGCATTCTAATTGTAATATAAAGACAAAAAAAGAGAAAGTATACCAGGTGTCCCATTTACAAACCGAAAGTTTATGTCACTTCCGGTGAAACCGAAAGTTGCATGAAGTTGAGTTACTTGTCAAAAAATGCAGTTTTATGCATTAAACAGATCCTTTAAATTTCAGTTCATTATCTCCGTAAACAAAAAAGTTACAGGGGCGAGCCACCTTCCGTGGACACCCGGTATAATCATATCGACTATGAGTTCTAGTTCTGTTCGTTCTATCGTTTTACCATAAAAAATTTTATAAGATGTATATAATACCTATTTTTATGAGATGTATATATTACCTACTATTCTTCACGAACTTGCTGGAATAAATGTGAAATGAGTCGAGACATTTTTACCCCCGAGAAGAATTTCAGATAAAATACGTAAATCAGAGTACTAAAGTTACGTAACAAAATTGTGAAGCAATTCGCGCGCCTAAGGTGGAGAAGATGTAACTTCGACTCGCACAAGAGGGCGTCTTATTTCCAATTTACATTTGATTTATATCTCCCGCGATTCTCTTGATTCAAAACACCAGGTTGACGATATTTATTGTTATTTTTTGGTTCGCATTGTTCGAACTGTTGTAGAGAAGTTTCAATCGATAACAGATGCGAATATTTTCTTAGTTGAAAAATAAATAATAGTTTGAAAAAACTAGAAAACACGCTTTGATAGGAAAGCAAACTAAAAAGTGAAATAATTTTCAATAAATTTATATTAAGAATAGTGTAATTAATAAAATTTCATTGTAGAAAAGCGTGGGTGCTTGGAGTCAATTGTTATAATATTTCGAAGACAGACATTGATAATATTAGGGAAATATCTCAAAAAGCACCACACGATTCTCCACAATAAAATAAATATTTCTGTTAATTAGGTACACTATTTTTAATTTGAATCTATTCAGAATTATTTTCTACGTGTCTTAGTTTGCTTTTCTATCAAAGCGTAGTTTTTAGCTTTTTTAAACTATTATTCATTTTCTACTTCTCAGTTCAGTTATCTACAAAAGCGTGTTTTTTAGTTTTTCTAAATTTTTATTCATTCCATAACTTCATAAAGAAACAAATACCTAACTTTTCACAGGTTTAAATAAAATTTAATGAGTAAACGCGTTTCGTCATAACATTGACTTCATCTCGTACTAAATTATGGTATCACAAAACAATCTATTTATACGAAAAATTATTACTTAGATTTACTTAGATTTAACTATTACCAGAAAAAGCAACAAACACGAATTTTCGAGTTTTCAGAAACCATCTCATACAGATTTTACAATTCATAATACATCACTACACCCAATTTAACATAAATTATTATAGTATGAATCATAGGCTTTTCAAAATTCCGTTGTCCGAAGTTAATTTTCTATAGGAATTGAATATAATTAAACAGATGGCAGTAAATAATGGTTATTCACCCATTATGATCGACACTTTCATTCAGAGGAAAAATACAAAATGGCAATTTCAGAAGTTTACCCACATAGGTATATCCGAGAAAAATACGGTCTATAACAGTTCAACATAATTGGGCAAACTTTCCGAAACCCTGAAATTGTTTCTTCATAAATAAGATTTCAAAGTTTCATATAAAACCAACAATAGCATTGGAAAATTGATTAAAAACAACAAATCAAAAATCCATAGAGATGAACGTACGGGTGTTTATAGAATCAACTCTAAAGATTGTGAAAAATTCTATATAGGACGTACAATTAGAAATTTCAAAACTTGAATACACGAACACCAACGTAGCTATATTAAGCAGAAAATGGACTCTAATTATGCGTGTCATCTTATTCAAGAAAACCATACTTTCAATCACAATTATAATATATTACAGTTAGAAAATAGTCTCCATAAAATCAACTATTGAGAATCCCTATACATCAATAAATATAAAAATTCCGGAAACCTAGTTAATGACCAGATTGAAGTGAACCCTTCTCCTCTTCTTAATCTGTTCAATGTACCTATTAATAACTCTGAATGAATTGCTTATTGTTATTTAGTTTCTCTAAGAGCCCTCCTGTGTTCAATTTTTCGTATAAATAGATTGTTTTGTGATACCATAATTTAGTACGAGATGAAGTCAATGTTATGACGAAACGCGTTTACTCAATAAATTTTTATTTCAACCTATGAAAAGTTAGTTTTTTATTTCTTTATGAAGTTATGAATATAAACTTTCACGAAGTAAATGCCAATTCAATTCAATTTTATTCATTTTCTATTTTTTAGTTTCCTTACTACAAAAGCGTCTTAACTATTTTTTCAAAATTATTATTTCTCTTTGCTTTTATAGTTTCTAAAAACGTACTTGGCACAAAGACACTACCTGTTATCGTATTTTGAAAATTGCCAATTCTGAAAGTCCGGATCTAAATAATTAGAAAAGTTATTGCATTGTCATTGGTCCTCGATAAGTGTGCAAAGTTTCAAATCAATTCGTCGTTTTGAAGACGGTGAAAATCACTTTCCAAGATTCCTAAGATATATAGATACCTACATACCAAGCTGATGAAAGTGTGTTAATAAATTCATTCGGAATTTTGAATCCGCATTTTATCATATATCTATTATTTTCTTCACTTAATGGTTCTCTTTAATCTTAGTCTTGCTTTAGAACGTATTTCGTTTTTTCTTAAGGGCAGCTAAAAAAAATTCCTTTATAACTATACATAGGTACACACAAGATTCAAGTTGCAAATATCACCGAATGTGAGGCTAAAAACAACAACAAATTGAGGGAGAAGTCCCCTCGCACAAAATAGTATATTATTCAACGAGCACAAAATGATTGCTAATTTTCACGAGGGTGAAGTTTGCGACACGAGCCGCAGGTGAGTGTCGCAATTCACCCGAGTTAAAAATTGTAATTTTGTGCGAGTAGAATACTATACTTTGTCCACGACTTCCTCGAAAAAATTAGTAATAATCTGCATTTTCAACAATAAAAATAGTTATCAAAAGCGTTGACATAACATTTTCTTTGTTCACTGAAAACTGCATACTCACGTAAACGTCAACTATTTCACTTGACATCGAATGCATTCCTTTCTTTCACTCTGATGAAAAAGAAATACATAATTTTGCATTTATTTATTTATATTAATATTAACAGAACAATTATTGAAAATAAACGAAGGCATTGAATTTATAGTTATCTTAGTTACATAAAACCTAAACATCTAATAACAATACTATCCTAACAATGTGAATATGTGAATGATAGTCTCAAGTTTGGACATAAGTTTTGAGTGTGACGACATGCAGTGTATAATAAAATATTATTCACTAGTGATTAATAGGTATAATTGTACTTCAGGAAGCACACGTATAATGAATGATTTATAGTACAGTCGTGTAGTCAAAATACATTATAATTAAGCATGTGAACAAAAGTTACTCTGTACAAGCTATAGAATCAAAATTACACTCACAAACTTTTCTCATGAAGTTAGTTTTATACGTTAGTTGACAAACTTGCCATTCGTCTACTGCGTTTCATCTGTATTGGGTTCCATTCTCTTCTTTTTAATATAAACGATCTCACCAATTCATCAACAGGGCCGTCCAGAAAGCAGTGATGGAGTAAACCAATAGGTAGGAGTAAGCACGACAAAGATTTTGTGTATGGTTCCTTGGAGTTTTTTTTCAAATCTAAAAGTTTTGTATTGTTCAGGTCCACAGTATGTGCGTGAATTGATAGGGAACATCTAGGGTCGTTCATCTTAATGTAACTCTTGTGTAAGGCTAATCTGTTTTTCAGCCGTTGGGAGGTTTGGCCTACATATGTCTGGTGACAATCTAAATACATTATTTCATATATTTGATTTCAATTCCCTTGGTTACTTTCAAACCAGAATGAAGTGTACACACAATGCAAAAATGCATTGTGTCAATCGAAATCAAATATTACATATATATATATATATATATATATATATATATATATATATATATATATATATATATATATAAACGTTTAGGTGTTTCTATAAATTTTATATAATTATGATTAATTTCTCCAACAGTCATGTTCTCAAAACTTGAAGCTATTCAGTCAAACACATGTACAAAAAATTGGCATAGTTTTTTCAGGAAGAAATTTCAGAATCAAGATTTGCAATTTTTTTAAAGAAAAAAGAATATTAATTAGTGATGCCGTGATGCATTGCAGCACCACATTGCGGGAAATGCTTTATCGCAAGTTTTATTTTGAGCGACAATAAGTGTCAATCTTTCTCGGGTTCAGCCCTTAGGGTTTGTTTTATTGGATTATGTATTTATATATTCATCGAATGGAGAATGGTTTGTCGTATAAAAATAATGATGGGATAACAGCATTTGTATTTTCATGAAAGATTTTAAGATCTTCCGAAACCTTCCATTCAGGCTTTTCATATTATCGAACTTTCCAATAATAGCAAAATAACAGAAACTATATGAACTATTTGAGAATTGAGTTTCTAAACTTGATCCAAATAGTTGAAATTTTGTCGATAAAAACTTAATTATATAATAGATTTGAAAAGTTAGTAAACAAAATATGCTGTAATTTTGTTCATTGATGGCAAAGGCCTTTTCAGTAATTTCACATAAAAACTTTCGTTGGAAATTGAGAGGAGAAGGGATACGTTGAGAATTCAATTTCTAAAGAAGCAATTGCATGATTCCAACCCTCTTTCTGTGCAAGTCACATAACATTATGCAGATACAGCTATAATTTCCTATTAATCAAAAGACAAATGCATTTAAACATATTCTACACTGAGAGGCCTCTTGAGTGCATATATTTTCTTCAGTGCTTCGTTACCGAATTAAATGTGTTGTTTCTTTGTTATCGTATTCTAAGTGAGTCAGAAACTCGGTTTTCAGGAGATGTTATCCCGTTGCTATCTTGTTACTTGGAAATATTCTCGGAAAACCGAGAGCTTTTCGCGTTTATAAGTGTTCCGCTCCGGGAAAGCCATAAAAATGACTCACCTCCAACGAAGTTTACGTCGGAAGAAACCTAGAATTAATTAAGGAATATTTTATTGTACAGTGATTTGATGGTTCAGAACTCTCGATATTTGATAATTAATTGAAGATGATACGTAACTTCGCGGTATGGAAACTAATAAAACTCTAATTGGATAAACCCACCTGAATAATTATTAAGTCTGAATCCTCTTATTGGAATCAGTATATACTAGGTTGAACATTAAAACTAGTTTACCTGAAATGAAGGTGTAGGTGTTATTCTGAGAAACCCAATGCCATTTCAATTTTTTCACTAGTGGGACATCTTTTCAATCACATCAAGATTCTTGAATGTCAATGATTGTCTAGTTGCACATTACTTTTTGAAAATACTTGAATTCTCTTCATAATCACGTTGAAAAACTTTGTTCAAAGTGTCGGTAAAATCTTTTCGAACAATTTGAATTAATTTCCAATTTGCATGACATTTACTTCTAGCAGTAATAAATTCTTGACTCAACATTTTCCAACCAATTACTGAAATTGGTTTGTGATTTCCTCACATGCTACCGCTATCTTGTTTCGAAGATCCTCTAAAGAATCAGGTGTTGTGTTAAATCTGGTGATCTTGCAGGTTATTCAATGAAACCGCTCCTACTCATCAATTGTTTGTAAAAATCATTAGGTCACGTATAGAGGCTGTATAGTGTGATGAAGCTGCACGCTGTTGAAAAAACGCAATCCGATCCCCGTTTTCAAAACTTTCTATAATTTGAAATGACCATGAAAAAAATTGAGCTAAGCTATACTCCTCAAAGTATCAGGTAAACAAAGAAACAACAATATCAAGATTCTTAAATGGCACTGACGATCGAGTTGTAAATCACTTTCGAAAATATTTGAATTCTCTTCATAATCATTCTGAAAGACTTTGTTGGACTTAACAAACAATTTCAATTAATTTTCAATTTGCAAGCCTTCCATGGTATTTGGTTTGTGATTTCATCACATGCTACCACTATCCGGTTTCGAAGATCTTCGAAAGAATCAGTTTTTGTTTTATAAATAGCACTTTCACAATGCCCGTGAAAGAAATGGTGTTAAATCTGGAGATCTTGGAGGCTGATTTTCGTGATTTGTTGAATGTCTCAGATGGGATTTATGGAAATAATATTGTTGGTTCCTATTTCACCTGATACTTTGACGAGTATAGGTTACCTCAGTTTATTTTATGATCATTTTGAATTATGGAAATTTTTGAAAATGATCGTCAGATTGCCGCTATATCACACTATTCAGCCTTTTTACATGACTTGCTTATTTTCACAAACACTTGATGAGTAGATTTGTATACTTAAAAAAGTATACAAATTTGTCATGCAGTAATTTATATATTGATAATACCAAATTTAGGGGAACGCGTCATGTTCATTATAACAAATAGGAAAACTAATTATAATTATTAAAGAATTATTATACAAAAGAAATATACCTACAAATTTGGGAAATCCAGTATCATAAATATCAATTACTGCTATTAATAAAAACATAACAATTAGCATGCCACGTCAGTGTCAGTTATAACAATTAGCGTATATTATGTAAAATCTTGCCTTTATCGCCCTGCCAACACACTGTCAACAATTCGAATAAATTAAAAACGTCCACTTAAAGCAAGGCGCGTTTATGATATTGTGTTAAAATCCTTTCATTATTATTATTATTATATTATCATGAACTCATCCGATGATGAGTTGCCCGAGCAAGAGATGTAGAGTTGCTAACGGAAAAGTCGAAACACAGGTACTAAAAAGAATATGCAGCTTTTAACAAGTGGTGCGAAGCAGGTGAAAAGTTTAAAGAAGGAAGTGTTTTTGGCATATTTTATACATCTCAGCAAAAGCCGTTCCAACACATTATGGTCCGGATATTCGATGCTTAAAAATGTTATTAAAATTCAAAACAACGTGGATATGGGTCAATATTGTAAGCTCATGTCTTATTCAAAGAAACAGAATGTAGGATTTCAACAAAAAAAAGCCAAAATTTTTACCAAAGAACAAATTCCAAAATTTTTGATGGAAGCACCAGATGAGACATATATTCAAATGAAAGTAGCAACTATTTTTGGGTTAGCCGGCGCATGTCGTCGTGATGAACTCGCAAAAATCACCACGTATGATTTTACGGAAAGGGAGGGCCTTTTGATTGTGAAGATACCAGACTCGAAGAATCACACCAGCAGAAGATTTGTCATTTAAAATGATGTGAACGATGGCAGATACTTAGATCTCTACTGAAAATACGCAAATCTGAGAAAACCCAATACTCCTCATAACAGATTTTTCGTAAACTACAGACAAGGAGTCTGTACCGTCCAATGTGTTGGCGTGAATAGCTTCGGTAAATATCCGTCCGAAATTGCAGCTTTTCCGAAACTTCCTAACCCCGAATTATATACGGGCCACAGTGGAGAAGGTATTACCAGTAAAAACTGTGCTCATTCCACCCACGGAACCGTATAGCTGACGTTCACTAAGCTTTATGATACAACTCGCAAGAACTTGGTCATGCAAATCTGTTACTGGCTCTCGGACTATTAGGACATAATCCTCAATAATTCCATAAATTTCTCTGACTATTTCACTCATTCCATTTTTAGTGAGAAAGTTTCCATAGCTACTCTCGTTTCACAGCGATAAAACATGCAAGCCGGCAAAACTTACTATGTTAGTATTTCAGCGATAATATTTTGATATTTCTCACATGAATCGTTATTTCCTTGACTTTCTGAAATGTGACCATATTACTGTTAGACATATTTTCTCGTGAAATAGTCATGTCGAATACCACTCGAGATGAAATTTAAGCAGGTAAAATTTCTCTCTTGTAACATTCAAGTTTGTTGCTTAGACAATTTCGCTCATGACATTTTTTCCAAAATCACTCGCCTGACGGCTCGTGATTTTGATACAAATGTCATTCGCGAAATCGCGTAAGCAACAACTTTTCATATTACAATCGAGAAATTTTGCCGGCAAAATTTCATCTCTAGTGGTATTATATATGATTATATAACTCATGTATGAATAAGCCAATAGAATCCGTGAATTTTGCGTAACGACGTAGTATAGATAAGTGAATATACCCTTGACGACGTGATATAATCGTTTTGGTGTTTCGCCTCGTGTCAAAATGTATATATATATTTTCATATTCACGGTGTTTTGACGTTTGTCAAAAAAAATTAATATTTTTTATTCGTTATATAATCGTAACGAATACCACTCGAGCAATCGAAAATAATCGATTATACTGACCTCGTCACTCGGCGTATTTTTTTAAAACACCACTCGAGCTGCGCTCTTGTGGTGTTTCGCAAAATACGTCTCGTGACTCGGTAGTATAATCGATTATTTTCGATGCTCTTGTGATATTATTACTGATTATATAACTCATGTATGAATAAGCCAATAGAATCAGTGAATTTTGCATAACGACGTAGTATAGATAAGTGAATATACCCTTGACGACGTGATATAATCGTTTTGGTGTTTCGCCTCGTGTCAAAATGTATATATATTTTCATATTCACGGTGTTTTGACGCTTGTCAAAAAAAATTAATATTTTTTATTCGTTATATAATCGTAACGAATACCAATCGAGCAATCGAAAATAATCGATTATACTGACCTCGTCACTCGGCTTATTTTTTTAAAAAATACTTTCGCAAAATACGTCTCGTGGCTCGGAAGTATAATCGATTATTTTCGATGCTCTTGTGATATTATTACTGATTATATAACTCATGTATGAATAAGCCAATAGAATCCGTGAATTTTGGATAACTACCGCGTATTGAGTGAATATACCCTTGACGACGTGATATAATCGTTTTGGTGTTTCGCCTCGTGTCAAAATGTATATATATATTTTCATATTCACGGTGTTTTGACGTTTGTCAAAAAAAATTAATATTTTTTATTCGTTATATAATCGTAACGAATACCACTCGAGCAATCGAAAATAATCGATTATACTGACCTCGTCACTCGGCGTATTTTTTTAAAACACCACTCGAGCTGCGCTCTTGTGGTGTTTCGCAAAATACGTCTCGTGACTCGGTAGTATAATCGATTCTTTTCGATGCTCTTGTGATATTATTACTGATTATATAACTCATGTATGAATAAGCCAGTAGAATCAGTGAATTTTGCATAACGACGTAGTATAGATAAGTGAATATACCCTTGACGACGTGATATAATCGTTTTGGTGTTTCGCCTCGTGTCAAAATGTATATATATTTTCATATTCACGGTGTTTTGACGCTTGTCAAAAAAAATTGATATTTTTTATTCGTTATATAATCGTAACGAATACCAATCGAGCAATCGAAAATAATCGATTATACTGACCTCGTCACTCGGCTTATTTTTTTAAAACACCACTCGAGCTGCGCTCTCGTGGTGTTTCGCAAAATACTTCTCGTGACTCGGTAGTATAATCGATTATTTTCGATGCTCTTGTGATATTATTACTGATTATATAACTCATGTATGAATAAGCCAATAGAATCCGTGAATTTTGGATAACTACCGCGTATTGAGTGAATATACCCTTGACGACGTGATATAATCGTTTTGGTGTTTCGCCTCGTGTCAAAATGTGAATGTTTTCATATTAGCGGTGTTTTAACGTTTGTCAAAAAAAATTAATATTTTTTATTCGTTATACAATCGTAACGAATACCACTCGAGCAATCGAAAATAATCGATTATACTGACCTCGTCACTAGACGTATTTTCTTAAAAAATACTTTCGCAAAATACGTCTCGTGGCTCGGAAGTATAATCGATTATTTTCGATGCTCTTGTGATATTATAACTGAATATGAATAATACCTCATCGATCTGAATTACATCAAATTCAGATTCGATCTCATATATAAAACGGTAAAACAAACATCCGAAATCAACAGTTGGGTCGCTTCAAAATCCACAAATAGGTCACTGAATTTAGATTCGTGAGCATTAATCCATCTGTATGTGAAAAATTTCCATATTCCAAATTGAAATTTTATATTTGCGAGCCACTGTTCGAAATGGTCCAATGATTTCATTTTATAACATATTTCCGTTTTATATTCTAGAGGGAAAGAGAGGGCCAGATAATCGATACTCTGAGAGAAGAAATGCAGCTTTTTGGGTCGGGATCGGATTTACCTACATATTTTTGTACATTTCTAGCACTTAAACTTATTTCAACATCTTCATAATACAGACTAGTTTTTGGCGAATACAGTCAATCACATATTTTGAATTAAGTTTTAATATTCATTTGAGGAGGAGTTAAATAAATTAGATCGAAACAAAACTTTTGAAAATATGCTATCAACCGGAAAATTGTCATATCTTGAAATTTAGACGAGAGTTAATTTGAAATTACTTTTTCTTCTATATCTATCTTCTATATATCTATCTATCTTCTATATATATATATATATATATATATATATGAAATGGTAAATGGTATATATATATATATATATATATATATATATATATATATATATACTGAATAAAATAGAGACAAGTCTATAGGAAAAGATTTTACCTTTTACAAAATGTAATAAATTATTAACAAAACTAAATTTGATTTTACTACGTTTATTATCACAAAATATTTTGAAAAATATAACACTGCGATTGCAATTTCGGTCACTAGACCATCATCGGGCAGATTGAGTTAAGAACTGAATACAAAATAATTATAGATTTGCGCTTAAGGTGGGCAAGGATTATTGCAGGTACCTAAATAGACAAGAGGAACATATTTCAAGAAGGGCTAATCGAGTGAATTTCACAAATTGGTACAATACAATGTTCTTAGAAAAGTCATTATTGTTTAAATACACTAAATATAGAAGAATATATCAAGTCAATCTGGTCGTTCAGCAAGATATCTTTTGCATTATTATTGAGTTTAAAAATTTCTAATGATTCTAAGTAAGTAAGTTTGGTTCCTTTCGGTAATTTGTGCATGATTTGAAAATTATTTTGTGATAATAAACGTAGTAAAATCAAATTTAGTTTTGTTAATCATGTTAAATTATCACGTAGTAACGACGGATTCCATCAACTATGTAATAAATTAATTTATTGAATAAGGTTCGCAGGCCAAAATGAAATTGTAAATGCGATTTCTGAATAACCTAAAATCTTCAAAAGCTTTTAAATGCTTAGAAAGCAAATTAAACAAACGCATGACCATATACAGAGGTCCCCTTTCAAATCTAGTAGTATCAAGGGTTGAACTTGCCTAGTATTATTTTCATCGATATATGGTAAAAAAAAGGCAAAAAGACGATAAATGAATAGACCAAATACTGTTTGTATTCTGTTGGATCTACAAACTCCACGGCAGGATTGCCGAAAGCCCAAACAGCAGATTATCCTCAAGACCCTTTTTTGAATGAGAAAAATTTCGTCAGCACTAGACGAGCTGCCCCAAAAGATAATTCCATACACTACCTTCTCTGAATGCACGATTGATAAGATGTGCAAGGGGGTCAAAAATGATGTGGATACTTTTTTATGATTGACATCGGAATTCCATCATGACCAGAAAAATTAGACGATTTTAGCATGTTTACAGCTGCTTTAGCATCATTCTCGGTGACATCGAAAAAATAAAATAACTTACTTATACCTTGCGAGGTCAGCGGGAAGGAAGCTATGTATATATATATATATATATATATATATATATATATATATATATATATATATATATATATATATATATATATATATATATATATATATATATATATATATATATATATATATATATATATATATATATATATATATATATATATATATTCATATATATATATATATATATATATATATATATATATATATATATATATATATATATATACATATTAATATGATGAACTCTTTGAACAAATAACAGAATATCAGTTGAAAATATGAATGATGGGAAAGTGTTGCTATTTAATTCATACTTGTACAAAATAATATGGTTAATAATATTATGCTGCTGAAAAATTTATATTCAATTGAAAACTAATCCAAAATCAATTAAGGACTGTGCATTTGATGAAGTTTTTGACTGCTAAGGAAATTGAGTATTTCGGTCATTTAGTGAAGTCTTTTATTGAACAAAATTATGGAGACAATAATGAACTTATTTCGAAATTGATAATAATTTTGCTCTTCAATATATTCTAAAATTCACGAATTTTGTAAAGAAACTTTGTTATTATGGAAATTTTAACATATGAATATGAATACAATGTCTGCCAAAATGTTGGAATCATATGGAAAACTTTTTAACTAATGGTTTCTCGAAAAATTTCAATTTTCATAAGAGTTTGTGAATTTAATTAGACTAACTACGCGCATGGCTGTTTTTATCAGTGGCGTGCAGTTAAGCGGGAATTTACAAATATTCTAAACTCACTATAGAGTAAAGTGACATTACTATGCAAGATATAAAAAAAATGTTAATGGAAAATTGTTTGAAATAAAAATATATTTTCAGTTATTCAGTTCAGTCTACAAATTACTAATTTCATCAACGTCTTAATGAGTTGGCCCCAATTTTTAATGAGAATAATAGACAATAATTTTGCCGGAGTAAATTACTAAATTAACATAAACTCTCTGTCGTTGTAATTAACTAATCTGACAAAATCTGAAGATAAGTTCAAGAACAGTAATGGAAACATATTGAAAGCTAGAATCTTTCAATTGCAAACAACATTTATTAATAACACATCTCGATATTTTCTATAGTAATGCCACAAATTAGAATATCGGCCGATTCCCGCCTAACTGGACGCCAATGATAAAAATAGCCATGCCCGTATTTAGTCGCTGAATGCACCAATTCAAATTTCTGTAGAATGAAACTTTCTGAGAAACTATTAGGTAAAAAGTTTTCGATATGGTTTCAACACATTGGCGGTCACTATATATAAATATATATATATATATATATATATATATATATATATATATATATATATATATATATATATTCATTTGGATTGGTTTTGTATCTGTATATTATAGATTGTTGAGATTTTTCGTGGTATAACAGATATTAAATGACTAATAAAGTTGGATTTAATTTACTCGACGTTTCGGCTTTATTTTTGGAGCCTTTTACAAGAGTTTCATCAAGAGAAAATATAATTTGAAACTAGTTCACAATACAAAGGTTGATATTAAAAATGTACCTCACTACGGATCGTTTTGTTTTTATTTCTTTGGCTGTAGTAAGTTCCAGCTCGTGTGAACGACTGGTTTATGAATCCGAAAGAGGTGTCGAGTCATAATCGTTTCACGTGTCTTCGCGTTATGCGCCTTTTATAATATTTAGGAATACACGGTGCTCAAATTATTCACGTCTGAACGGTTATTGATTACATTTTGTAGGTTTTTCTGGATATGTATCATTTCTAAAATTTCTCTTTTCTTTGTGTTAGTTTCAACTACGACAAAACTAGAATTTTGGCAACAGAAACTAACACAAAGAAAAGAGAAATGAATGGAAATGATACATATCCAGAAAAACCTACAAAATGTAATCAATAACCGTTCAGACGTGAATAATTTGAGCATCGTGTATTCCTAAATATTATAAAAGGCGCATAACGCGAAGACACGTGAAACGATTATGACTCGACACCTCTTTCGGATTCATAAACCAGTCGTTCACACGAGCTGGAACTTACTACAGCCAAAGAAATAAGAACAAAACGATCCGTAGTGAGGTACATTTTTAATATCAACCTTTGTATTGTGAACTAGTTTCAAATTATCTTTTATCTTGCAGACTCTTGATGAAACTCTTGTAAAAGGCTCCAAAAATAAAGCCGAAACGTCGAGTAAATTAAATCCAACTTTATTAGTCATTTAATATCTGTTATACCACGAAAAATCTCAACTATATATATATATATATATATATATATATATATATATATATATACACAGAAAAAAATAATGAGCCTGATATCAATCACTGCCAATGATTAACCGCATATTCATTATCATAACGTATTTTTCATTAGGACAATGTCCAAAATTTATTGATAATAATGAATTTCTGTGATTGATCAATCAACGATTTGGTTGTTATAATGAAATCTATGTCATTATGATAATGTAATTGAATCATGAATCTAATGAAAAAAGTCATCCTTATAATGTTATTCACATCAGAACAATGTAAAAAATACATCAAGTTAATGACTACATAGTGATCAATACTATGTACATTTAATCATCACGGCACATTGTCATAATCCCTCTTTTAATAAAGCTATGTTCAATAGGCATAACATTAATGATTGAAAACATTAACCTATGTATAGTTCATCATAGCAATGCACTGCGTTCATCACCTAATGTTTTAAGTCATTCGGTCAATGTCCGAGAGCATTGGGACAATGCATAAAGATCATGGATTGATGAATTTCTTGCTGCACCCCCACCGTCTCAACGTAAATATGCCAAATGTCCGCCTAATTCGCTATACGACTATACGGGTATCTATCTAACGCTAACAGCCAAACGGTGAAGTATTATTTGTGTATAAGTAAATTTTTGTGGAAGCAGTTTCTTTAGAAGGTGGTAAGTACAGTAACTGTATTATTTTAATCTTGTTAGTTTTTTATAACATTTGAATAAAAGTTACGAACATATTTTTTGCCAGAATACAATCTCAAAAAAATAAGTAGTTACACTGAACACTGTTGAAAGAGACGAAAGAATGAAAACATGGTGTGTTTCGAGCACTTGTAGTAAAAATATATAAATGTATTGCATTTTGAACAATTTTTACATTATTTCGCGAACTACTATGAATTTTGCTATAAAAATAGTTATGCTCAAAATGGAACTTGCTCATACATTGTTTTGCTAAATACTCCTTTAAATTCAGTATATTACTGAAAAGAAAATTGTATTTACAAAAAATCTACTATTCACTAAATTTTGACGATCTACACTATTTCAACATCATCTTGAAAAATAATCACTTATTGCAGGTTGTGACCATACTTGTGAGTGTGATCTGGATCTGAAGTAGAAACCGAAATATTCCATGCACCTTCATATTTATTCAGTATTTACTTTTCCCCAATACAAATCATGGTCAGACTACTATCTGTATAACAACCCAGAGCGCCATCCACCAAAGATATTGGAAACCAACAATTCACCGCTGAGATCGAAAATGCAGAAACCCGTCGCTAGAATACAAACTTCCTGACATGAGATGTCTACTTTGCAACTGTGGCGTAGGTATGTTTTTTTTTAAATTATTGAAGAATTTTCCTTGTTCACTTTATGTAATATATTAAATTGTCGATGATCAACTGGTATATTTTTCATGATTTTTAATTTATTCTTGTATAATTTTATGTAATACCTCTAATATTCAATATAATATAGCTATAGTTGCAACTAACTATTATAACTTTACTTCTAGATTGATATGGACTCAACCATGAAGAACGAAAATGATAATTGTTTTCTCAAAAACTGTGAAAAAGAAGTGCGAAAATCATTGCATTTCTGTTCAATGGCAATGTCAAAGACAAGGCGATTGAGTTTTTACTAGGCCCATTGGAATTCGAAAATATTGAGGAAAGTAGGTATCTGCTTGTGTAGATTGTGTTTTTGAGTGAATGGTGTTCATCCGTGATGCTAATGTTAGTAGTTCAAAAAGAGCTTGATATTATCATTCTATGTCAGATGGTTGTTCTAGTCAGGGTTGAAAGAGAACAATTTTTTCATTTGTTATGAAATCAAATGACAGCTTCAGAGTAATTTGATACATATTTCTTGAACATCATATTTAAAGTTCATAAGATACTCATTTCATTAAAAAGTAGAGTCCCAATAAAAAAGAAACTCAGTTTTCTAATATCTGGAATTCACCTTTTCCATTCTCGACCATAATATATTTTTATTTCTAGATGACCGTGATGAGGCAGCCACCAACAAAGTTGTGAAGAAAAATATCACTGGAAAAATGAATAACACAAAATTTTCACTTACAGCACTCATTTTTATATCTTGCAAAAACACCACAAGAAATTGAAGAATGGATATACTTTTTAATTCTAAGAAAACTTCAATTCAATCTTTCACAATTGACGAAGATATAACAAAAACTCAAGAAGAGTATACATACTTCGATGGAATTAGATAAAAGTTTTTCTATGTTATAAGAGGTGTTGATACCTAGTTGTTTAAAAATTATTTATATGTTTCCGATTTGAGTTTTCTTCCAGAAAGTATTATGTGTCGGTCGTTTATTAAATACTTTTTTTTTTAACGTCAAGGAATTGTATACAGTAAAACACATATCTTATGTCAATATTTGAAAAATTATGAATAAACTGTATTATTCCAATTCAATGAATCTTTTCTATCTGTAGTTATCTTTGGAACGTTCTCGTTCGACAATGCCATCATAATTGCTTGGAGCATTAGCAATAATATATAGACATTTTTTCCCTATTTGCAATTATATACCTGTCACTTTATACATATATATATATATATATATATATATATATATATATATATATATATATATATATATATATAGATATATATATATATATATATATATATTTATATATATATATATATATATATATATATATTTATATATATATATATATATATATATATATATATATATATATATATATATATATATATATATATTTATATATATATATATTATATATATATATTTATATATATATATATATATATATATATATATATATATATGTATATATATATATATATATATATATATCTATATATATATATATATATATATCTATATATAAATATATATATATATATATATATATATATATATATATATATAAATATATATATATATATATATATATATATATATATATATATATATCTATATAGATATATATATATATATATATATATATATATATATATATACATATATATATATATATATATATATATATATATATATATATATATATATATATATATATATATATAAGTGTAGTCTATTTTATTTATGAAAATAAAAATTTTAAGGGCGTGCAACCTGTAGGCTCAGATCGATGTATTTTTACATTATATTAACGTCTTCGAACATTGAACGATGTTCGAAAGTCATTGTGCGCATGGCTTAGAAATAATGTATCGGTGATTGAGTCAATGTCCTGAGTTCCTTGATTCAATGACTGCAGTTGATCGGTTGATTTACAGAAAACATTAATATAATGCTGGACGTTGATTGACTGATACACAATGGTCATTAGTAGAATGTACTTTGTTTTGAAATCCAGGTGATGAAATTAACGCCTCTCGGGGATTGATATAATCACTTGAACATCAAGCAATTAATAATAATACATTGAATCAATGAACTAGAGAATCGGTTGAAAATCGATGTCCGAATACATTATCACAATGGTTTTATTCATTATATTCACGTACGTTTTTCGTTCTGTGTACACTGCGCCGCAAATTTGACTGTGAATATTTTCTCAGCCGGTGATCCGATTTGAATAATTCTTTTATAAAATTGTAGCTCCGTTCTTTGAGAAAATGCAGTAGTTACAAGATAATCAAAAAATGCAATAAACTTATTGTACAGGGTGTTTGAATAGTGACATGCTTTCTCCGTCCAAGTTTAAATCCTTCTACGGGCAATAACGGGTAGCTCAGGCAGAAAAAAAGTATACGGTGTTATAATCGCATGTCTTCTGAATAATCTGTTTTTTTAATCACCTGTTTATCTTGAGCCATTCGAGAGATTTTCATGTTTTTATGACCGCTCACATCTTTGGCATGAATTTTTTAAAAACATTTTTGTTAATTTGTGTAGAAGACTGTGCAAACAAAATTTCATTACATGTTGACAACTTCATTTATTTGTTTATTTTTGATTGATTGGACCGATAAATGACGGAAATAAATAAACATATTAAAACAATGGTTTATAAAAACAATTTATTTACATATTTATCAAATAAAAAACACTTGACGCACGTTTCGGTGAAAATTCACCTTCTTTAGATGCTAAATGCAAACTTAATATTTTTCTCCGTTATATCGAATACAAAAAATAAATAGATGACAAATTGTGTAGAAAGGGCAAATAGAAGGATGGTTACAAATGAGTAAAATAGAAAAAACCCATTCTAAATTGCTAGTCAGGTAGATCGGTAATTTTGAAAAGATTCAGAAGAGAGCTTGTAATATGGAGGGACATACGAAACCAAATAAACACAGTTGTCAACTTGTAATGAAATTTTGTATACACAGCCTTCTCCGCAAATTAACAAAAAAGTTTTTAAAAATTTCGTGCGATAAATGTGAGCGATCATAAAAACATGAATATCTCTCGAACGGCTCAAGGTAAGCAGACTATTAAAAACACGACTTATTCAGATGACATGAGGCTATAACACCGTATACTTTTTTGCTGCCTGAGCTGCCCGATATTTCCCGGAGAAGGATTTATACTTTGACGAAGAAAACATGTCACTATTTAATCACCCTGTACAATAAGTTTATCCATTATTTTCAAATATTCACAGTCACAACTTACTTAGGGAATATTTAAGCTATGCGTTAAATTTGCGGCGCAGTGTATATATATATATATATATATATATATATATATATATATATATATATATATTTAAATTTTTGATTTTTATCTGTTTATCGTATTCATTCATACATTACGTATTAAAATTAAAAAATCGGTCAAGTGCGAGTCGATCTCGCGCACGAAGGGTTTCGTACCATTAACTATGCCCCCCTTAAATATTCATTTCATTTCATTTTAATTTTATTATTTATTATTCAAGTAAATATGCTATTAAGTATTTCGTGAATGTTTCAATTGCCTACCTGTTACCATTTACTGATATCGAGCAAAACTAGGCACAAAACGGCGTTTTTTGTATGGGAGCCCCTCTAAATAATTATTTTATTTTAATTTTATAATTTATTTTAAAAGTAAAAATACAATGAGTATTTTGTGAATATTTCAAGTGCCTACCTGATGCCATTATTCATATCGAGCAAAAAAGTGCAAAAAAATCGCGTTGGTTGTATGGGAGCCCCCCTCAAATATATATTCTATTTTGTTTGTTTCTAGTTTTTTTTGTTATAGCGGCAACAAAAATACATGATTTGTGAAAATTTCAATTGTCTAGCTATCGCGGTTTCTGAGATACAGCCTAGTGACAGAGAGACGGACAGACGGGTAGACGGACAGACGGACAGAAAGACAGACGGACAGACGGACGGACGAACGGACAAACAGCGAAGTCTTAGTAATAGGCTCTCGTTTCTACCTTTTGGATACGGAACCCTAAAAATGACCAGGAAGTTTCGATAGAAAGCTATCGACGAGCATTCTGCTGATGTTTTCAATTTTTATATGTAATGTATGAAATAAACCTGTTATAACAAAAATTGATATCTCTGGGTATATATATATATATATATATATATATATATATTTATATTTATATATATATATATATATATATATATATATATATATATATATATATATATATATATATATATATATATATATATATATATATATATATATATATATATATATATATAATCTCCTGATAATTATTAGCAATAACAGCAGAGAACGAAAAACGTACGTGAATATAATGAATAAAACCATTGTGATAATGTATTCGGACATCAATTTTCAACCGATGCTCTAGTTCATTGATTCAATGTATTATTATTAATCGCTTGATGTTCAAGTGATTATATCAATCACCGAGAGGCATTAATTTCATCACCTGGATTTCAAAACAAAGTACATTCTACTAATGACCATTGTGTATCAATCAATCACCGATACATTATTTCTAAGCCATGCGCACAATGACTTTCGAACATCGTTCAATGTTCGAAGACGTTATATAATGTAAAAATACATCGATGTTAGCCTACAGGTTGCACCCCCTTAAAATTTGTATTTTCATAAATATAATAGACTACACTTATATTTGTATATATATATATATATATATATATATATATATAATATATATATAAGTATATAAGTATACATATATATATATATATATATATATATATATATATATATATATATATTATATATATATATATATATATAAGTATACATATATATATATATATATATATTTATATATATATATATATATATATATATATATATATAAGTATACATATATATATATATATATATATATATATATATATATGTATATAGATATATATATATATATATATATGTATATATATATATATATATATATATATATATATATATATATATATATATAAATATATATATATATGTATATAGTGACAGGTATATAATTGCAAATAGGGAAAAAAAGTCTATATATTATTGCTAATACTCCGAGCAATTATGATGGCATTGTCGAACGAGAACGTTCCGAAGATAACTACAAACAGAAACAAAAGATTCATTGAATTGGAATAATACAATTTATTCATAATTTTTCAAATATTGACATAAGATATGTGTTGTACTGTATACAATTCCTTGAGGTTAAAAAAAAAGTATTCAATAAACGACCGACACATAATACTTTCTGGAATAAAACTTAAACCGGAAACATATAAATAATTTTTAAACAACTATCAACAGCTCTTATAACATAAAAAAACTTATATCTAATTCCATCGAATTATGTATACTCTTCTTGAATTTTTGTTATATTTTCGTCAATTGTGAAAGATTGAATTGAAGTTTTCTTAGAATTGAAAAAGTATATCCATTCTTCAATTTCTTGTGGTGTTTTTGCAAGATATAAAAATGAGTGCTGTAAGTGATAATTTTGTGTTATTCATTTTTCCAGTAATATTTTTCTTCACAACTTTGTTGGTGGCTGCCTCATCTCGGTCATCTAGAAATAAAAATATATTATGGTAGAGAATGGAAAAGGTGAATTCCAGATATTAGAAAACTGATTTTCTTTTTCACTGGGACTCTACTTTTGAATGAAATAAGTATCTTATGAACTTTAAATATGATGTTCACGAAATATGTATCAAATTACTCTGAAGCTGTCATTTGATTTCATAACAAATGAAAAAATTGTTCTCTTTCAACCCTGACTAGAACAACCATCTGACATAGAATGATAATATCAAGCTCTTTTTGAACTACTAACATTAGCATCACGAGGTGAACACCATTCACTCAAAAACACAATCTACACAAGCAGATGCCTACTTTCCTCAATATTTTCGATTTCCAATGGGCCTAGTAAAAACTCAATCGCCTTGTCTTTGACATTGCCATTGAACAGAAATGCAATGATTTTGGCACTTCTTATTCACAGTTTTTGAGAAAACAATTATTATTTTCGTTCTTCATGGTTGAGTCCATATCAATCTAGAAGTAAAGTTATAATAGCAGAAAATAGAAGTAAAGTTATAATAGCAACTATAGCTAAAATCATGAAAAATATACCAGTTGACCATCGACAATTTAATATATTACATAAAGTGAACAAGGAAAATTCTTCAATAATTTTTAAAAAAACATACCTACGCCACAGTTGCAAAGTAGACATCTCATGTCAGTAAGTTTGTATTCTAGCGTCGGGTTTCTGCATTTTCGATCTCAGCGGTGAATTGTTGGTTTCCAATATCTTTGGTGGATGGCGCTCTGGGTTGTTATACAGATAGTAGTCCGACCATGATTTGTATTGGGGAAAAATAAATACTGAATAAATATGAAGATGCATGGAATATTTCGGTTTCTACTTCAGATCCAGATCACACTTACGAGTATGGTCACAACCTGCAATAAATGATTATTTTTCAAGATGGTGTTGAAATAGTGTAGACCGTCAAATTTTAGTAAATGGTAGATTTTTTGTAAATACAATTTTCTTTTCAGTAATTTACTGAATTTAAAGGGGTATTTAGCAAAACAATGTATGAGCAAGTTCCATTATTGAGCATATCTATTTTTTATAGCAAAATTAATAGTAGTTCGCGAAATAATGTAAAAATTGTTCAAAATGCAATACATTTATATATTTTTACTACAAGTGCTCGATACACACCATGTTTTCATTCTACTCAACTACTTATTTTTTTGAGATTGTATTCTGGCAAAAAATATGTGCGTAACTTTTATTCAAATGTTATAAAAAACTAACAAGATTAAAACAATACAGTTACTGTACTTACCACCTTCTAAAGAAACTGCTTCCACAAAAATTTACTTATACACAAATAATACTTCACCGTTTGGCTGTTAGCGTTAGATAGATACTCGTATAGCGAATTAGGCGGACATTTGGCATTTTTACGTTGAGACGGCGGGGGCGCAGCAAGAAATTCATCAATCCATGATCTTTATGCATTGTCCCAATGCTCTCGGACATTGACCGAATGACTTAAAACATCAGGTGATGAACGCAGTGCAATGCTATGATGAACTATACATAGGTTAATGTTTTCAATCATTAATGTTATGCCTATTGAACATAGCTTTATTAAAAGAGGGATTATGACAATGTGTCGTGATGATTAAAGGTACATAGTATTGATCACTATATAGTCATTAACTTGATGTATTTTTTACATTGCTCTGATGTAAATATCATTATAAAGATGACTTTTTTCATTAAATTCATGATTCAATTACATTATCATAATGACATAGATTTCATTATAACAACAAAATCGTTGATTGATCAATCACAGAAATTCATTATTATCAATAAATTTTTGACGTTATCCTAATGAAAAATACGTTATGATAATGAATATGCGGTCAATCATTGGCAGTGATTGATATCAGGCTCATTATTATTTTCTGTGAGGCTGGTTGAATCTTGAAAAACTCGATTTTATTAAAAAGTTGACGTTTCGCCACGACATTCGTGGCTTTATCAAAACTTTTGAAAAAATTGAAATTTCTTTGACATTTATTGATTTGAAAAAATTTGAATAGACAAAGACTACTTTGTCTCACTAAAATTTTTTTCGGCTGTGGCCGTTCTTTGTTATTTATTACGTGCTATATTCAGTCCAATATTAACATTCAAAATTGTTATTATTAGATGGTAAGGGAAACCACAGAAACCTTAACCCACGTAATGTTCGGAATAGGTTCAAATTATTTTGATTTTGAAGAGTCAAAGAATAATAATAATAGGGTACTATTTATCTTTTTTTCAAATATTTCTCATTGCGGCTGTGGCCGTCTTTAGTTATTAATTACGTGCTATTTAGTCCAATATCAACAGACAGGTCCGTTGATATTAGATGGGAAGGGAACCACTGAAACCTTCACCCACGTAATGTACAAAATAGGTTTAAAATATTTGATTGTTGTCTTTAAAAAGACATTACTTGTGATTTTGCAGATCACATGTTCTAAACTATACTTTCTTTCTAGAAAAATTGAAAATTCTAGATTTTTAGATTTTGTCTAAGAAGATGAGTTGTTGTGGTTAGAGTTTGTTTGTTGAATTATTTTGTTTTGATTTATATTGTTTCTTAGAAAAATTAAAGAATTAAATCTGCGTATATTGAACTCAAATGTTGTATATCTGTTCTATCATTTACGACTTCATTTAAATTTCTTTGAATATGTAACATTTCTAAAATTTCTCTGCGTTTTTGATCTTTTTCTATTTCTAAAATATTTGTGCTATTAAAGTTGAAAGTATGATTCTCATTGTTTTTATGTTTTATTAGTGCTGTGGTTTGTGTTCTGGTATATTTGTGTGCTTTTAATCTTTCTTCTAAATTTTGAAAAGTTTGTCCTATATATGATTTATTACAATTATTACAGGGTATACTATAAACAACATGAGATTTTTGCAGAAGAGGTGTTTTACTTTTTAATTTAGAATATATTTGTTTAATTTGATTTTGTGCGGTGTGGGCTACTTTAATATCGTGTGGATTTAAAATTTGTGAAATTTTATTACTTAAGTGAGGAATATATGGAAGAGGAATATATTTTTTGTTAATATTTTCTTTTTTTGATGTTTCTAATGTGTTGTACAGTTTATGAATTCTATTTTTAGTGATTTTCTGTATAAGTTTTATTTGGTAATCGTTTTTCATGAGTAATTTATGGACATCTTGTAATGTTTCATGTCTGTGTGTAGGTGAAGTAAGTTTAAGTGCTTTGTCTATATATCCGATTATTGAACTCTTTTTTTGTGACAAATGATGTGTACTGTTGTAGTTCAATGTTCTTTGTGAAAAAATTTCCTTTCTATGCCATTTTGTGATAATTTCATTGTTTTTGTGTATGAGAGTAATATCAAGAAAATTTACTGTATTGTTCGTTTCTTTTTCTAGAGTAAATTGTGATTTTCTATTAAAGTCGTTGAATTTTTTGAGAATATCATCAATAAAATCTCCTGATGTTATTATAAGGCAATCATCAACATATCTTTTGAAAGTTATAATTCGTTCATTCGAATTATTTAATACATTTTCTTCTAAATATTCTAAAACTAATTGAGCTATAACACTGGAAATAGGACTTCCCATTGCTACACCATCAATTTGTTGGTAGAAGTTATTTTCATATTGAAAATAGTTTTTACCAAGAGCAAATTGAATTGCTTCTATAAAATCGGTTTTAGGAATATTTGTATAATTTTTGATAATATTCCATTTGTCATTAATTATTATTGGAACCAAAGAATTTGGAATATTGGTATAAAGAGAAACAACATCTAATGAGAAAAATTTGTAATTGTTAGGTATTTTCAAAGTTTTAAGATGGTCAACTAGATCGAGAGAATTTTTGATATAATAAGGATTTTGATTTACTATATTTTTCAATATTGAAAGAAAGAAATTTAGAAAGATTATATAGAGGTGATTGAATATAAGAGACGATAGGTCTTAATGGTATGTTTTCTTTATGTATTTTAGGAAGACCATAAAATTTAGGTGGAAGGCTGTTGTGTCGAATTAATTCTTTTGATTTTTGTGGAGAAATGAAATGTTTTTGTTGCCATGTTTTAAACAATAATGTTTTTTCCAATAATAATTAATGACAAATGGAATATTATCAAAAATTATACAAATATTCCTAAAACCGATTTTATAGAAGCAATTCAATTTGCTCTTGGTACAAACTATTTTCAATATGAAAATAACTTCTACCAACAAATTGATGGTGTAGCAATGGGAAGTCCTATTTCCAGTGTTATTGCTCAATTAGTTTTAGAATATTAAGAAGAAAATGTATTAAATAATTCGAATGAACGAATTATAACTTTCAAAAGATATGTTGACGATTGCCTTATAATAACATCAGAAGATTTTATTGATGATATTCTCAAAAAATTCAACGACTTTAATAGAAAATCACAATTTACTCTAGAAAAAGAAACGAACAATACATTAAATTTTCTTGATATTACTCTCATACACAAAAACAATGAAATTATCACAAAATGGCATAGAAAGGAAATTTTTTCACAAAGAACATTGAACTACAACAGTACACATCATCTGTCACAAAAAAAGAGTTTAATAATCGGATATATAGACAAAGCACTTAAACTTACTTCACCTACACACAGACATGAAACATTACAAGATGTCCATAAATTACTCATGAAAAACGATTACCCAAAAAAACTTATACAGAAAATCACTAAAAATAGAATTCATAAACTGTACAAAACATTAGAAACATCAAAAAAAGAAAATATTAACAAAAAATATATTCCTCTTCCATATATTCCTCACTTAAGTAATAAAATTTCACAAATTTTAAATCCACACGATAATAAATTAGCCCACACCGCACAAAATCAAATTAAACAAATATATTCTAAATTAAAAAGTAAAACACCTCTTCTGCAAAAATCTCATGTTGTTTATAGTATACCCTGTAATAATTGTAATAAATCATATATAGGGCAAACTTTTCAAAATTTAGAAGAAAGATTGAAAGCACACAAATATACCAGAACACAAACCACAGCACTAATAAAACATAAAAACAATGAGAATCATACTTTCAACTTTAATAGCACAAAAATTTTAGAAATAGAAGAAGATCAAAAACGCAGAGAAATTTTAGAAATGTTACATATTCAAAAAAATTTAAATGAAGTCGTAAATGATAGAACAGATATCAAACATTTGAGTTCAATATACGCAGATTTAATTCTTTAATTTTTCTAAGAAATAATATAAATCAAAACAAAATAATTCAACAAACAAACTCTAACCACAACAACTCATCTTCTTAGACAAAATCTAAAAATCTAGAATTTTCAATTTTTCTAGAAAGAAAGTATAGTTTAGAACATGTGATCTGCAAAATCACAAGTAATGTCTTTTTAAAGACAACAATCAAATATTTTAAACCTATTTTGTACATTACGTGGGTGAAGGTTTCAGTGGTTCCCTTTCCATCTAATATCAACGGACCTGTCTGTTGATATTGGACTAAATAGCACGTAATTAATAACTAAAGACGGCCACAGCCGCAATGAGAAATATTTGAAAAAAAGATAAATAGTACCCTATTATTATTATTCTTTGACTCTTCAAAATCAAAATAATTTGAACCTATTCCGAACATTACGTGGGTAAAGGTTTCTGTGGTTTCCCTTACCATCTAATAATAACAATTTTGAATGTTAATATTGGACTGAATAGCACGTAATAAATAACAAAGAACGGCCACAGCCGAAAAAAATTTTAGTGAGACAAAGTAGTCTTTGCTATTCAAATTTTTTCAAATCAATAAATGTCAAAGAAATTTCAATTTTTTCAAAAGTTTTGATAAAGCCAGAATGTCGTGGCGAAACGTCAACTTTTTAATAAAATCGAGTTTTTTAAGATTCAACCAGCCTGTTATTGCTAATAATTATCAAGAGATTAGAAATAGATCACAGGCAACATCAATTCGAATAAATGTATATTTATATATATATTTATATATATATATATATATATATATATATATATATATATATATATATATATATATATATATATATATTAATAAAAGGAGATATCACATCAGTCTACTTTATACTGAAGATGTGTGCAATATCCGGACACTATACTTCAAAAACAAACTTTTCCAGAATTGTAGCCCTTTGATATATCAAATATATATATATATATATATATATATATATATATATATATATATATATATATATATATATATATATATATATATATATTGAAATCTTTATTCTTAAGCCAGAGATATATATATGCGATAATTTTAGAATTTTTCTTGGGAATGTGGCTTAGCTAAATTGGAGATTCATTTATCTTTGCTATTCAATCATTTATTCCTTTATTCCAACGTTTTGGCTCAACAAAGCATCAACATACATTAATCTTGTACACAAACTTCGAATGAAATAAGTGTCAGTTGTTTTCGAAGATAATATAAATTAGTCCTTGAAAATTCCGAAAGGTTGGAATAAAGGAATAAATGATTAAATAGAAAATACAAATAAATCTCTATTTTAGCTAAGCCAATGTGGCTTAGCCCCATGAAAAATTCTAAAATTATCATATATATATTATATAGGTATATGTATGTATATATATATATATATATATATATATATATATATATATATATATATATATATATATATTTGTGTTTGTAGATATTGAAAATTATAAGCAATTAATGATGAGTATTGAAGAAGTTTCTTTGAAAATTTTAATTCAGTTACCTATATTTGCTGTGGCTTAACATCCTTCTGTTTGTTATCTTCTATGAAATAACGAAGTTCTAGCACTGTTAATTTCTAAACTAATCGATTGAACGGAGCACGGTATCCAGACTAATTAACACAGGTCAAAATGGTACCCCGGTCTTCTTTAATCAAGATAAACAGTAATTATACTGAGGCATAATCGAATCGTCTTGTTGGCCTTTGAGAAAATAAAGTTAATGAAGTAATTCTAGATGAATTAGGACCCTCCAATTGACTCTTCGTAATCAAAGTGATGTTGATTTTCATAGTGGTAGCCATTGAAGAAACAAACAACACCGAACTTTTTCTACTTGATAGATGAATTAGGAATTCGCCCGTGCAGAATATTATTTCGCGTAAAGATGGATCGTGAAATAATTGGGATAGTAATAATGTTGATTTTAACAGTAGAAAATTGAGACTATATTCCCAAATGCTTCCTTTCAAGTTCTAGTGATGTGCACCAGAAAATTTCAGAATATTCCTATAAATTAGAATTAATTAGGTGCTTTCTAGTGTTCCCTCTTGGTGCAATTATTATAGCAGGGGTCGAGAGGTAGGCATATAAAAATTTTTATTTGATTTATGGAATGAAATTTTTTAACATTAGGTACTTTCATCGAATTTAAGACATCTGGTTATTTTGTGAATTTGCAGATGTAATAAGAACCGCTGACAATGCAAGAGTTTCTTCATTTTGTACTAAAGCTCTGACCAGTCTAATCAGGCTGAAAAAAAATTAGTCTCTTGATAATTATTAAGTTTGATTCCGTTTCGAGAAAAAAATTTGAAAATAAATTATAGTTTAAAAAAACTGAAAAAACACGCTTTAATATCCAACCAAACTAAAGAGTAGAATATAATTTATTTTATTATGAAAAAGCGTGGGAATTTGGATATTGAAAAATGTAGCGAACATATGTGACACATATTTCATTTGTAGATATTTATGGAAGTGGAGTAATTTAAAAATATAGAGGAAAACAACTCACATTTACTCACAAAACACTAAATTATTTGTCTACTTTTTAGTTTAATTTTCATTCGAAGCATGCTTTTGAATTTTTTCAAACTATAATTTATTACTTTATATTGTCTATTGAATATTCAGGAGCATGCTATGACGCAGTATGCCCACTCTTGTTTTAAGAATATATATATATATATATATATATATATATATATATATATATATATATATATATATATATATATATATATATATATATATATATAATTATTTATTCGAATTGTTGTTGCCTGTGATCTATTTTTAATCTCTTGATAATTATTAGCAATAACAGGCTGGTTAAACTTAAGCTGAGAGTTTCAAACATTGTTCTAGATTGTGAGTACCTTTTTAAAAGATTTGAAATTCTAAATGAAAATTTCATTAAAAACGGCTACTCCCATATAAACGGGCTATACCGATAATTTTGCTCTACTTATTTAATATTTTCTCGCGACTAATTTCTTTATTATTGTTTATTTACTCGTTCTGAGATCTCGCGGATGGCATTAATCGCCTCCGTGGCAGAGTTTGACCAAATCTCCCAAACCGGAGAGTTCAAACAATAGTCCACAAAGGTGTGATTGTCTTCCGTAGCAGAGGTTTTTATTTGTTGTACTATTTTCATCTCCAAATTTTCAATCCAATGCTTTGCTACGCCGTTCTGATGAGGACCAAAGAGTCCGAAACACGTGTCAACGGCTGCTTCCATATAAACGTTCTATACCGATAATTCTGCTCTACTTTTTTAATATTTTCCTGCGACTAATTTCTTTGTTGTTAGGTTAATAGTACCCTATTATTTTTATTTTCGAACATTACGTAGGTAAAGGTTTCTGTGGTTTCCCTTGCCATCTAATGATAACAATTTTGAATGTTGATATTATACTGAATAGCACGTAATAAATAACAAAGAACAACCACATTTGGAAAAAAGTTTTAGCGAGACAAAGCAGTCTTTGTCTATTCAAATTTTTTCAAAACAATAAATGTCAAGGAGATTTCAATTTTTTCAAAAGTTTTGAAAAACTACGAATGTCGTAGTGAAACGTCAACTTTTTAATAAAATCGAGTTTTTTAAGCCTGTTATTGGTAATAATTATCAAGAGATTATATATATATATATATATATATATATATATATATATATATATATATATATATATATATATATATATATATATATGCTAGTATGTAGTGAGAAATAAGGTGTGAAGACTGTCTCAATATATAATTATAATTGCTTTCTTACGTGAGTGGCAATTCAAACTTGTACAAATTATACATTGGTTATGATATATTTTTCTACAATTCATACGTATATTTTCAGATACCCAGAATGAATAATTTTCAAGCAAGTGTTTCAAAATTATTATATTCATTAATGTTATCCAAGAATTCCAGGGACTACTGAATTGCATGCAATAACTTATTCCATATTTTTTTAATTCTAAATAATTTTTCTTATACTTTAGTTCTGCGCCTGAAAATATAAATTTCGCCTGTAGATAGCCACTTCCATAGATATTTCGAAATTTTGCTTTATACGATTCAATTAAAAGAGAGCAACAATATTTTATTATTCTTGATATTGGATCATAGTAAACTTGAGACTAATTATGAATGGCGCTGTTTATAACTTGATGGTAAACTTTTCTTCTCTTGAAAATGGATGAAATTTGATTCTTGGGCATTGCTTCATTGTGTTCTCATTTAGAATTCAAACTTCTGATGATTCTTCGTTTTATATTCTACTACTCGAAAGAGGAAACAATTAATGCCAAAACTTTTGAATAATGACACAGGCGAAATATAGAGCGGATTCGTTAAATAGAAATATGACACATAGAAAATTAAATTACGGGAATAACTGCTCAAACTTATGAAGTTGAAGGAAGTTATACCTATTTGACAACGAAACTTATTAAAAGTGATAAATTGAAACTCTGAGTTTTATCTGTTCTTTCATACCCGCCCCTAATATGATTTGGGAATTCAATCCATTAGTGACTTGAAACGTTGTCCCGTCTCAATTTGTACTACGGAACATAAAAACTAGTTCTATTTTATGTCGCGTTAAAAATGGGACAATTCTTACATTCCTTGATTTGTGCTTCAATATAATGTTGTGTTGAATACTAAGTTTATAAATAGGTGAATTTATATATGGTGAAATCAATATTTCGTTTCATTTGGATATTTCGAATGGTTTCCTAAACGTTGAAATATATCTAAGAAATAAATCTTTATTTTATAAGATGTTGCACTATTGAAAATTGTACTACTGCTATTTTCTCTTGATTTCGAATTATTTGAAATCTGTGTCTGAGGGAACAAAGATTTCAGCAAAACTGGTAGTGTATACCATAGATTTTAATAATTAAAATAAGATAAGAAGAACAACAGGCGTGATTCCACTAAAAAAAATATATTTATACTCCACATATGTTTCGGATAGCTAGCCCATTCTCAAGAGTTAACAAATTAAAATTGATATTGCAACAATCTAAATATTCAAGCAACAGACTTAATAAGTGGGAATATTCTGAGGTCCAGTGGATCGTTCGTGATAGGTAAGTTCTTGGAGATGGCCGACGTAATTTCCAAAGGTTCCAAAAGGTCCATCTTCTTTCCTTTATCTAAATCTATGACATGGTTGTTCTGAATATAATGGTAAGTTCTTACTTTTTATAGAAAGCATCACAATCCATGCATTTTAATTTATATATATATACCAGACTTGTCTAAGACTGTATGTTTGTCTTTATTATTGTCTAATAAGGAACAAAAACTGCATTTATTCATATTATCGGATCTTATATTGTACTTATTCAACCTATTGCAGATCTTGTCGTTTAATTTGGGGACAAAGTTAATTGTATAGAATTTTTGATACTCTTCATTCTTAATAATTAGATGAACACTTTTGAGGAGTAACTTTCGTCGTTTTTTACATACCTATAAGTTTATCAATTATGAAAACATCATATCCAATTTTTTATATTCTTTTGCAATCAACTTAGGTATTTTGGTTTATTTTGCAAATTTTTTTCTAGAAAGCGGTATCGACACCAATCGATGTATAAAAGACAATTGACATCGATAGATTTGAATGTATGTAGAAATCCTGGAAAATCTCCAAGTTTAAGGATTTATTAATTCTCAATAATTATATCAACGAATAATTTTTATCGTCTATACAAATGTCAAACTATTCAAGAAGAACATAACATAATGAAAAAACTATGTTCAAATAATAGTTCTGTGAATTTCGAATAAAAACAGAGGAATATTACAATATGGAAGTTGAAGACAATTCGCAAATTATTGAAATATGCATTCATAATTCTTGGTATGTAAAATATGGTTGATTCTTGGTCTCCCCTAACCTAGAAAATATAATCCCTACATCCTCACAAAATTTTCTGTTGTGATAGTCATAGCCTTATGTTAGACGGATAGGACGTGATTACAATCTGAATAAGATATTTGGAGAAACTTGAACACATATTTTGTTCAACTAGTTGCAACTATTATTATCCTACCGCATCTTAAACAACAAGAAAAAACAAGTAATCTGTACATACAAGTGGCGAAAAGAGACTGCTACCATAAACAACCATGATTTTATATCAACCCAATCCAAATATAGATTTTCAGCCCTCTCACTCTATTTGGAGAAGCTGTGAAGGTGATGAAACCCTAAAAACCACGAATTCTCCACATTAAAAAAGGCGGTTAATGAAAACAGTTGAAAGTATTCTTGTACCACCAAACGGCACTTTCCTTGTATCAATTTAATCTACATACAAACTTTTAATAATTCAACTGAATCTGTAGGTAGGTTGGAGGTGAAAAAAAGAGTTTTCAAGCTACATATACCCTCGAAAACCCTAGAAAAATTTGCACTCTAGCACCTCTTCTCCAGTTTCCCCAAAGAAAATACCGAAATTTTGAGTGCAATTAACCAAATTTTGATAGGTTTGTCCCGTCTCAAGAACAACCTTAGCTATCAAATTGCATATAAAATTGTTATCCAGTTGGTATGAAATGGATGAAAAAATAACTTCCTTATCTCACTGTTGACTTTCGATACAATGCAATAGTGTATTATTCTTGAAGAAAATATGACTATAAAACTCAACAATCGTGGCCCAGGAATTATAAAATGAATTTAAAAATTCCTGCACCTCATTGTTGACTTTTGGTTTAGGGCAATAGTTTATTACTAGAACGAGAAATAAAATATTGTGTGCATCAGTTTCTTTATACCTTTCAGTATTTCATTTACTTCAATCACTTATAATAATTTAATAATTTTGTTTATTTTGCACAAATATAAGTATTACTACACATAAATAAATAAATTACACTCGAAAATTAAGACACAAATTAACAGTTAGATTGCTGTTGAATGTGGCTGTAACAATAATTTTAATAACATAATATATAATATAAAACATATATGCAATTTATCAAACATACATATATACATTAAATAACAGACTGTTCGTTAATTTATTTAAAAATAATAAAAATAATAAAATAAACCGCATCCACTTGTTTTTCAGATTCTTCTTCATTGCTACTCATTGTCATTCAAATAAGTTTTTTTATATCTTTCAATATTTTATGAACTTCAATCATTCAATAATTGTGTTTATTGTGCACAAATATAAGTATCAACTTCAAATTCAAATTCAAATACGTTTATTTATCTTTAGGGGTACATAAAAGGGGGAGCTAGCTAAAATTTTTAATTTGATAGACTGGTTTAAGATCGCGAGATCTTCTTCAGCCTCGGATTTAATTCTTTAGTTGTCAAAAAATGAGATAAAAATTATTGTTTAACAATGCAAAAAAAAAACCTAATTGCCTATCTGGGGAGTAATGCGGCTGTGGACCGACTTTCTAATTGCGCCCATTCGGAACTTGAGCAGGGAAAACCACTAAAACCCTGCTCGCGCAATGTACAATGTTTGATTTCTTAATTATTTCATTTATTTTTATTACAATTTTATGAATATATCTTCTTTCTTCTGTATTGGCACTGGTCATCTTAGGAGGAGTGGGATTTCTTCGAGATGGTCTATTACCTCATCAGGTGGATCCTGGATACTCTGGAGGATTCTAGCTGGGGGGAAGGGTTGTTTTCTTTTTGGCTTTTTGACAAGGTGACGTCGCTGGAGGTGCCAGGGGGACAGCAGCGTGGCTCTGGCATCGATGTTTGGACCATTGAGGTTGCGCAGGGCGTAGGAGCTCTGGAGTTTTTTAAGGTGATCGAAAATAGGAGGCATGCCGATGTGGGGGTGAACTAAATGAGAGGGATATTTTCTATCTAATCGGAAAATGCTACGGCAGATTGCTCTCTCACAGCTTTCTACTTTCTTTCTGAGATTGATTGATAAAGAGGAATATAGCAAGCTTCTGTACGCAAGAACTGGGCGTAGGAATGTTTTATAGGTGTGAAGAAGAGTTTCACTCTTGCATCCCCTTAACTTACCCTTCAGGACGTACAGCAGATTTGCTCTATTTCGGATTTTTTTAAGTGTTTGAAGAACAGCGTGACTTTGGTTGTGGAATCTATTGAAGTTTACCCCCAGGTAAATGATGTTTTCCTGGAGGCTAAGGTTACTGCCCCAAAGATTGAGGCGGACTTCATTAAGAGAAAATTTGGGGTTTCTGGACTGAGTATGATAGCGAAAAAGAATTGTTTGAGTTTTGAGGGGGTTGGGGGTGATTCTCCATCTCCGTGCCCAAGCGCTGATCCTGTTCAGTTGTTCCTGGATCTTTCTGTTGCATATTGCAGCTGTCCTGCCAGTGGTCCATATCGCCTTGTCATCTGCAAAAAGGGGAGCTTGGGTGTATATATTGTTTTGATCAACTATAGGCATATCATGGGCATATATGAGGAAAAGTATAGGTGCAAGCCCAGAGCCTTGTGGAACTCCGGCTTGAGGATTGAAGGTGGTTGATGTCGACTTGTGAACCTTTACCGAGATATTTCGGTCTAAAAGATATGAGAGGATATAAGTATCACTAGATATACATACATATACATGCTGTTGCCAGTATACCCTAATATATGCGCCGGTATACCAATAATCTGGAAGGGAAAGGTGCGCGTAGTACGTTGCGCAAAGGAACGTAACATTTCCCTTTTAGTTAATGCTCGGTTTTATTCCTCATAGATTTTCATACCGCGGGCTGAATATGAAAATCGTTTCTTAAGGAGTAAACTCCAAAATATGCTAGACTTAAAATATACAGTATTTGTGGAATTCTGGACTTACATTGTCTATAAAAATATATCTGAAACAAAAATAAAAGAAAGGAAAATTTTGATTAGTAAATGGCAACAAAAGAAAATGGCTGAAAAAAATTAAATTCAATGAATTAGTATTTTTATTTTTTCACCAAGTTCCAACTTATTATTTACTAATCCCATTTCATTTCTTTTTCCTTTTTACAGATAATACTAATTCATTGAATTTAATTTTTCAGCCATTTTCTTTTGTTGCCATTTACTAATAAAAATTTTCCTTTCTTTTATTTTTGTTTCAGATATATTTTTATAGACAATGGAAGTCCAGAATTCCACAAATACAGTTGAAACATTGTCGAAACCATTCAAATTAAAATATACAGTTTTTCAATTTTACGCATTTCTATTTCAACTTGTAGATGATTTTTCATATGGATAAATCAGAAGAACATGGCTTCTAGATAATTGACAAAAAACCTTTTATTCTTTGAGGTGTAGAATTCAGTAATAAGAATGAACTAGCAGCCTTCCAAGGTCTTGGGGGATTCTAATAATTGATTAATATGAGATGACAACATAAAAGGGCCTATTGGTTTCGTCGTTCGAGAAAGAAAGTGAAGAAAGAAATTGGGGTAAAACAGGAATCCACCACGAATAGATTCCTTTCGCACATTATGTAAATGGTGTATACCTTCCATTTTCGATAAAACGAAATTGAAGTGAGAAAAGAATAGAATCTACAGAATAAACAAATTCCCTGGATGCGTAAAGAAACTCGATTCGAGAAAACTGAGAAAATGTACATTTCCAAGGGTGTCAAGCGGTTAATTAATATTGAAGAGACCTCAACTTTGTACGAATATATAAAAAACTTTAAGTTTCGGATGAATGAAATTATAATCTTATATTTAGAAAATAATATTCAATAAATTTAATTTTAGAATAGTGTAATTACCAAAAAAAATTATTTTATTGTGGAAAAGCGTGGAGTGCTTGCAGTCAATTTTTATAATATTTTAATGACAGATATTGGTGAGACTAGTCATTATGGAAATATCTTAAAAAGCACCCCACGGTTTTTTCAAATAAAAGAAATTTTTTTGTTAGTTACACTATTCTTGATTTAAATTTATTGAAAATTATTTTCTACATTTCAGTTTGGTTTTCAATTCAAGCGTGTTTCTAAGTTTTTTTAACTATTATTCATTTTCTACTTCTTAGTTCGGTTATCTACAGAACCGTGTTTTACAGTTTTCCGAACTATCATTTTTTTTCTATTTTTTAGTTTCACTAACTACAAAAGCAAATTTTCAATTTTTTATGACTATTATTCATCTTTTTTGTTATAGTTTTCAAACAATGATGATTTCGTAACAACGAATAATCGGGTTTTCATGCATACTTGGCACAAAGACACTAACGGGTATCGGATTTGGAAAATCACTTATCCTGAAAGTGCTGTTTACAATAATGGGACAAACTAAAAACATATTGCATTGTCATCGGTTCTTGATGAGTGTTCAAAGTTTCGAATCTATCCAACGTTTCTAAAGGGGTGAAAATCACGTTCAGAAATTCTGTTACATAGATACATAGGAACATACATATATATATACCAAGCTTATGAAGAATGTTAAAAATGAGTTGTGTAAGTGATAAAGTAGAGGTTGGGGTAAGTACTAGTGTTTGTGAATTTTATTATACATTACGTATGATTTTCTGGAGAAACGATTCTGATTTTTACAAATCATCCGTAATTTGTACAATTATAATCAAGAATCGAACTGAATAATTGAAGGAGCAAATGGTTCAATATTTTCATACAAAGGAATCAAAGTTTTTGATAGGAACTTAGATGAAATTCATTTAAGAATTAACAACGATTCCTCAAGAACAGTGCCTTTTTAAATGAACACTTCTAATAATGTCGAAAAAAAGAGAAGTGTACTATTTTTATTTTTTTCTCCCTTTTGGGAATTTGGATATCAAATTGAAGTTTTTCGCAATGCACCAATTTTTATCTAGAATAAAATTTTTTGACAAATGGATAAAAAAAAAGTTTCGCATATGGTGCAATCTTTTTGAAACTCACTGTATATACTGAATGCAATGAATTTCCTTGGAATTGTTTCTGAATATACAGTTGAAAAGTTTTGTCAAATGAATTTAATAATATTTCAACAAAGAATAAATACAAATCCTTCATACCTGGGGAAACATATTGAATATCCGTCGTATTTCATAAAGAGACACATCACTCTGCACGTCTTACTCGCTTTGAATACTTCATAATTACTGTCAACTCCCTTCGTTAAAAAATACCAGAGGTAATCAATTATTCTGTATTTTATTCAGTCCACTGTTTAGCTTCAGTTCACACATCGACGTTTATGCGCTGCAGATTCACAAAATTCTAAATTCTTCTGTATAAGTACATTGTATCTCTATATATAAAAATGAATCCTTATTTCCCTTGGTCACGCCATCACGCTTGAACGGCTGGACCGATTTCACTAATTCTTTTTTTGTTGTGTTTTTATTGGCAGAAGAAGGTTCTTATGAAAGAAAAAATTAAGAAAATTGCGCGGGAAATTAGAAAATTTGAGAATACTCAACCACCATATAAAATTATTTCTAATCTATGTCATTTTTATTTTGTCATAACTTAGAATAGAAAAATTCATATTACTGTCAATTGTTTACCCTTCTACGATCAACCCCTATTTTTGCATCGCGATTTTAATTTGTTTTTTAATTTTATCTACAGATCCGCAATAGGGCTGCAAGATGGCAATCGAAAATAACAATAGTCGGTTTGAAAATAGGTCGTAATATATTTTTCATACTCCCAATGATTAACATTTTTGCCGAGTCAGATAGATTGATAGATAGATAGTTAGATAGATAGAAAGATAGATAACTAGATAGATAGATAGATAGATAGATAGATAGAAAGGAGATATACATCGGCAGATAGATAAATAGATAGAAAGATAGATAGATAAAAATAATGGCAGAACGTTTGCCCGGTCAGATAAATTGATAGATAGATATGCAGATAGATAGATAGATAGATAGAATGATAGATATATAGTTAGATAGATAGAAAGATAGTTTACTATCTAGATAAATAGATATATAGTTAGATAGGTAGATATACATCGGCAGATAGATGAATAGATAAAAATAATTTATATGGCAGAACAACGTTTGCCGGGTCAGCTAGTTATTTTTATATTTTTCTATAGTAAACATAGTTGCTCCTTTTCCAATTTCATAAAATGAGCCAAGTTATGATAAATCTATAGTTTTTTCATAATTGGATGAATTCAATACGTGATTTTAAAACTATGTGATATTTCTTCTTACAACTAATGACATAGTTGTCGGAATTTTATATTGAAGTAAGAAATGGTTATATTTTATAGATAAAATATGATTTAAAAGTGGAGATTTGATTATAATTTGTTCAAATAAGCTTTTACCTATTTTTAAAATGATAGTAAGGGTTCGGAATGAATAATTAAAGCAATGACATTTTTCAATAGATATATATATATATATATATATATATATATATATATATATATATATATATATATATATATATATATATATATATATATATATATATATATATAAGGTACCTGAGACAAATAAGGCCCAGCAGGTAATAAGGCCCACTTTCCAGAAAACTACAACTAAAAACAAACTCAACCTATATTATCCATAAATCAGTTCGGATATAGTTAAATATAATTTTACCTAGATAGCGCGCGGATCACACGCTTTCACTCGAGGAGAAAACAGCCACTTTTTGGACATCCCGCGCAAAGTCTTATGTTTTACAAAATTTTCACAAAATGAAGTCGTTCTCCATGACATAATTTCAACTGGACGAGTGATGGTTTGATTCTATTGGTAAGTTGCACATTTTAAGAGTTGATATTTAACAAAAATTTCAAAATTTTTCATTTGCTTTTTTTGTAAAAGTGACCTAACCTTAAATAGTGCACGTCAGAAATAAGGCCCACGTAAACTTTAAGATGGGCCTTATTTTTTACCAGTGGGGCCTTATTTCTGACCATAAAAATGGCAAAAGTTCTTTCTTTTCCAGAGAAAATGGGAAAAATTTGTCGCAACATTAGAGCTCAGTGGCCTGAAGAGTCTTTAACTTTGGCTTTAAATGCACTAAGGATCGGTCGGATTAGCCAACGTGAAGCTGTTGATAGATTTAGAATTCCTAGACAAACGCTTCGAAATCATTTGCGAAGTGGGACAGATCAAAGAAAATTGGGGAGATCCTCAAATTTAAAGACGGAACAAGAAAAAGATTTAGTCAATGTTCGCTGGCTGTGCTTTAACAACGAATTAGGAAAAGAGAGAGAGAAAAGCGAAAGTTGAATAACTCGTTTCATGAATTGGTGGAAACATCAGACTTAGTAAAAGAGAAAAATGACAAAGCTCCAAGGCGTAGGCTTTAAATTATAAAGCTCAGGGGGTTAGAAACAGTTTGTTTCAGCAAACTGAAAAGCAACAACCAAGTACCAGCACTTGCAGTTCTACTTCTCACTAGTACTCTCACTGGTACTCTCCACTATGCCAGGAATCCCGTGAAAAAGATATGAGGCGCAGTGCCTTAATTGCAACACTTGGGCCCACGAAGAATGTTTAGGGTATTCACCTTCTGATGATGACGACTATATTTGCATCGCATGTGATGCCTAACAATTGTTTGAGTACCTACCAGAACTTTATTTTGAGTTTAAACTCTGTTAATACATTATTCAAATGCTTTTCTGTTTAGTTTGTAGCCTTTTATTACATTTATATGATACGGGCCTTATTACTATCATTGGCTGAAATAAGGCCCTTTTACATGGTTTTTAGAATCTACGATTTTTATTATATTACGTTTTCTTTAACTTGTTTTAGTTAATGCTTTAATTAATATATAATATGAGTTTGTTATTCAATATATTTTTATTTTCCTGTGCATATCGTTTTCACTAAAAAAAAATGTTTTGCCTTAGGTGGGCCTTATTTGTCTCAGGTACCTTATATATATATATATATATATATATATATATATATATATATATATATATATATATATATATATATATATATATATATATATATATATATATATATATATATATATATATATATATGTATATATACAGTGCTTTCATGATGAAAGGAACAAATTCATTAAAAAATTAGGTTTCTATTTCATGTTAAAATCCTCGGACAGGTCGATTAGTATTTTTATTTGGGCAATTTTCGCAATAAAAATTTTGTATACAGGGTGTCTCATTCAAGAGCTATGGCTTTGTCATTAGTTTTTTTAAAGGTAATACCCTGTATATTATTTCACTTTACAATTCTACGATAAATTCTTATCACTTTTTGTGAACATACCATATGCCTCAACTTGATGGATTCCCAGATTATAACGGACATAGTGGAGCACCTGGAGATTTAAAATGTGGATTAAAAGTACAAAAAAAAATTTAGGTAAACATTGTCATTAAATCTGAAGAATGAAATTTCACATGTACCATCTGAATTCATTCACTGGTGCTGTATAGTCCGCAGTTTTCACGTTTTTAACGCTCCAGGCACTACACTACTTCATTGTTTAAGAAAATGCAATTACTTGAGAGAGAACGTATTGAAGTACTTATGATGGTTGGTTTTGGAGATAGGGTGCGTTCACAAGAAGAAGTCTGCAATCTATTCAATGAAAATCATCCTGATCGTCCGCCAATTACTAGATCGACAGTCAGCAAAATTGAATCAAAATTCAGGAGATACGGCCACGTTAGAGATTTACCTAAAGGAAGACCACCGAGAGTATCTGAAGAAACAGTGCTGAACGTTCTACTAGAAACCCAAGATAACCCTCATACATCCATTACTACAATTTCCAATAATTTCAATTTATCAGTAGGGTCCGTGCATAAAATACTTAAGGTAAATAAGTATCATCCCTATAAAATTAAGCTGGTACATGAATTATTAGAAGACGATTTTGACCGCAGAGTACAGTTTTGTGAGCAGATTCTTGAAATTCATCATCAACATCTAAATTTCATTACAAACATAATTTTTTCTGATGAAGCCACCTTTACTTTAAATGGCCACGTCAACAGACAAAACTGTAGGTATTGGGCGACCGAGAATCCTCATTGGATGCAAGAATGCCACACACAGCGGCCTCAAAAAATTAATACATGGGCAGCGATTGTTCGAAATCGTATAGTTGGTCCCTATTTTTTTGAAGGAACACTAAACGGAGAGGACTACTTGAACTTTTTCCAGTTCGAACTCATTCCGGCTTTAGCTGTTTTGTTTCCTAACCCACAAGATCCTGACATACCTAATAACGAGATATGGTTTCAACAAGATGGGGCACCTCCTCACTATTCAATCGCTGTTCGACAATTTCTTGATGCAACTTTTCCCAACAGATGGATAGGACGGAGAGGTCCGATTGAGTGGCCGCCAAGATCACCGGACATAACCCCATTGGATTTTTTCTTATGGGGTTATTTGAAGTCTAAAGTTTATTTGAATAGACCAAATTAATATTGATGATCTAAAAGAGAGAATCAGGCAGGAAATAAGACTTTATCAGTCCAGAAGTAATTGAAAATGTGCAACGGGAAACATTGAATCGACTTCAAAAATGTCTCGAAGTAAACGGACAACAGATTGAACATATGTAAAAATTAAATTAGTAATTACATTTGTGTGTTTTCATATCGTACCTCTCATTACCCACTATCTCCGTTTCTGGCAATCCATCGAGTTGAAGGCATATGGTATGTTCACAAAAAGTGATAAGAATTTATCGTAGAATTGTAAAGTGAAATAATATACAGGGTATTACCTTTAAAAAAACTAATGACAAAGCCATAGCTCTTGAATGAGACACCCTGTATACAAAATTTTTATTGCGAAAAATGCCCAAATAAAAATACTAATCGACCTGTCCGAGGATTTTAACATGAAATAGAAACCTAATTTTTTAATGAATTTGTTCCTTTCATCATGAAAGCACTGTATATATATATATATATATATAGCTATATATATATATATATATATATATATATATATATATATATATATATATATATATAAATATATATATATAAGGAAAATGAGACAAAAAAGACGCAACTAAAAAAAAACATTTTTTTTTAGTGAAAACGATATACACAGGAAAAAAAAAAAATATATATATATATATATATATATTTATTCATATATATTTATATATATATATATATATATATATATATATATATATATATATATATATATATATATATATATATATATATATATATATATATATATATATATATAAACAGGGTGTTCCTTAAAGTAATGCTCATATCTAAGGGGGTGATTCTTCGACTCATTTTAAGGAAAAGACTACCTATGAACAGGGTGATACAATTTTGAAAAAAATTTTTTTTTCAATAATAACTGAGATTATTTTTTTCGTATGATTTTCAACCAATCAAAACGATCAATTTAGTTACCGCCTATAATTTCGATAATACTTGATTATACATAGAGTAGCTCTACCAATCGACAACTAACAGGACCATCAAATTTTGACGTTTATCAATAACTGTTCAGAAATGAGTAGATTCGGAGATTTTTACTCAATATACTCAACAAATAATCGTATCAAATACAATGCGTACTTCAAAATAAATACGGTTATACATCTCAAACTTCCTGCATAATTACAAATCGTGTCAGTTTGACAGAATAATCCTCCCGCTTCGCGGTTGGATCATTTAAACTGTCAAACTGACACTCTATGTAATTATGCAACAAGTTATCGATGTATAACCTGATTATTTTGAAGTATTTATAGTATTAGTACTGATAATATTGTAGACAACTCTATAAGGTTTGGTAAATTTTTTTGTAGATTTGGAATAAATCTGATCTCTCAATTTGCTTTCAGTTGATGTACAAACATTTCTACATTACATCAGATGTTTGAGGAATTGATCCTAAAGTAAAACTATTTTTATTTGTTCAAGCGAAAACCATCCGTCGGATAAAGAAAACCCATGATTTTAAATTTGTTCAAAAATGAATGAGGATCTCAAAATTTATTTTTATTTTAAGAGAAAGCAGTGGCGTAGTATTATTTTCTTAAAAAATATTCAATGCAAATCCCGTACGAACGCCACTGGAAGAGAAAATTAAAATTATTATTAAAAAACTGCCTTTTTTTTCAAAATTTTATTACCCTGTAGTTCAAAAGTTGAGACTTTTAGGACATACGTTCATAGGCAGTTTTTTGCTTCAAATGAGTCAAAGAATCACACCTTATTTATTAGCATGTCTTTAAGGAACACCCTGTATATATAAATGAAATACATTTTTCTACAGAATTACTAAAATCATTCGTAAGTACATATATTTGGGGTGATATAGCATAATTTGCCATTATATATTCTCATATTAATATTGTAATCAGAATATAAATGAAGTTTTTTGAAATTTTTTTCACTTAAACTGTATTAGTTTATTCAATTGTGCCTGCTGTTTAAAATACAATATAGACCTTCGTTCCAAGAAGGTTTTCCACGACTTCTAGTCTCCTTTTTTATATTCACATTTTCCAACTAAGAATGTGTAAGATGTAAACAAAACAATAGATTCCTGCTAGTTATATCAGAAAATAAAATGCATAGCAATTAATTTTCAGAAACAGGTGATTTTACCTTCGAAATGATTATATTTTATGTATCTACTCGTTCCTATAGTTCAAATTGGTTCAGATTTATTGAAAATTTATCGAACTTCTTGACGCATACTTTTGAGAAACAATGAAAAGATAAACTGTAATTATTTCTCGTTTCAGCTCAATGTTTCGACCAATGTCCAGCGTCTAATTGCTAATTCAGAATGAAGTGGAACATCGAGGGGAGAAGGTGTTCTTTTTCCAACACGAACCCCTTCCAGTTCTTCTCGCCGACGTGGAAATATATCCGACGCAGGTGGAAGCTCCGTTTCTTGGTTCGACTGACTCGACGCTCCTACCTTTCGTGTCGTATTGACCCACCGACGTCGGCATTTCGACGCGTCCCCGCTTAGGGTTCGGGCGCCAGCGTCGCCTTGCGACCGGCGCCGAGCCTCAGTGAGCGTTCGTGGCGTATGACGGTATGTCTTTGTTATTTTGTGCTACCGGAGGTTCCGTATATAATTGGTGAGTTTTCCGTAGTTCTATTTTGGTATTTTTTTCTTTTCGTGTTAAAAATTGCGCCTATTTATTTTTTCAGTATTTTCCGATATGATGCGGGAAAATGTTGAATGAATATTGGTAACAGGTTGTTTGCAATTGAAATTGGCGCGAAAGCGCCTCCTCGCAATTCTTTGTTACGCAGATCACGATTTCGGCGTTAAAACAATTTCTCCAGTTTTTCATGTACTACCGTGTGTTCGATTTTAAATGTTCGTCTCAAGAATAACTCTTACGGAGAAGATGAAAAATTAAATTTGGAAAAAACTCAACAAGATTGAGAAGAAAATATTTAATTTTCACTAACTCGCATTTAAAGTTACTCGAAAATTTATTTGGGTCGTAATCAAGCTTTTTATTTGTTTACATGTATTTTCTTCAGACAACGTATTGTCAAAATTATGATATATAGATGATATTATAATGGCGTTTTTCTATGCAATAATTTCAGTTAAAATTATCTCTTCACTATCATAATTATTTTTCAATTGCGAAATGTGCGCAGAAAATGGAGGAGTACCGCAGTGACGAAAAGGTCGCCATCATTTGTCCCATTACGAAAAGTTATTATTCTATGGAGTATATAAATATATATTTATATATATATATATATATATATATATATATATATATATATATATATATATATATATATATATATATATATATATATATATATATATATATATATATATATATACCTTTCCGAAAACTTTCAAATTCTTGGTTGTTGAGTTTTCATTTTTGATTTTAATTGTGTAATTGCCCTTCGTAAGAATCATATTTCTCATAGGATGTTAGATCTATAAGATTGCTGCAAAATTGTAATGTCGTACTATTTTGCTCCTGAAGATGCCAAAAAATAGTATGAAATTTAGAGCTAATAGTAAAAAATGACTCATCAATACATGCTCTAATAACTTATTAGTCGAATAACCCATAACTGGTATTTCATTGATCTGAACCACAGTTATTCCCTAATATATATATATATATATATATATATATATATATATATATATATATATATATATATATATATATATATATATATATATACTCAGTGACCTTTTCTACCCATATGGGTGTAGATTTTTCTGATTTGTTCTCTATTTCCTGGTCATCTCTCTCCATCTCTTACGGTCTCCCGCCATTCTCTTTGCCTCATTCGCTCCTTTTCCTCGCTTCTTCAGTATTTCTTCCACCGTGTCTTCCCATGTCTTTCTTGGTCTGTCCCTTCTCTGTTTCCCTTGGTCTTTAGCTTCCGATACTTGTCTGGTTTGCGTGCTTCTATCCATTCTCTGGAGATGACCCCACCATCCTAATTGTCTCTTCTAAATATACTCCATCATACTCTTTATCTGCAATTCTTCTCTTATATGCTCGTTTCTCACTCTATCTAAGATTGTTACTCCATACGTTCTTCGTAGGTACTTCATTTCGGCTGATTGGATCCTACTCCTTTGTCTGTTATTCAGTGTCCAAGTTTCACTGCTATACGTTAGTAGTGGCCTATATATGCTTTTGTATACCTTGATTTTTGTGATTTGTTTAATTTCTCTTTTTCCAGCTATATACTTGCTCAAGGTGTAGTACTTGTACTCGTTGGTCGGTTGTTGATGTCTGCTTCCTGCTGTCCATTGTATTGTATTATCACCCCTAAGTATTTGAACTGCTTGGTTTGTTATTTTTCTATGTTGTCCAGTTTTATCGCCAACCCAATCTCCCTCTCGGATACTGACATAACTTTGGTTTTCTTGATGTTAAGCTTCATTCCGTGTTCTGTGAGTATTCTGTTCCAGTCTATCAGTCTATGTTATCAGTCTATATATATATATATATATATATATATATATATATATATATATATATATATATATATATATAAATATTTATTCATATATATATATATATATATATATATAGCGTATTGTCTTTTTGAGCAATAACAGTCCACTTCAGTCGGAAAATTGGCTTCATTAAACAGTTAACGTTTCATCAAGAAATTTGTGACTGATAAACTTTGAAGGATTGAAATTATTGCTGAAAACAGGCAAGTAAATAATAATACAACAAATGCAAGAATAATTTAAATATATGAATATATATATATATATATAAATATATATATATATATATATATAATATATATATATATATATATATATGTATATATATATATATATGTATATATACATATATATATATATATATATATATATATATATATATATATATGTATATATATATATATATATATATATATATATATATATGTATATATACTATATATAATATATATATATATATATATATAATATATATATATATATATATATATGTATATATACATATATATATATATATATATATATATATATATATATATATATATATATATATATATATATATATATATATATATATATATATATATGTATATAGAGCCTATATATATATACGAAGAATCTTTTATCAAATTTAAAATAAAAAAATTTGTTTCTATTTCTACATATTATTATTTTTTGGAGGCTACTTCAATGGTCGCATAAATTTGAATCATAATTTCCTGCAATTTGAATAAACAAAGTCATATATCAGTATCATATTGGAGAGTATTCAATTTCCGATAAATGTTCACAAAAGGAGATACTCAGAAGAATGTTTTATTCTTCTGAAAATGTAGAAGGAAAATGAATGTTTTATTGAAATTACTCTTAGGTTTGTTTGGTCACTTATCAACGTCTTATGCAACGTATTATCTTTCTTATACCAATTTTTCATCAATCACCCTAAAACTCAACTACTATTTAAAAAAAAACACACAAATTTAGAATAAACTATATTCATAAAATTTGCAAGTTATGCTTTTATCTAATTCATCAATACTAGTGATTCAGCAAGTAATAGATGATCATCTTCATATATTTGAGTTTTAGTTGAAGGAATGTTACATATATTTATTGTTATTAATGAAATTGTCATCTTCTTTAAGTCATCTAGAATACAAATTAAATATTTCAGATGAATCCAACAATAAAATAATTGTGTTCATCTAATCAATCTTGTCTGATTTTAACCTACTCTTTTTTCCGCTGTGGCAAAGATTTTTCCTAGTGAGAATTTCGAAAACTTTCGGGGAAATTTCAATCCGATAGTATCTGAAGCTGCAACAATCTCGTCAAAAACTTTTCCCATTCTTCGTAATAGACCAAGGAATGACTCTATTCCCAACTTTTTGATATGAATCGCTACGACTTCACCGCAGACACATTTATTTTCATCTGGGTTCTGGCTGTTTTATCTGATGTATGTATACTTCATTTCGTGTTTCCGATTTGGACTTTCTCAGCTTGGTATATTCAAGTAATCGATGAAACTCATTCATTCCAATTTGGTAACTGACTCAATAATGGGGTATTGAATAATCAAGTCATGTTAAATATACTTGTTGAGCATAGTCTATTTAAATACCACATGAAGAGGACAAGGACATTTCTTCTATAATTCAGAATTATCGAACAATTCTTCAAGGGAGCTGGTTATATGTATTCCGTGACACGAAATATGCATTCACAATGCAACAGTAAACTTAAAAAAATATCTGATCACCCCGACCGAAAATCTGCATACGGCTGTTTCGATTTTATTAGCTATCTTCAGTGAAGCTAACTTGACTTAGAGTGAACTGACGAATGTTTTATTGTTCCCTAATACAAATCGCAGCCGAACTACAATATGGATAACAACCCATAGCACCCTCCGTCAAAGATATTAGGAGACAAAGATTCACTGTTTAGGCCAAAAATGCAGAATTCTGTCGAGAGAACAAATACTTCCTGACATTTCTCAAGATGTCTACTCTGGGAAGATTGTTTGATAATTTTCAATTACTGAAGAATTTCCCTTGTTTACTTTAAATGATATTTACTTATTGAAGAATTTTGAAAATAGAAAGTGTATACAGCGAAAGTCTGAATTGTGTTGCCTACAAGAATATGAGATCGGAAGGTTTCCAGACCAAAGAAGGAATGAGACAAGGAGGAGTTTTGAGCCCGGCACTTTTCATAGTATTTTTGGATGAGGTCCTAAAAGAAACGAAGGATAAAATGAGAACTCTGATAGTCGGACACAGGAAAATGAGACAGGTGGAGGCTTCAACATTGTTTTAATAGCAGGTTCGAAACTTGCATCACAGAGGAATGTGGATATTTTGAACGAAACATTGAAAAAGTATCAAATGGAAATAAACAGGAAAAAATGTAAGGTTAAGGAGATAACGGATATAGAGGAGGATGAGGATGTGCAAATAACAGTAGACAATGAACAAATCGAAAAAGTAAATAGCTTCTCATATTTAGGAGTGGATATAGATAACAGTGGTAGTCATGCAAGGGATATTGAAAATAGAATAGAAAAAGGAAATAAATTATTTTTTGCTCTAAACAGAAAATTTTCGAGGAAAAGGGAAATAAAGGAAAAAACCAGGATGATAGTGTATAAGAGCATATTTAGACCGGTATTAACTTACGGCTGTGAAACATGGGTTACTACACAAAGAAGCAGAAGCAAATTACAGGCAATGGAAATGAAGTATCTTCGAAGTGTAAAGGGTATAACACGATAGATGGAAAAACTAAGATGTTAGGAAAGAATTGGAGATAGAGTCAATGGATGATTATGTTGGAGAAAGGCAGATGGGGTGGTGGGGGCACTTGATGCGAATGGAAGAAGAGAGACCTGCGAGACAGACGCGAGGGTGGACAACAGGAGAAAAAGAGGGAGACCTTAAATGACTTGGGACGATATAGTTGCAAAGGAAATTCTAAGAAAGGGGAAGAGCATCGTTGAAGCCAGAGCGTTGGCGGCAAACAGGGAAGAATGGAAGAAAATTATTATGTTCAAATTGTAGTAATAGAGTATTATGCTATTTTGAGACCAAAACACGGATAGGTATTATTGGGATTTAGATTATATACATATATATATATATATATATATATATAGATATATATATATATATATATATATATATATATATATATATATATATATATATATATAAGAATTCCGCACCCGAAAATATTAGATTTATTGTCAAGAAAGCATTAAGATGTTGAATTAATATCACCATGCTCTTAGGATATTTCGCGGCAACTTCATTACAGAGAAAAAATTAGTACTTTACTGCAAATTGTTTTTTTAGATGCATTTGTTTTCTTGATGTTTATCAGCTTCTTTTTATAAGTTTTGGTTATGATGAAGATTATTTTCAGTTGTAAAACGGATTATATACATTGTATACATTTTACTTTGATTGCTTTGTATAATGAGATTTACAAATGAGGGTGTCCTAGCGATAAGAGACTAATTTCTGGTTACCGTATAAAGCTGATTTATTCATGTGTAGACTGAAATGATGGTCAAATGCGAAGTTACTTCCTGGGGGATTATGTGAACAAAGGTTGAACATTCTATTTTGAATTTCTACATCAAAGATATGTATTCACGAATTCCAAGAGCTAGAAAGCTACGAATACCTTTCTATCCTATTATTTTCGACTAACTCAGTCTGATTTATAGAAATGAAAGAAACATTTCAAGAGAATATAAATTATTTCCTTCTTTTCACTTCGGTTTGCTATTAAAACCTATTTTCAAGGTTTTATGATCTATTATTTATTCTGTTCAAATTATATTTCTATGCGATGCACTTGACAAAAATACGACACTAGTGACGGAGCTCTGAATTACTAGTCTAGTCAACAAGTGCTTTTTTGTTCAACTTTTTTTCACAGTCTCGGAAAAAAATGTGCAAGGCGTCATTCGATTTGGAATAAAATGAAGATATTTTTTGAAAAAAATATTCCGCTCGCGAAAATTGTAAAAGTTATAAACAATTTACCGAAAGATAAAAAGAGGGGTTTGGTTTTCTGCAAGTAACTCAAAAACCAATTGAGATTTTTGACATCTAAAAAAATATTCAAAAAGAGGAGAAAATTTCCTGTAATAAAGTCTCAACTGTCGAAACTGTAGGATCAATATTTATTGTTTTCTTAGAGGGGTAATAATACGACCGATAATGGGTAATCTGGCTTGCGCAAGTCAAGCCCATTTTAGACACTTTAACAATAAACATTATTTAACCATATTAAATAACAGAATTTTTGTACGAAAAAACTGAGACGTTTACTAGATAGATGAGTGGATAATAATTCGGTGGCAAAACATTTTTATCACGATTTTTCAATTAGTTATGGAATTGTTAATTATAAATTTTTTCAGGTTTGAACATGAAAATTGTTAGTGTTATAACTGTTCAACTATAGGTCTGAGATGTTTTTTCTCTCTCGGAGCTATTTTTGAAAGGCTTCAAAATAGATCATCGTTGAAAAAATTGAGAAATTTCAATATACGTGGTTGAAAAATAATTTTTTTAAATTTTTATTAATTTCAAAGAACCATTTTTTATGATCGGAAGCTGCGTAAATATGGTTTTTTAAATTTTCGTGTCCTATTGTATGAAAAAAGTCTTATAAACGAATGCGTTCTTGATGAGGGAATTGAAAAAAAAATTATTATTAATTAATTTTTTTATTTTGCAACTACGTAGATTATTGATAAAACACTGAATAATTAAAATTTTCAAATTTTTTAACGGTGATTCGAAAGCCTTTCTAAACTAGTGCCACTATAGAAAAAAAAATCTCAAATTCACAGTTCGATAGTTATCATGCTTGCAATGTTCTTGTTCAAGCAGAAAAACTATTAATTTACCATTGTATAACTAATTGAAAAATCGCAGTAAAAATTTTTTCCCACCGAATTATTGTTCATTCAACTATCCAGTTAGTGCCTGAATTTTTTCATTTCCGAATTTCCGTATTTAATATGGTTGAATAATGTTTATTTTTAAAGTGTATGGGCGTATTTTGCGTAAGCCAGATTAGTCGTTTCAAGCCGTATTTTTACCCCTCTGAGAAAATTATAATTATTTATCCTACAGTTCCGGAAGTTGTAATTTTCTTTCAGGAAATTTCCTTTTTTCTTCGAATCACTTTTCAGATTTTAAAAATCTCAAATGGTATTTGAGATATTTGCATGAAACCAAACCCTTCTTTTCTTTCAGTCAATTGTTTATAACTTTCACAATTTTTGCGAGCGGAATTTAATTTTTTTCAAAAAATATCTACATTCTATTCCGAATCGAATGACTCTTTGTTCATATTTTTCCAAGACTGCTGAAGAAAGTTGAATAAAAAAAGCACTTGTTGACTAGACTATACGTAAAGAAGTGATATAGGATATAAGAGCAAAAAAATGAGTACGATGTAGATGTTTATAAGAGAACAGAAAACGTAGTTTTAACAGTGGAAATAAAAAATATAGCGTTTTTACCCCGAGGTGAAGCTAAATTCTCACTACAAAAAGTTGGGGTCTGGTCCGATTTTAAAAATTCCAACGGATATCGATAAAATACATATGATTTCATCAGAAAAGTTTTGTTCCCAATTTTCGCGATTTTTAGATAGGCATTACGACATGCGCATGCGCCAAGGTCGATATGTACTAGACCTGTGTCGATCGATCATTTGTCGAGACCCGGGTCGATCATGACCCATTCGTATGGTGATCGGGTTAAAAGATTCGATCATTTCGATCATTTGGGTCACAGGTTGCAGTTCCTTTGTAACGAATGACGAATGCTGAACCGGTGAACCGGGTAGAACATATATTAATAAGATAACCTACATTAGTGAAAAATAACATAAAAATGTTAAAAAAAGGAAATAACTAATAGTTTTTAATTAACAAAACTAAATTTGAATTTACTACGTTTATTATCACAAAATATTTTGAAAAATATAACACTGCGATTGCAATTTCGGTCACTAGACCATCATCGGGCAGATTGAGTTAAGAACTCAAGATTCCATCAACTATTTAAATAGTTTTTAATATCAAAAATGATAATTCACTCCAAATTGTGACAAAGAAATAAAATTTGAGAGGCTCTTTTCGGTTTTAAAGAGCTTCGATCTCAAACTGAATACGATCTCGATCAAGACGCGATCGATCGACTTCGCGACCCAAAAGTCTGAGAGATCGACAGGTCGCGACTCTTCTACGCGAGCGTTCCTGAAAATATCGGTTTCTTTTGGATTACGTGTCAAAATTCAAAACAACACGAGAAAGAGTGCGATGAATGAAAGCATGTAAACGATTGTATCAGCAAGCAATTGTGTAAAAACATATGAAAATAAAGTGCAATTTGGTTAGTCTTGTCAAGTAAATCGGGATCGGGTTGAATAAGATCGGGTCTTTTAGAAATTCGTGATTCGATCACTCGTGTATAGGTTGCGATCGAATCAAAAGGATTCGATCAATCACGATCGACACAGGTCTAATATGTACGAAGTCCTACAAAATATGCGTCTGTGTGCTCTGTGTGCCACGGTAACCAAGCGACGTTGATAGCTTAAGCTTGATTCTGCGTCTGTGTCTGCTTCCCATCCATAGAGATATATATCAATTTGATTCATTATTTGCAGCAAAATGAGCCGGGATAGGATATTCAAATTCGACAGTCAAACAATGAATTTGTTTGCTAAATTTTCACGGATTTTATTCGTAATATCGACTTATTAATACATTTATTGCAATTTTCCTTCATTTCATTCGTAAAATCGACTTCCATTGTTATTTAATTTATATAATAGGTACATTCAAAAAATATTGACGACATGCACATGCGCCGAGGGGTTTTATCATTCCTAGTGCTACGCAGTAGGGTGTCCTTCATTTTATTTGATATATCATTCGCTTAAACTTCATAGGAAGGAACGACTCTTTCAATATTGACTCTCCGTTCTATTCGTATATCAAAGACGATAAAACAAAAGTACTTGGATAACATAAATATCCATAATTAAAATTAATATACCTTTCCTATTTCATTATTTGAAGGAGTTATTATTAATGAGAAAGGAGTAGAAACCATACCTTACTTTTAATTATATCCCTTGTTATCTTAGGGTTCGACAGCGAGTTGTAATTTTCGATTATGGAAATAGATGGCTATTATTTCAGCTCAACAAAAGATGCAGTATATCTCATAATAGAACAATTGCAGATACAATTTCTAGAGGACTGAATGTTTTGCCGAAAATTCTAGATTCTATGATATTTTGACATCAATATTCTCAGGAATGAAAAAACTACTATTTTCTAGTGTAAATTTTGATATCATTTTATAGCTTTAATATTCTCAATAATTTCATTATCTAAATTATGCTATCTGCAATGAAAAAGCGCTGAAATAAAATAAAGTCGATTTGTAAGTGTCAAAATTTAACACGTTGATTGCTAACTAGGAGATAATTCGCATTCAAAGAATACGCTAACTGTTTTTAATAATTAATATAAATACTTAAATCGGAGTTTCAGATAGTACAATATGATTTGATTATATTTTAATCCAGAGCTCTGGTAACAACTGTGGTAGTCCACGTGTTGAAGTATTTTTTATTTCCACCTGTGAATGTTTATGATAGGGTTTTTTTTGTCTTGAATTATTAGATGCCTCACCGGGTTCCTTCGCCATTTCGTAAGCTCTGGAATGGTTTCAGGAAGCGCTTCTACTTTTTCCAGCTTTATTATGACAGACATTAAAGGTTGAATTTAAAGAATATTTGACTATGAAATATTTTATAATCTACTGACTCATGCATACAACGAGAAAGCTTACTTTCCTGCATATAATACTCAGCATAAAAGCAAAGTAATGTCTACTATCGATCAAATTTTATACTTATACTTTCGATGAAATCAGAAATAATTGGAAATGAATGCGAAACTCGATAAAAATATGCTATCGCCGCTGTACGGTTAGTAGGTTTTATTTCTAGCATGAGGTGCCGGAGTTTTTATGACGAAGATTGAGATAAACGTGAGTCGAGCTTCTATACCTACACTGAAAATGTAACTCAAATGTCGACTCACTTGAAAATCTCGAAATTTGAAAGAAAATATGAAATTACCACCAGCAAATCGGGCACGAATGGACCAAAATATTATCGCTTTTATTGAGGGAAAAGTGGACTGTAATTTTGAATGAAAAATTAACGCTGACATAAACGAAATATGCATAAGAACCCTTGACACCTACCTGTGGTTTTTATCACCTGTAACACTTGGTCAATTCAGCGAAAATTGAAAAATAACTCATAAAATTGCACATGTGAAAGTATTTCAATTATCACGGTCGAACTTTTAATCAATTAATGAATGATCTCTCTTGATCAGCGCACTTCTTCACCTGCGCACAGTTCCTATTAAGGAACTTTGATGCATAATTATTTCAATATCAAAAACTTGCACCAACAATTTTTATTGTTGTTGAATAGCATATTAATGAATTTGCCGATAAGTAATATAAAGAAAGATACTCCTTTTATAATCAGTGGTGAATTCACAAAGGTTGGGGCCCTAGGCCAACTTTTATCTGCACCTCACCCCTAGGGCGAAGTCCTGTGAGTATTACATAAAGGCTTCTATGCGATGGTTGTTCAGAAACAAAGATAGCTGAAATCATCCTTAAAAATTTGCTTATTGTATTTAATATGCTATCTAAGACAATGGAGTAATAAAGTTAAAACTAAAAACAATAGGTACTCTATATATACTCAAATTTTAAAAACGAAATATAACACACGACTGTCGCCAAGAAAACCTTAGTTAGCTAAAATAATCCTTAAAAATTGGATGTATTGTATTCAATATCTAAGACAATAATTAACTTCAAACATAAACACAATACTCTTCTTTAAGAGTTTTTAAAATTAAATATAACATACGAGACGGTCGCCAACAATTCCTATGTTACAGCCCTACACAAGTAATATAAATACACTAAATTTACTCAACCGGATTTTAAATTAGTATCTACAGATCAACTTTTCGAGATTTCTGTGGAGCAAAATCAACTAGTCCATTGAAAATTTCAGTGCTCATCCGCTACTGGTTATAATTAAATTGTCAAATAAAAATAACTGAAAAAAATTGAGAATTGGAAGTTATTGGAAGATTATACATTTGTTGGACAGTCTATGTCTAGGTTATCATAAATCGAAATGATAGGAGTTTAATAGGCTAATAAACTTTCAAACAGAAATGATCAAGTTATTGGAAGATTATACATTTGTTGGATAGTCTATGTCTAGGTTATCATGAATCAAAATGATAGGAGTTTAATACGCTAATAAACTTTCAAACAGAAATGATAAAGTTATTGGAAGATTATACATTTGTTGGACAGTCTATGTCTAGGTTATCATAAATCGAAATGATAGGAGTTTAATACGTTTATAAACTTTCAAACAGAAATGATCAAGTTGAGCAAAGACATATAGAATGCGATAAATCTTGAAATTGGTCATAATATACTGGACGGACTGGATATTCATTTTTCCGAAAAAGAGCACCATTTGTTGACAATTTGGAAAATGACGTTAAATTCGTGAAATGGCTCTATCCAGAAGTTCAGCGGAAGACGAATTCTGTAGATGGGGACACGACCGGTCATTTTGTTCTGTCCCATTAGTTTTACGATGCAAGACTTTATCTCTCCTCTAGGAATACTGGAAGTGTTGAAAATTCAATTTGCTTTTTTCGGGAAAGAAGGAAGTTATATTTCTTCGGATATCTTATATCGCAAAATTTAGAGGATAACAAAATTTGGCAATGGAGTTATTTTCGAATAGCTTCACTTTTACAATCCGAAGACGAAACTGTACAATATTTTTGGACTCTGATTTGAAAAAATTGATCTAGTAAGAAGTGCAAATCATTCAAAATTTTGCGGAATTTATTTATTTTTTGATTTCACAAAATTGATTATTTATTTATTGAAAATTCAATTTTCTTCTTATATTTTGATATGCCTCAAGTGATGCACAAATGAAATTATTACTAAATTTGTATTCACTACGTTTATTATCACAAAAATACTTTGAAAAATATAACATTGCGATTGCAATTTCGGTCATCATCGGACAGATTGAGCTAAGAACTCTCTTCATCATCTGCCCCATGATGCGTGACCAAAATTGCAATCGCAGTGTTATATTTTTCAAAGTATTTTTGTGATTATATAACTCATGTGTGAATGAGCCAATAGAATCCGTGAATATTGCCTAACAACTGCGTATAGATAATTGAATATACCCTTGACGACGTGATATAATCGTTTTGGTGTTTCGCCTCGTGTCAAAATGTATGAATATTTTCATATTGACGTTGTTTTGACGTTTGTCAAAACGTCAAAAATAATCGATTATACTGACCTCGTCACTCGGCGTATTTTTTTAAAACACCACGAGAGCGCAGCTCGAGTGGTGTTTCGCAAAATACGTCTCGTGACTCGGTAGTATAATCGATTATTTTCGATGCTCTTGTGATATTATTACTGATAATAAACGCGGTGAATTTTGTTTTTGTTCATCATGTTAAATTATCACGTAGTAACGACGGATTCCATCAACTATTCGAAATGATTACTTTTAATTACCTACAACATATTTATGAGTTTTTTTTGAAATTCATTTTACGTTTGTTTTGCTTTTGTGTGGAAATGAAATGTCTGTTATTTATGTTTCGAAATTGGCTAATGAGTCCCATTCAAAAATTTTTTTTCCTGAAATTCCAAACTGTAGAGTGAAAAAACGAAAAAAAAATTTCTCTTGAATTTTGGAAGTCAAATTGATGCCATTTCAATTCAATACAATTTTCATAATTATCAATATTCGATTTTAACATGTAATCAAAGAAGCAGAGAGTGAAACCTCAAAATGCATTAAATATTTTAGTTGAATAAGTTGTAATTGGTTACTCTTTGTAAATGGTTTTCCTCATATTTGTTTGATGTTATTGCTGCTATTCAGTAAATGCCTTTTTTATATAATGAATAGGCAAGTAGTATAGGATATACATATATATATATATATATATATATATATATATATATATATATATATATATATATATATATATATATATATATATATATATATATATATAGTTTTTGCAATATACAAAATAAAATAAACTAAAAGAAATTCATATATTTTTATTAATTAATGGAGAAAGGTTAATTAAGGTAGAATGATTACTTTTATTACATAATTTGAAAAATTTGTAGAAAAACTCATGATAGAAACTGTAGCAATAAAATATAACGTTATGTTAGACAAAAAATAGAAAATTGTTCAAAAAAACGACTGAAATTTTCATTCAAGAGAAAGTTGAATATTTCAAGTGAAATGGAAAGATGTTGTCTGCATGAGTCTAGTTTCTCATGAGTATATGAAAATTAATTAGCCAAAGAAATGTTTATTATAATTGATTTGGTCATATCAACTTTGAATATTATACATATCATCCGATTTTCAAAATGATTGAAAATGCAGGAGAATATTATTTCCGGAATGATTTATTTTCTAAATAATTACAAGGTGTGAATTGAAATATCACTGGGTTTCAGAATAACTGAATTTGCTGTGTATAAAATATGAAAAATGAACTGATGATTAGTGTTGACTGAACCGTATGCAAATATTAATATATACCTATATATATATATATATATATATATATATATATATATATATATATATATATATATATAATGTAAAACATATCCTAAGAAAATTGTTTCTGAACTGTCTATCGTCAGAGTCATTCATTAAACGTCATCAAATTGAAAATTATTCAAATACAGTAGGATCAGTGGAGAAATCACGCTTTTCTCGGATGCTACGAGTATAACTTGGAGCAATCCTAATTCTACGACTCTGCACTCTGAAATGACAATCAATCTTGGATTGATCAAATCCTGGTCTGATGCAATGTTGATGATTAGAGATAACTCCCACGAAGTATTCCTGCAAAACCATGCCATACAAATAGTTGATTCTGTCAGAAACTCTTAGGCCTTTTTATCGACAAAGATCTCAAGTTTTCACAGCATGTGCAAGTCTTAGCTGAAAAAATATCATCGGCTTGTTTTTTCATTGAATCATCATAAGTGAATTAGATACGGCATCTAGAAGATTTTCCTATTTTGTATTGTTCGAATCTCATCTTCCTTATGGTCTTCTCTTCTGGGGTTCATGTAATTCTTCACAAATTGACACCATACTCGAATTGCAGTAGAGAGCAATTTGTTACTTGTATGTTCTAAAAAGTAGGGCTCATTGGAAACCTTATTTCAAGAAAAATATAATTGTAGCACCTGCTTTATATTTACTTGAATCTTGTGCTTGATTCATAACTAATTTCATGCCGTACCTTCATTTCCTATGTGCACGCCTTTTCGCTGCAGTTAGCTTTTCCTCTATGGTTTTAATCAGTGCATTATATACTATTTATACCTATTTCTTCTTCTTATTTTTTCACCTAAACGTCTTCGACTCAAACCTGAACGATTTATTAGTGTTAATACCCTAGGTGTTTCAACTTCTACTTCAACAATAGGTGAAGAAGGGGGAGTATTTTCATCCAACATTCGATGTAAGACTTTAGCTTCTTTCTTCCTTTCGTTATACCCTTTGGAGCGCTGTTTCCACTTTTTCCGTTGGCTTCTCTGTTCTCTTTCATTCATCTCTGAAATGCTTTTGATCTTGCCTTGCTCTTTTCTCTTATAATAGCGTTCACGTTTCTTCATGCTTCACTGGATCGGCCTGAATCTTCTCTCTTAATTTTCTCATTGCTTCTCTACTTCGTGCATTACTTGAATTTCGGTTACTTTTCTTCATCTTTGCTATCATCTATCTAAGTAAACGATATATAAAAGTGAATAAATATAGCAATAGCAACCCAAAACTGAAGAGAGCACATATGAAACATAAACATAAATTGTATCCATATAAATCTTTGACGTTCTTCTTGAAAAGCATAAGAAATAACTTGAAACGGTAAATAATAATTTATGTTTAGAAATTAATACATATCACAGAGAGCACGTAAAAACTCGTATCAAATATTGATAATATCTAATACAGTATTAAACTTCATTTTTAAAGATCGTTGCTTGTTCAAATTCACATCCGTTACATTTATATCACCTCCGTTAACGTGTAACATAACGGAGGTGAAGTTCACGGAGGTGAAAAAAAATCTTATGATCTCCCACACCTAGTAAAAAGTTAGGTTAACTTCGGAACTTCAACCATTAATACTATCAAATAAGCGAATATTTGATATAAAAAAGGAAAACGCTTATAAATTTTTTTGTGGATAATAAACAATGAAACGGAGGTGAACTATCATCTCGACAATATAATGTTTTCTTACCTTTTACTCGTATTTTCCAATACACTAAACCGCCCACTCAACTAACCTGCTGCTACTACGAACATAATTGGTCTACTACGTCTTTCAAATGCTCATCAATAACGAGCGGGAAAATTTAAACATTTTATAGGCAAATATTTCCATATTAATGGAGGTGCAGTGTTAACGGAGGGACATTTTTGTTTTTGCCATTTTTGGATGTTTTATATAGTAATTTTTATAGAATAAGTATCACATACATGCAGACGTTCAAGATTTGTGTGTCAGACATAAGAAGGCGTATATATACATTCTTTTTGTACCTCAATACGATTTAGTACTGGTGCATTCTGCTGAAGGGGCAGTTAACGGAGGTGAGATATCACATACTGTTAACCCAGTAAAATGAGAAATATATCTGATTGTGCAATTTACTTCCATATGCACAAGTTAAATAACTGGCGTTATTTAATTTAATAATATTAATTGTTTCCTTAAAATTATTTTTTCATAGCTAGGTACTTGACGACTGTGAAAGTATGGGAAATTTTAGAATGACCCACGGGTATTTCACTAGATCTTCGGGACATCATGTTCACCTCCCTATTCTCTTCTCTGAATTAATCGAGAAGTCCATCATTTACAATGCTAAGAAAATAAACAATCAATTTCAAGATGAATTAAAACCTATAACTTCCTTGGCTAATATTCAGAAACGAACAAAATCTTATTTTCTTGATAGAGCTTATTACTCTGTAGAGGACTACTAATCTGAACATTGATTGATCGATATGACCAAATGGTCGCACAGGCATCAGCTTCGATTAAAAAAAAGTTTAGACACTTACTCTCGGTTTCATTGTTAATAATATAAAGGTTGTATTTATTTTGTATGGGAATTTGGTTTGATGTGTTTTTATTCCTATGTTTACATTGTTTAGTTCTTGGATTTATTTCCTTGATGTGTTTTTATTTCTATAATTTACATTGTTTAGTTTTTCGCTTTGTCGATAAATTGTATAATTTTGAAGACCTTAAAGCATATTTTGTTTTAATTTTATTTGACATACTTTCTCATCGAAAGATCTTTCGAAGTTGGAGGCTCCGTGGCGGAGAGGTTATAGGTAGCGCTATGCCGTCTTCGTTGACGGAGTTGGTGGGTTCGATTCCCACCGTATTCCTGGGTGTTTGTGTGCGTTCAGAGTTTTCAGTGGTTCCCCTCATTTAGTAATTTGATGGCTTATGTCCATAGATGATGAAGCCAAATTGTACGGGGGTCGGGCGGTGTCTTAATTATTTAGAATAATTTTCCAGATTTCGATTACTAAAATTACTTTCAACTCGAAGAAATTCACTGAAATAAATTTCACGATTTCAGTCTCACTGATGAGTTGATGAGATAATTGACGAACGAATAACAGTTTAATAAATTCTGATGAAGAGAGAGAGGGGAGTCGGTATTACATGAAATCAAAGTTCTTTCAATATTTCCTCTTTAATTTCTAACTGCATAAAGAAACAAAAAACTTACTTTTCACAGGTTTAAATAAAATCTAATGAGTAAACGCGTTTCGTCATAACATTGACTTCATGTCTCACTAAATTATGGTATTACAAAACAATCTATTTATACGAAAAATTGAACATAACACAGGGGTTCTTAACCCCTAAATAACAATAAGCAATTAATCCAGAGCTATTGGTATGTACATTGAATAGATTAAAGAAAGGAGAAAGGTTTACTTCAATCTGGTCGTTAACTAGGTTTCCGGAATTTTTATATTTATTGATGTATAGGGATTTCCAACAGTTGGTTTTATGGATACTATTTTCTAATTGTAATATATTATAATTGTGATTAAAGGTATGGTTTCCTTGACCATACTTTAAAGGGTGTCATCTTATTCAAGAAAGCCATACCTTTAATCACAATTATAATATATTACAGTTAGAAAATAGTCTCCACAAAATCAACTGTTAATATATATATATATATATATATATATATATATATATATATATATATATATATATATATATATATAAATATAAAAATTCCGGAAAACTAGTTAACGACCAGATTGAATTAAACCCTTCTCCTTTTCTTAATCTATTCAATGCACCTACCAATAGCTCTAGATGAATTGCTTATTGTTATTTAGTTTCTCTAAGATTCCCTGTGTTATGTTCAATTTTTCGCATAAATAGATTGTTCTGTAATTCCATAATTTAGTACGAGATGAAGTCAATGTTATGACGAAACGCGTTTACTCATTAGATTTTATTTAAACCTGTGAAAAATTAGTTTTTCGTTAATTTATGAAGTTATGAATATGAACTTTCACCAAGTATATGCCAATTCAATTCAATTTTTCATTTCTATTCGTCTTTATTGAATTTCATGTTCATTTCCCACATGGCAGGGAAGCTGGATTACATCAAAATCTGGGTTATGGGAAAGGAGATTCAGTGGATGTCTTTTTTCATAATTTATTCATGACGAAATCCAATTTCCGTCCGGAATCCTATAAGACAGCAATTGACATAAAACTAGCATATAAAAAAGTTCGATCTTGTCATCTCAGTAATTGATATGTCATTTGTTGCATGTTGGAGTTCGTTTGTATGTCAGCACACGTACCAAATAATCAGATCGAACTGAAATTTATCTGAAATTTATAAATTTATAAATTATCCGATTGCTCTCAGTATAATAAAAACATTTTTATTCTACGTTGTTGTTACATTTAATTTCATACAATAGGAATATAAATGAACTCGAGGCATCCATTTCACTTTTATGTTCTGGAAATTTAATTTGGAAGTCCTGAAAGTTCTGCATCTTAAAAGTTTTTCGCAATCAACTGCAATTAATTTCATATATTTTGCTTTTTTTGGATATATTATTCTCAATATGTTTTCCCAATATTATTACTGGTTCGGAACGCTACATTGGTATTGTTTCGCAAAAGAAGTGGTTCGAGCTTCATGCTGGTACTTCCAATTGAATTCAAAACGCTATATTTAGATTTTTTTTCGTGACTGAATGAAATGAGAAATAGATTTTTTTTTAAAATCTGTAAATGTAGAGTGACACAAATAATTAATAAAAGAGGAAATACCCATTCTAAACTGGTAGTTAGGTAGTACCGTAATTTTGAAGAGATTCAGAAGGAGCTTGTAGTATAATAAATTTCGTTATTCAATAGGAAATTGAATGTTTATATTTATTAATCTGTAATGATTCTACAAAATTAAGTTTAATTCCCCTACTTTCAGCTTTTAATATTTAAAAGTCAAAATTGAATGTGTGATTTTCTTGGATCAAATGGTTTGTATAATGTGAATCCGACTTTTGATTAACAAAGCTACGTTTGTGTTCTGATATTCTGGTCTGAAAGCTTCTGAAAGTTCTACCAATCTAAAATTTATTACAATCATAACAATTAATTTTATAAACCCCCGATTAATTAATTTTCATTTATAATTTTTCATATGATTTCCCAAGATATTTCCGGTAGGATGAACAATGTAGAAGTTGTGCTTAGATAAAACAAATTTTAGTTTTTTACTTGAATTTCTCATGTAAGTGAGGCTGTTATATTTGATATTATCTCTAGTAAGGGAGTACACTTCGCTTATCGCATTCATCATATGGTCTATTATTATTGAGTTATAATATATAATATAGACCTTGAAATTTAAATATATAATCAAATTTCAAGTTTTATATTCTACGTACTTTTTAAATTTCAAAATTGAATTTCATACAACAGGAATATAATTAAACTAGAGGCAGAATTTTAAATTTAATTTCTTCAATACAAAAGGCTGAAAAATTCTATTACTAAAACTTGATATTTGAATATTGATGACAAAGAAATTCAGTATTGATTTCATGAAAACTTCATAATAATGATCATTTTATAGCCTAATCAGAGCATTCAGAAAAAAGTCTCAGTATTCTCTATAGTGAAAAATAAACAATCGTGAATTGCAGAAAGTTTGAATATATAGAAAGCCGCAGATATTTGACTGTGCTAAACTCTCAAAGGATCGACAGATCAGAAATATCAGTAATTTTTGATGTGTATACTTAACAGTTGATGTCTACTATACGTGAACTCATACATATAAATACATTAATATTTAACATAGCATAACATTACTCCATCTTCATCATAAGCCTTTATATCGATATAGATTAAGAACCTGAAAAATCCCAGATGCGCGATCAATTAAAAAAATGAAAATTCTAATGTGTAATGAGAAATTTTGTTTGGGCGATATTTACATTTATTAGTGATTACTACCAGTGATCTACATTTGACGCAATTCAATAAATTTTCAAGTTTGAATGTTATGTAATTGACATTCGCAGTATAAACGTAAATAATGATTATAAAAAATGGCAAAGGCGAGAATTTTTTCAAGGAAATATTTGTAACCTATTATCATATATAAATTTCTGTATTCCTTCTCTAAATAAACATCAACTACGTTAAATCTCACATTATTACGTAGGGGCTGTTTTGAATTATTGGACTTATGAACGCATTCTTCATCTTTTCTAACCTCTAAAACCTGTTTAATACTGGTAACACTGAACTACACATCTGTCAGTTCCCGACTAACGTCAATGTCAGTGTCATTTGGAAAAACGTTCACAGGTTACTTTACTGACACCAAAATAAACATATTTTTTTCAATTGTAAGCAATTTGCTGACAAAATAAGTACTTTTTTCGATTTGTGATTATTTTATATTGTTGCATATATTATAGCCAATGTATTACCTATATGAGGTCATTGAACACAAGTTAGTTTTTCATCTAGAAATGTTTGTTTCTGAAGGATGGTATTGGGGAAGATTTGAACAAAATCACAGGGGCACTTTTGAATAAAAAGTTCAAAAGTGCACCCAGCTAAATAAACAAATGTTATGTTAATTTTTTTGAAAATTATAGGTAAATATAAGTAAATAAAATCATTTTATATTGGTTTTACAGTCATAATCAAAAGAAAAGACGGAAATTTTTTTTTTATGCTTCTTTCTTGAAGAAGTTCGGTTTTGAATTTTTGTTTCGTGACGAAGATCAATCCTTATATATCCATATATATCACGGATATTGTGAAAAACTTCCAAAGCCATGTCCTACTGCAGGAACGTCACGTGCAGCTGCTTTATTAAATTTCAAATTTGACTTTAGTTAATTTAAGCTAGTACTAACTACCATAGTTTTGAAGTTGTTTTTTTTAAAATATTTATTATATGTTGGCCATTGAGGCTATTTGGATTGTTTATTTCATGTTTGACAGCTTTAAAGTGCCTTCCTAATGATTATATTTCTAGGACATTATCAGGATTATTACTCTTTAATATTGTTTTGCAATATTTAATTTGATCTCAGTTATAATGATAAGTTTGTTACCGTTGTTCAAGACTGTTTAAGAGTTTTAGAAGTTTACTTAATTAATAGTTAGTGCACTGAATAAATGGCGAAGCACAATGATAATATAAGATGCAAATAACTCAAATATGTTGTTGATTATATTCTAAATCATATGGTTTTCATGTTATCCTGGTTTTTCAAAACTACCCCTAGGGGTTTCAAATGTGCCCCGCGGGTGAGGCACATTTGAAGAAAAAAAGATTTTTTAAAATTTGAAATTGTGTTGCCGTAATAAGTCAAAATAAATGAATATCAATTTTGATATGTAGTATAAACTCCAAATCCATTAATGAAACAAAATGAATCTTGAAAAATAATACCATATGGGAAAAATAATATTTCATTTCAAAAGTGTTCAAAGGCGTCCCCCTCACCCCTACTCGAAATTTGCTCGAGAAAGTGTGAAACATTTTTTTCTCCGAATACTTATTAATTTGTAGAAAATATGATGATGAGCTTCTTTATTTATTTTACACTCGACTGAATTTATCTCTTGTTGAAAATCCTGGAATCAAATTATCATAGTTTGTTACAGAAAATTTTCAACAAGATTCAATTTTCTGTGAGACGTGTGATCGAGTATAAATATTACTCCAAAATAGAGTAATTAACTACGCATGATACTTAATATGTTAATTTTCGCAATTAATCCAAGAAGGGAAATTGAGCTTTATCACGATCACCTAGTCAATAAACGCAAAGCTTCATGTCATTAATTGAAACTATTCAGAATACGCAATTTTAGAATTTTGAATGTTTCTTACTGACTTATCTTGATTCATGAAACCGTTCAAATTTAAATTTGAAATTTATGAATAATTTCGAAAATTATTCTCTGTAATGGATTACTCGAAAAAAGGCCTATAAATCAAAAAAATTTACTACCATATATGTAGATTATTTGAAATTCATTATTGATAAAAAAATTGCTCACGTTTATAGAAACCACTAATTCGCAGACGTTTCAGAAACTTATATTAAATTAAATAAGAAGTTTGTAAACTCTGAAAGCATTATCCAGTAGTCAATTGAGAGATCTTTCGGATCTCCAAATCAATAAACCTGTCTACATATCGTCGCTATTTAGAAAATTAAATGTCCACCCACATGTCATAAGTAGACATGTATTCTCTCTATTAATTCCAATTGTAGTCTATTGTGTGCTAAAGGTTCACGTATTATTTAGAATATTTTTCCATAATTAACCTTTAAAACTTTTTCAATATTTTCAAAATAATAATATCACCTGGTAACAGTACAGTTATTGTCGTAAGGAATATGTGAAATTGTGAATGTAGTTTCTACGAATTGACTTTGAGAAAATTGCTAATTCAACAGTTATATAAAAAATATCAAAATAAATTAACGAAGCACTCTTCCAGGAATCATATCAATAGAAAAAAGTATAGTTAATTTTGAGCAGAGAATTTTCCTTATTCGTCATAAGTGATTATGAGCAACAGGGAAATATTCAGCGAGTAGTCATTAGAATAGGTATCATTGTCATCTTATTAATTGATGGGGACGATACTGTGCAGAAGTTAATATTCATAATTATGTTATTTTAAGCGGTGGATGATGTAGTCCATATCCAGTTCCGATTTTGTTTTTTTTCCTTTCAAATTTTGGTTGTACCTGCGATCTGTGAGGACAAGTATAGTATTAGGTGTACCTAGTGTATATATCTATATATTAAAACAGATGATGGTCCACACACAGGCATTAGCCTTTGTGGTCATATTTGTCTTTGTGAGCAATGGTAATATTACATAAAGATTGTTTTGTAGTTATTAACTGTGACATTTCGATGTATTTTTGTGTTTCTGAAGGTTTTTTGAATGGGATTGTTAAAAATATTGTTCAATAAAGATTATTATCATTATTATTATTATTATTATTATAATAATAGAACACTATTAAAGAATATTTTAACACATAAATTTTAATAATTTTAGATTGATACATGATGTACATCACTTAGTAAATAATTCGCTTTCAAAAATAAATTTCGGCATCGAGAAAAACATAATTAAACAAATTGCCTTAAATGATAATTATAACCCAATAATAATAGACCATTTGATAGATAAAATGATTTTCAAGAATGCGATTAGCGAGGTGTACTCCCTTATCAGAGATAATATCAAATATAGCAGACTCACTAACATGGGAAATGCAAGTAAAAAACTCAAATCACTTTTATCTAAGCACAATTTCAACATTGCTTATCCTACCGGAAATATCTTGTGAAATCATATAAAAAATAATGAATGAAAAGTTCACAAAAACAATGAATCGGGAGTTTATAAAATTGATTGTGGCGATTGAGATAAATTATACATTGGTAGAACTTTCAGAAGCTTTTAGACCAGAATTTTAGAACACAAACGTAGCTTTGTTAATCAAAAGATGGATTCACATTATGCAAACCATTCAATTCAAGAAAATCACACATTCAATTTTGTCTTTAAAATGTTAAAACCTGAAAGTAGGGAAATTAAACTTAATTTTTTAGAATCATTAGAGATTAATAAATATAAACATTCAATCTCCTATTGAATAACCAAATTGATCATACTACAAGCCCCTTCTGAATCTCCTCAAAATTACGGAACTACCTGACTAGCAGTTCAGAATGGGTTTTCCCTCTTTACTAATTATTTGTATCACTTTACATATACAGATTTTTAAAAAACGCTATTTCTCATGTTTATCCAATACCGAAAAAAAATCAGAATATAGCGTTTTAAATTCAATTGGAAGTACCAGCATGAAGCTCGAACCACTTCTTTCGCGAAACAATACAAATGTAGCATTCCCAACCAGTAATAATATTGGGGAGAACTTATTAAGAATAATATATCGAAAAAACGAAATATATTGAATTAATTGCAGTAGTTATGAAGAATTCTAAATTGGTAGAACTTTCAGGTTTTTTCGAATTAACTTTCCAGAACATGAACATAAAATGGATGTTAAAAATTATTATACATTATGCAAATAATTTATATAATGGGAACGACTTAATCACCGCAGACTATGAAATATTAAACAGTGAGAAAAACGGTTTAAAATGAAATTTTCTAGAATCTTTACAACTCAATAAATTCAAATACTTAGGTCTTCTCCCCAATGGTCAGATAAAACTCCACAATGCAGTTCAGTCCGCATCTAACGAAGAAACGGGCGTTATGAATTGTTAACAAGAATATATGAAATTGTATCATTAGGGTTGCTTTAATTGTTGAGAGATATGGATACTATTATTAGGCAGGGCCCCCTACCAGTAGACGTAACAAATCTTCATTTCAAATAAACTATTTAAATTACATCAAAAACATAAATTTTAAAGTACAGTGTTGGCAAATTTCGTTGTTTGTATGGGGTATCTCGGTAACTATAGGAGATAAAAAAAATGGAGGGCGCATTCTCTTGCTATCGTCTTTTGTTTTCGAGTTATAAACAAAAGTTCGTTTTTTGGACTTTTATTAGACAAGTGTGAATGTCGTGGTTGTTTGTGAAGTAACGATATAATAACTTCTACATTCTCAAGGCAGTTTTTCTGTGTAATCCAGTGGCGTCGAGAACATTTGGAAAAAAAAGTGCAATTTCGAGTTATGCTCTGAAGATGTATTTTTTCAAATAGGATTCATGTTCATAGTGGTTTGGTTGAAGCGGATTTATTTCCCCTTTATATCGATGTATCATATGTCGAGTCGCTTTTGATGTGTAAGTCTTTAATAGCAACAATTATATCTTACTACAATAATTTTTGTGTTTTTTATACTTACGTATTAAAAGTAAGCGGGTGTCATATATGTCAGAGTTTGTCCTTTTCTTTCCATCATAATATCAATTAATTGATTTTATCTTTACGGTCAGGATATTTACGAAAAATAGGAGAAGTTTGATATGTTAGAAAGCTTTCTTCAAAGTAATAATACTTGTCGCATCTGAGATATATTTCAATGGTTTTACAAAAAGAAAACAACCTAATAAAGCTATTTTCAAGAGATTAAAAGAATATCTTATTAATTTCAGATCATTCAACAAAAGATATTTTGGTTTTCGACAGTGAATTTGTCTCGAAAAAAGAAATCGAGAACGCACCTTCCATTTTTTGTATCTCCTACAGTTCCGAGATCCCATCCTATGAAAACATAGAAATTTGCTCACCCTGTAAGTTCACGTTCAGTTTTGTTTTATTTTATGAAATTCAGGAGAAAGTTTCATACTTATCTGTTATTAGTTTTGAGTGCGAGATAGAGTTTTGAAATTTGTTCCTCTAACAATTACATCTTTAAAGACACCCCTCTCCATAGAACTTCATTAATCCGCCACTGTTATAAGGTTAGAACTTAGACTGGAATTTCCTTCTACAAGTTGGTCAGAAAAACAAAATACAAAACAATGTTTTGAACTATTCTACTGAAACGACATACTCATAAAAGAAACCTCTTAAACCGCTCATTGAAACTTACTTTTTCAATATATCCAACAATCGCCCGTAAAGAGGAAAGACAGACTTGGCGTTGAAGATATCATTAACACGATAAAAGCGAGCGATTCTATTCAAGAAAAATTGCTTGAATTGCGCTTTGAGTTCACCCCCATTTTCTTTTCGGACATCGGAGTCTAGATAATAAAGAATTACAAAGAGGAAATGGATCTGTTACGGCTGAACATTCTGAAAGAAGAATATTTTCAATCATTCATTTCGATTTCGGTAGAGAATATTTGATTCTTTCTAATATAAAGGGAAGTTACTCTCGTTTCCATTATTTTCCCTTTGGGGCTATACAAAAATAATCAAGAACTGAAAGTATTGAAGAGATATCAAGAAATGGGTTCCTTTTTCTAACGAGAATATTCAGCATTTTCACCTACTATTTTCAACGGACTGATTTTTCAAGATATAAGATTGAATCTAACGAGTTTACATAAATTTATTCATATATGAATTTTATTGAACCATAATTTCTGTAACTTGATGGAAGTCTAGCAAGGCAGGGGTTACTTCCATTAAGGATATCTATCTTGAAATACTTTACCTGAGTGTAGTAACATACCTATTAATAAATGAAACGGTTTGGCTTTATTGCTGCCAATTACAAAAACTGTGCCAACGTTTCGAGGACTTTTCTCCTCTTTTTCAAGGCTGTGAAAAAACCAATTGTCCAATTGGTACTATAAACCAACGAACTCCAACCACCTACTCAACTATTATAGTACTCATAGTGTATCCCAAAGAACAAACGTAGCCTATAATTTAATTAGAAAATCTTTAACTCTTAGTGACACTAGTTTTCATGCTGGAAATTTAAATATAGTAAAAAGAATCCTATTAGAAAATATCTATTCAGTATACTTTGTTCATAAGATCATACATAGAGTTTTTGATCAGTTGACCAATGTAGAAGATAATTTTGATGTTAGGTTGGATGTTGATGGGAGTGCTAGTAGACACTGTAAGTTCCCCTTTATACCTGGCCTTTCTTATAAGGTCCAAAGGATTTTCAAAGAATACAATTGTTGTTGTGCTTTTTATAATTTGAGTGCAACAAAAAAGTTTTTCACCTGTCTCAAGGATCTAACCCCTTCAGAGTTACAGAAGTAGTATATAAGATCCCGTGCCGTGACTGTGAAAAGTGCTATATAGAACAAACCAAACAATATGTGAAAGAAAGAATAAAACAACATGAATCGGATCTGAAAAATGCACATAACGTAGACAGAACAACTCTCACAAACCATGCAATTAAAGAGAAACATCACTTCAATTTTAATAAGACCACAATTCTTGACATAGAAAAGTTTACACATAAGCGTAATATTAGTGAAATGTTGCACATAAAATTAAACAACTCTGTGAACTTCAGCGATGATATCAAGAACCTTTCCTTAGTTTACGATTTTTTATTAAATATGACATGACGTAGAATGGTTCCGTGGTAAATGTTTAAATTTCATGAATCTTTTCTTAGTGTAGCAATTTGACAGTAGTTTGCCCCATATTTTCTTCTTTTGTGTTGTTCGATGTTAGTTTGTTTGACAGAGATCAGTGGACTCGCCCAGTGCACCAGTAATTTATAAATTTATTAGGTTAAGTTTATGTTTACGACCTACATATGTGTTTTAAACTTCTGAAGAATTGTAGATAGATGTTCTCAAAGTTTTCAAACTTAGACTGCATTTGATAGTACAGAATATTGGTAATTAGGGTAACATTTCCTTGTATACTGTTTATTTTAAACTTGGTTTTTTCACAGCCCTGAAAAAGAGGAGAAAAGTCCTCGAAACGTTGGCAAAGTTTTTGTAGTTTGTAGTCCACATTCCCGAAAACCGTTTCATTTATTGATAACATGGATGAAAATATCGAACCAAAAATATCTATTAATGTTCTATTTCGAGATTATTGATTTTTGTTGAAAGAGTATATCGGATAATATATAAAATTCAACTTTTGATTCAACCTGGTGAATTATCTCTGAATATATCATCAAGTTGAAATGACTTCGGAAACTTTTTCATATACAGCATGTCCACGGATGAGGTGCCCAAGAGAAAAACCCTTTTTTATTTACAGTTTCAGCGAAAAATGTTATTCTTGACAAAAAGTTTTTTTTGTTCAAAAATCAAAAAAAAAAAATGAAATCAAATTCAAGTTTTTCAAAAACTGTTTTATTTTATATTCAATTTCATGTGGAACCCTATGAATTTTTGCACTTAGTTTGGAAATGTAATAATAATCTAGTGAGTCTCTAACTTCTTCATCAATTTTTTAAATCCATTCCTCGTAACTGGTACATTCGGGTATTTTTCATTGAATGAATAAATTGCGTACGTGTACAAAACAGCTCCAATACCATAGCACTCTACAAGATATATTTTTTATTGAAGAGTTAGCATAGTTGAAAAAGAATGGCCATTTGAAAATTATTTACCGAAGTTGACAGTTACCTAGGCATGCCACAAAAGTCACTCACTAGATTATTATTACGTTTCCGAACATAAAGCAAAAAGTCATAGAGTTTTATATGAAATTGAATATAAAGTGGAGGAGGTTTTGAAGAACCGGAATTTTATTTCATTTTATGGGGTTTTTGAACCAGCAAAACTTTTTATCACGATAGCATGTCACCCTAAAATTGAGAATAAAAAAGTTTTTGCCGCAAACGTCAAAAAATGACGACTTTTTTAACCTCAGTTCTCAATGTAGAAGTGTGATTTCACAGACGGCATTTTGTTTTTACCTTTTTGTACGGCAGTGAGCGTAGAAAAAAGTGCACTTTTTTGTACGGCAATTTCAAGAAGGTCGGACGGCGTACAGTTAGGTTTCGAAGTCGACATAATGTAATGTGTAAGAAAAATCTTATATATTTTACTATAACTAGTTATTTCTTAATACTCGGGTACTTACCAAAAAAGCACCGTCCTATAATGCGTAGATAAGTGACTTTAAATGTTTCTGACAACTATTCTGTTGAATTGTCCAATTTGTGTTGCCTTGACACCTACAAAACCAGTAAGCAAAGCAATCTAGTTTTACGTTTTTTCACATCTAATCCTTTTTAAAAATATTATTTTAATTCTATCGTTTGAACACCGTTTGCGGAAAAAAGTTTTTCCTCATCCGTGGACAAGCTGTATAAACATATTTACATACCCCTATTTGCTAAGCACATTAATCTATTGTTTATTGTTCAGAAATTAAGTTGATTATATGATTATGTAGATTGTTCGAATCTACTTTGTTGCTCTTTATATTCATTTGCTTGATCTTTGTACATTTCCCTATAATTAGATAATCTATCTGTTTGAAAATGAATACTTATTATCACTATTATTATTTGCTCTTAATATACACAAAAAGTAATTTGGAATTTTAAATGTGAACCTTTCAGTGATAAATTTAATTTCCAAGGCATCCAGTTCTTATGTCATGATTAATTTTGGTTTAAAAATTATTACTCCAGTGTGATAAAATTAAAATGTTATTATGATTAAATCACAGAATTTCAGGAATCACTATTATTTTATACAAGTCTCATAATATTTTCCATTATTATTTATTGACCTGATATTGAAAAAACTATGAACTTTTCCACCATAAGTATCAAATCAAAGTTTCTATTTTAATAATTTAGATATTTGTTTTTTTTCGAATTGTGAGTTATATTGTTTCATAAATACAATTTCAGAAATGTAAATTGCAGCAAGTTTCTGTAATTCAAAAAAATAAAAAAAATTATCAAAAATTTAGCACTAGACTTTTTTATCAATTAAGGATTTTAGGAAGGAAAGGAATTACAAATGAAAGATCGTAAAAGCAAACCCTTCAAGTTACTTGAGATATCTAAAAATAAGGAAAGATATATTTGAAGTTTGAAATTACGTATTTCTATTCAATATTCTCAGTGGTTTTCTTGTTTTATATCTATTTTACGGACTTGCTATTCTACTTCCATTCCCGCAAACGGGAATTTTCCTTGAAAAGGCAACCGAACCGGTTTTATGGCGGTAGATGCCTACGTGAAAAATGAGACTATAAATATCTATAGATTCACCCCTTGTTTCCTTCATATTTGCAATTTTCCAGGGAAAATTGGGTTTCAAAGTATTCTTCTGGTTTTTTACTATCTTTGAGTTTTTATAGATTGTAACATACGAACTCTGCAGTATTTGAGAAATCAGTGAACATTAAAACTAAAGAATTTCATGGAAATATTAGAAGTGAATTTTTGGAAGTTTCACCTAATTTATTGCTGAAGTTGAAAAATTTTATATTGGTATAAATTCAAATTTCCTTAAATTTTTGTAAATATGTAAATTCAATCAGTGATGTCTTCATCTCAATGTTAATAAAATTGAACTTGAAATCTTAGACATCAATCTGTCTGTTTAGAATTCAACCACAGTTAAGTCAGCTTCTGACGAAAACTTAGAACTACGAAACGTACGTCCTGCAAAAATTTCGTTAAAATTATCACCAATAGTGGTTCTTCATTATTGAATTCCTAACAAATATAAAAAGCATGAATTTGTTATTGTGGTTTCGATTTAGATTAAAGTCGATCATATCATTTGAAGTTTTGAGGAGTTTATGAATGTAGAACGTTTTATAATAATTATTGAAATTATATTTGGAAGACAAATATCACCTGTAGAGTTCTTCTGTTTCAGTTGAATATAAAATAATTTTTTTTTTACCAATTCAATATTATTATCATTTAACATTATTCAGACAAAATTTTAGCCCAAGGGGTTGTCATGAAGGGGTTTGAACTACGAAAAATATATTATTTGGTAATTCTTTCAGAAAAATTTTCATTAAGGATTACTATTCAATATTATGAAAACTTCACACTAAAACAGGGGGTGCTCATAACAAATAACCATCGAAAGGGGTGAAGAAAATAGTTTTTCTTGAATACCTAGATTATATATTGAAAAAATTTTTCAATAAAGAAAATACTGCCGTAAAGAAGAAGCAATTTAAAAAAAAGATCTTATTATATTTTAAACAGGATCATAAGTTTTTCTGTAGAAAATATTTCAATGTCCTATGAAAGTGTTTATTACTTCTTTAGTAATGGAGTTTCGAAAAAAATAAAAAATGAGGTTTTAAAGAAAAATCTCAAATCCCTTAGATATAAATAGTTGTGCTTGAAATAGTTGATTGCTCCAACATTAAAAATGGAAATTATTATATACTTTTATTTTAAATTACATAGAGTAAAATTGGTTATTAGAGCATACTTGAACTAATTCTAGAAGGATAGAAAAGAAAAATGTATACAACTTTTCATTTTCAATGTTAAAGTGATCAACTGATTGAAACACAATTATCTATAGTTAAAGGATAAAAGTTTTTTCTTCAAAACATTTTTTTTGATTTTATCAAAAGACCATTACTAAAGAGGTTATGAACATTTTTATAACGCGCTACAGCGTACTCTTGTGATATTAAAAACAATTCAGCCTAGCGCTTAGCCGGTATACTTAGGATATTGAAATATTTTTTAAAGAAAAACTAATGATCCAAAAAAATATGGTCTTTTTTTTTCTAAATCGCTTCTTCACGGCTGAATTGTTTTTTATTACAAAAATTATGATTCATTATTAGCGCCCCTATATTAGTATAAACTTTTTGAAATATTATTTATTTCCTCAATGAAGTTGTTTTCGAAGGAATCGCCCAATAAACTATTTTTCGTAGCTTTTGAAAATTTTTCACCCCTAGTAACTGAGCTATTTTCTCATCCTGTGATTTATAGTAAATACTTTCTCACCAATATGGAATAGTTTGTGATTTTCAAAATAATATTAATCGTCATTACAAAACCACAATTTATTGCACTCGGAGACAATTAAAAACCTAATTTATTTCAATAAACAAGTTGGGTTCTGATTAGAATATTTATCATTCATAAATTATAGTAAATGTTTAATGTTATTTCAGATTATGAAATATTTGAATTGTTATGGTTGTTCGGAACTGAAAATTCAGAAATTGCATTTGGTAATCAATTAGATTGAACAATAAACGTTTTAATTGCGTTGTTTCGAAATATATAAACTATATTCATTTGCATTACTTCAACTTATTTCAATGAAAATTAATTTCGGCTGAGTTGAAATATTCACGATTTGATAATCGAGGAATAAAAAATTTTCGGCAAAAAATATGTTCAGAATAGTTATTTATGTACCAAGTGCGTTATATGGATCCTAACGCCCGGTAAAAGTCCCTCGGGCCGAATGTTGCCCGATGGGCGTTAAGATCTAGAATGCACGTGGTGCATACAAGATTTTATTTTTCACGGAAAAATTATTTTATTATAATGAAAAATCGATTTTGAAATCGGTTCATTGCTTCTATACTTTCTATTTTCCTTCTCATAGTGGACATGTCATTTGTTGATATTTTGACGTTTGTGAATATTTTTGTCATCAAATTTAGTTAATGTCATCGCTGCTTTCTTTGTGTAGTCTTATAGAAATAATGGAAATGAATATGAATTTACCCAAGAATATCATAGAAAATGCAGCCAAAGCTGCGAATAATTGATTGCCAGAGAGAAATCCAGAGTCGTATACGACAAGGATTATGAAGTATTTAATCAATGGAAGTTGCTTCATTTCTCCTCGTAGAATGAGCGGGCGTTATGATCCATAATGCCCGCTCATAACGCCCTAGGGCATAGTGAGTGTATTTATAGCAACCGTATGTAAGGTAAAATCAACAAATAATATACAAGTGAAGAATAAAATAATATACAAGAATTCAATATCAGAAAAACACATACTTTTTAAAACAATGGTTAAAAATAACAATTTACACATTTATTATAAAAACTAACGCATGACGCACGTTTCGGTGGAACTTCACCTTCTTCAGATGCTAATTGCAAACTAACTATGATTCTCTGTTATATCGAAAACAAGAAATGACAAATTATGTAGAAGGGGTAAATACAAAGATGGTTACAAATAATTATTAGAAAAAGAAAAACCAATTCTGAACTGCTAGTCAGGTAGTTCGGTAATTTTGAAAAGATTAAGAAGGGGGCTTGAAGTATGATCGATTTGGCTATTCAATAGGAGACCGGAATGCTTGTATTTATTTATCTGTAATGATTCTAAAAAATTAAGTTTAATTCCTTTACTTTCAGTATTTAATATTTTAAAATCGAAATTGAATGTGTGATTTTCTTGGATTAAATGGTTTGCATAATGTGAATCCGACTTCTGATTAACAAAGCTACGTTTGTGTTCTGAAATTCTAGTTTGAAAACTTCTGAAAGTTCTACCAATGTAAAACTTATCACAATCGCCACAATTAATTTTATAAACTCCTGATTTATTATCTTTATGAACTTTGGATTTATTATTTTTTATATGATTTCCTAAATTATTACCGGTACGATAAGCAATGTTAATGTTGTGCTTAGATAAGAGGGATTTAAGTTTTCTACTTGAATTTCCGATGAAAGTGAGGCTGTTGTATTTGATATTATTTTTTTTTAGTAAGGGGGTACACCTGGTTAATCGCATTTTTGAAAAACTTTTTATCTATCATATTGTCTATAATATTGGGATCATAATTATTATTTACGGCAATTTGTTTAATTATATTTTTCTCGAAATTAAAATTGTCATTTGAAAGTGGAAAATTTACTAAACGATGTACCATACTATTGAAAGCTGCCATTTTGTGTTGGAAAGGATGTAGGGAAGTACTATGTATGACGCTATCAGTGTGCGATGGTTTGCGAAAAATTGAAAAATTATGTTTGTTATCTACTTTTGTTATTTTCAAATCCAAATAGTTAATCGAGTTATCTTTTTCCATCTCTAAAGTGAATTTTATATTAGGGTGTAAAGTATTAATGAATGTTTGAAAGCAGTCTAGTTGTCTAAGAGTACCAGTGAAACAACAAATAATATCATCCACATATCTAAACCAATAAACGAATTGTCGACTAATAGGATGATTATGAATTAACTGTTCCAAATTATCCATGAACACATACTTTACAGACTTAGAGGGAAATTCGGTTAATAACAAGCTGATGCTTCCATATCTTCTGAATTTTTTTATTATTTAATTTCAGAATTTAGAAATCTCTATTCATTGCATTGCATGTCATGGCAAATTTGAAGAATTTTTGTTGATTTTTCCTCGACAATGTACTGAAACCACCAAAACATACATATTAAATAAAAACTTTGTCAATTCCAATTCGAATACATATAAAAACATCATCCAATTTATTGACACTCTTGCGTTAGTCGTGGTTAAAACGAGAAAATGTTCGATTCGGTGAAAATCGAGAAAACATGAAGACGACAGAGGTTAAAGATCTGTTGATTGCGCTTTTTTTAAGGAAGTAAGATCGATTGAGCTCACATCAATGGCCAATTGATGGATGACCATTTTGAAATAGAAGAACGAGATTTCATTAATTTAGTGCTCTTCAATGAATCAGTTTTAATTCACGTTTTTCTTTCGATACGTGGCCATTCAACGTTTATTACAGTAACTGTAGTATGTAGATGTAGTGTAGATATGAGCACTACAAGCAAATGTGAAAGATTTTTCGATATTCTGAATGAAAGGTATGTTGAATGTTTTCCAGAAAAACAGTATACTATGCGGACAGAGAATAGCTTTGGTTGGTTCACGCAGAGACTTCAAGCTATGAGGGAGCACCTTCGGTTACTGGGTGATATCAGAAGGCAATACAACACCTTCGCGAATGAACAACTGTATATACAATATAAAAGAGAATATAATAAAGAGATTCGTAAAGCCAAAATCACTGCAAATGATAATCGCATATGTTCGGCAAGTAACCCTGTAGGGAGCATGTGGCAGATTATTAATGAAAACGTGAACAAAAAAAGAAATGTTGGATCGAATAACCTCAGTTCTGATGATTTCAATGAATACTTCTTGGGAATTGCCAACAAACTTGTGCATGATATGCCGGCGTCTGATATTGATCCTTTGGATAATCTTAGGAATGTTGATGTCCGGAATTCTTTTGCCTTTTCAGGGGTGGGTTTCATTGAAGTACGTGATATTATAAAACAACTTAAAAACAAGAACAGCCGCGACATATATGGTTTCAGTGTGAAGGTTATCAAATCAGTACAGAATTTGATTCTGCTGCCTTTCACAAAACTGATAAACTTCTGTATTGAGGAGGGTACATTTCCGGAGTCTATGAAGAGGGCGGTTGTGGTTCCTCTGTTTAAGAAGGGAAATCCTGAAAACGCAGAGAACTATAGACCAATATCACTGCTTCCCATACTGTCAAAAATTTTTGAAAAGTGCATGTCTAAACAAATAATCAATTTTTTTGAGGTGAATAACCTTTTCAGTGAAGTACAGTTTGGTTTTAGGAAAAATAGGAGCAAAGTTTCAGGAATTCTTAATCTCATGTCTGATGTTATGGATGCTTACGATGGGCGTTGCTACGACACAGTTTTGTTTTGTGACCTCAGCAAGGCTTTTGACTGTGTTGATCATGGGATCCTTCTGCGTAAGCTGTAGGCATATGAATTTACTGGTGGCAGCCTTTTACTTCTGAGGTCATATCTTGCAGAAAGGTATCAGACTGTGCGGTACAATGGGATGACGTCGGCGGAGCAGGAGATAAAAATTGGGGTGCCTCAGGGATCTATTTTGGGGCCAATACTCTTCCTCATATATATGAATGATCTGCCCTTGAGGGACCAAAAGTCCAATTACACTCTTTTTGCCGATGACACAACAATTTCTGTTGTGGCAGAAACTCTGGAGGCTTCATTATTGGGTTCCTTGGAGGCACAAGAAAAGGCTGAAGGATGGTTCAATTCTAATAGATTGCTTTTGAATGAGGCGAAGACACAAAGAATGATATTTTCATTGAGCGAGATTGGCACTCTGAATGATCATGTATCTCAGACTAGGTTCCTTGGGGTTCTTGTTGATCGAAAGGCACAATGGGGAAAACATACTGAATCTCTAGCCTCGGGTCTGAACAAAAACCTATATTTGCTGCGTCGTCTCGCAGATAATGTATCTCATAAGGTACTAAGAACAGCTTATTTTGCAACCTTTCATGCACGGCTCTCATATGCTGTACTTGTGTGGGGGCACGTTTCGAGTGCTCGACGGTTGTTCGTACTGCAGAGGAAACCTGTCAGGGTGGTGTGTGGTTTGGGCTTCCGGGACGATTGTAGGGCAAGTTTCAGGCAGTTGGGAATACTCACGTTGCCTTCTCTATACATCCTGGAGAATCTACTTTACATAAAAAAGAATAGCCGTCTTTTTTCTACTCATGAAGACATGCATGCTTACCCAACTAGAAACAAACATAACTTCGTACCGGCCTACCGACGACTCAAAAGATGTCAAGATGGCCATAATTACTGGGCAATCAAATTTTTTAATGTACTGCCAGTGGCAGTTGGGGAACTACCACTTGATAAATTTAAAAAAAAGATGAAGCAGATTTTGATCTCCGGTGTGTTTTATTCAAGTGAGGAATACTTCGATTATTTCCGGCAAGAGATATATTGTTTGTTTTAATTTTTAGTAACTGGTACCTATGTTCAAAAACGAAAATTAGATGAAAAGATAAATGTATATATACTTGTGTGAAATGAAAGATAGAATATTTAAGCTGTTACTGTCATGTGAATGTCTATATGTAGGTTAATTTAATTTTGAATTTTGATGACGTGTGTATAGTGCAAATTATCATGTATTCTTCTTAACATGAAATAAACTAAACTAAACTAAAACTAAACTAAACTGAGATTGAATTCTCGCACATCACTTGGTGAAACATCATAAAGAATAAAGTTTAAACTTTAAAATAAAACACACTTGGCTTAAGTTTCACTATATCAAAATATATAGATACTGTATTTAGCAGTAAAGGATAGTTAACATGTTTCGAGTTATGAACTCATTATCAAGACTGACTACATGGGATTATTTTATAAAACAGACAAAAGCAAAGGCGATACCTGAAAATCAATTTGTTCGTTTACAAGGGGTAATTTACTGTTATTGGCGGAACTTATTTCGAGAATTTCAAGAAGGTCAAGGTGCTTTTCTTTGTTACCTGAATGCAAAAATTGGGATTTGTTGAAATCCAGGAAATGATCAAATTTTCAAACCGAAGTTAGGTAATACAACTAAATTATTAGCCACCAATAACGGTTACAATGAAAGTCTTATCGATAAGCTCATTGGGAAAAATGAATTAAGAATCTGTTGCATTCTATATACCCCACGTAAACTATTAATGAAGAACAAAAATACTTCCTAATAAAAAATGTACCGAATTTGAGTAGCAAAATTTGTAACAGACTATCGAAAAATAACGTTGAAACAATTTGTACAGATAAAAGAAACTTGAAGTCATTCTTAGTCAATAATGAACAAAAATCTAACATCGGAAAACAGTGAAACAGTGGCGTTTACAAAATATTTTGCAATGAATGTCCTGCTTTCTATATCAGACAAACAAGAAGGAATATAAACTTCCGTATTGAAGAACATAAAAAGTCAATTTTACAAAATAAAAATACCACTGGCTTCTCCGAACATTGTATAAAATTTATCATTTCCTTGATTTCAATAAAACCCAATTGTTACATTCAGGCAGCAAAGGAAAGCGCCTTGACCTTCTTGAAATTCTCGAAATAAGTTCCGCACATAATAGTAAACTACCCCTTGTACAAATTGATTTTCAGGTATCACCTTTGCGTTTGTCTGTTTTATAAAATCAGATGTAATAAAAACATAACTTGAATTCAAGTTATGTTTTTGTTCATCGTGTTAAATAATCACGTAGTAACGACGGATTCCATCAACTATTTGAGATATAATACTCTATTGTAGTCAGTGCTAAATACAGTATCTAAATATATTTTTGTATAGTGAAACTTGAGCCAAGTATGTTTTATTTTAAAGTTTAAACTTTATTGTTTAATACGGTGTTATATATTCAGACTGTTTCCGTATGTCTGACGAGGACTTCAGAAGGACAATTTGTGACACTTTATTTTTTTATAAAAAGACGTGAGGTGTCGTGATTATATGATTTCTCTACGGCATTCTACATTTTCGATCTGAATGGTAAATCCTTGGTTTTCAATATCTTTGGTGGAGGGCGCTATGGGTTGTTATCCATATATTAGTCCGACGGCGATTTGTATTGGGGAACAATTAGAAATTTGTTAATTCAATCCGAGTCAAATAAGCTGCACTGAGGAGATCTAATAAGATCGAAACAGCTGTATGCAGATTTTGAGTCAGGATGACTTGACGTTTTTTTATATTTCATCGTTGGATTATGAATGCGAATATCGCGTCTCGAAATACATATAACCAGCTCCCTTGGAAAGTTGTTCGATAATTTTTAAATTATCGAAAAATTTTCCTTGTTCACTTTATGTAATATATTAAATTGACCATGGTCAACTTGTATTTATTTCATGATTGTTAAACCAGTAATTTCTGAATTATTGTTATGGATCTTGAATAAACATTATGAAAAGTACTTCCTGGAATGTTGTTAATGCTAAAAGCAATATAAATAATGGAAAAACAAGTGGTAAAGAATGCTTCAAGTAACTTCGATATAGATTCATAAGATCCATTGGTAAGATAATAAGATCGTGCAGCTTTTATGGCTGCAATCGAAGAGAGTACGAAAAAAAATGTCATTAAATTGAAATCTTATACTACGCAGTTTTTCTCTTCTAACCTTTGTTGCTCTATGCGGAAAGGGAAGAATGAATTTCCTCGAAATACAATATCAATTATAGGGAGATAGAAATGAGGTTCATTTGCTGTAGAGTGAATACTATGAACTCATAGTGGAACATTACAAAATAGAGAAATTAATGTGATTATGGAATGTGGTATATTGATCGTGATATTGGATCAGATAATTTTAATTTATGCTTTTGATAACAAAATTTCATTCACATATAACGTGAAATATTGACATGTATATTATGAATTGCTCTTTTCTCGGAATTATATTGAAAGGGCCTATTCATTGATACTTGACAGGCTTGAAAGGCGTATTTTTACTGCCCAGTCAAAAATTTTTTCTGTGTGGGCAGTAATAGTATATTGTATAATTAGTGGGAAAAGCATAATATTCCCAAACGACTGTGATAATTACCAGCAAATAACACAGGAGTTTGGGAATATGCTTTTCCCACGAATTATACATACTATTTTTTCTCCGATCGTTGATTTACATTAAAAAAATTAATTAATTAATAGTTATTTATGTATCAAGGGCGTAAATAAAGCGTTTTTTGCCCGATGGCGCAAGTTGTTTTCCGAGACCGCAGGTCGAGGAAAACAAGCGACTGAGGGCAAAACACGCATTTACGCCCGTGATGCATACAACATTTTTTGCACGACCTTAAAAGTAATGAATTGAGAAGTATATTTAACGATGATTTTGATAACAATAATGGTCATAGAGGTTTTCTTTAATTCATCTCAGCTTGTGGTTGTAAACATAATTCATAAGGTATCCTTGGAAACGCGCATCAATATTCTATAAACTAGCGTCTAAATAAATCCAACTGACAAATCTATTTTGGAAATTAGAATGACATTTCCTTAAACAACCTTTTTTTACTCTAAATAATTGCAGTAATTTTAAGATTGAAGAATTTGGCAAAAAATAGTATTGTAATGTTTATTTAATAAAATATGAGTTATATGTTTCTCTGTTCTACAAAATTTCACTACCGGGCAAAAAAAGTTTTTTTCGCCCTAGGGCAAAAAAAGTTTTTCAGCCCTAGGGCAAAAAAAGCCTTCTTTACGCTCTATTCGTAGGGCAAAAAAACAGCATTTTATGACCGGTCGTGCAAAAAAAATATTTCATCCAAGATGTAATCAAGTAAGTTTAAATAGGTTTCTCTATGTTCATATTGAAATATAGAAGTAGTAACCATGGAAATTACTCTGTTATGACAAAAGTAAAATAATTTTAAAGCTGGTTTTGTTTGATTCGTTGTATTTTATAAGGAATTAAAAAAGAATTAGTAAACATGAACACTGATAGTGATTATTTGTTGTCTTGCACGACTCCTGAACTAGTAGAAGCCGCGAACGGGGCTTCACTTAATTTACTTCCGGCGAAATCCAGAGAGAAGTATGAACTTGCGTACCAACGCTTCATGAATTTTTGTAGAAAAAACAACAGTGTATCCTTTTCTGAGAATGTACTGATGGCGTATGTTGCTGAATTGGCTAAAACAATGAAATCTTCGACGTTGTGGGCACATTATTCCATGCTTCAATCAACTTTGTCTGTTAAAAATAATATTAATATTGCCCAGTACCAAAAACTGAGAGCAGTTTTAAAACGTCAAGCTACAGGATACAAAAAATGTAAATATTAACAACAATTATAAAAATTAAAACCATACTTTGTTTCATTTTAATGTAATAATCCATTTGTTACATTACCGCACGCTACAGCAGTGCGGTAAGAATATTACCGCACTGTCATTTTCTAATTGCTTAGCAACTGACCACTATTCTGGAATGTTGAGCTTTTCGCATAGAAGACAGGTCAAAATAGTGTCATTTTTCCCACGATCGGAGAAAAAAGTATGTTACAATACAACGTTCCAGATAATAATTTAATCTGATAATTATTATTGACTTTGACATTAGGTGTTGACATGGAGTTTAAAACTGATTTTATTACATTACAACTACAAAATACAACAGGAAATTTTCACTCATTAGAAATATTTATATATTAAAGCAACGGTTGATAGTAACAACTTACACACTTATTGAATAAAATAACGCAAATTACCGAAATAACTAGCAGTTTAGATAGGGTTTTTTCTATTCTACGGATTATTTGTAACTATCCTTCTATTCGCCCCTTCTACACAATGTGTCACCTATTTATTTCTTATATTCGATATAACGGGGAAACATATTCAGTTTGTATTTGGCATCTCAGGAAAGTGAAGTTTCACCGAAATGTGCGCCATGAATTTTATTCAATAAATATATTTTATTTAATAAATGTGTAAATTGTTATTATTAACCATTGTTTTAATATGTTTATTAATATACATGATGTATCGGCCCAATCAATCAAAGAAATATTTTTCGCGTATTGTGAACATTTATTTCATATACTTGAACTCTCCCCTCATCCCTCTTTCTTCGTAAAATTAACATTATTATCATCTACGTGTACGGTCTTAGAACGCAGCGAGACTGTACAGTAGCAACAACTTGGCAACAGCGGCCTTGTTGTTGTAATGCCATGTGGGGGTCTTATCGGGATTCCTTATCCACGCTACTTGATACTCTGATGTCTGAAAATATTTTATTGTCGATGTTCGACTTATTGGCTAGAGAGTCTTCGATATAGCACTCAGCGACCGCTGAAGACTTTCATCGCCTATGTTGTTTCAACATTGTTACCTATGTCCGTATCAGAATGCACAAGCCACGTGGAAAAGGTTCTGCAAGAGCAGTGCCCAGTTTACACTTCGCATGGGCTAGTTCCAGAAAATTAGCAGTTTCTTCCGGCATTTTACCGAACTTATGGATGTCAATGAAATACTCATGTGCTTTTCCGTTTGCATACTTATAAGAAAACGCCGATTATTCAAATTTTAGGACCTGGAGGCTGCATATTTTCTGTAAACGCTTGAATATTCTGATAATAAAAAACTTTTGGTCTTACTATACGGTAGCATAATTAGCAATCTGTCGCCTATATCATTTTTATCATCCATTTTAATTTGTAGAAGCTCATTCACAAGCCCCAGCGACTGCAAGAATTAAACCTTAAATATAAACTGAAAAATGGTTGTTTCATGTATAATTGATAATTTTCAGTACCTATATTTCTTTTCTAGATGTCAAGTAATTCTCATCTCGTCCGCTGATAAACATTTCTTGATTTCCCCTCTTTGAAAAATCTTAGGATTTTCTTGCATGGAAACCAGTTGACAGCCTTTTCAAAAAAACTGGAAATTTCAGATATTTTGCCAAATCAATATTATTTTCTATGATCACAATAGTTTTCAACATTGAATAGATAGAACACAAGTTCAGAGCTCCATTTTGTTCAAAAGATAGCAAAAATAAGCAATCAGCATTCCAGAGAAAGATCATAAATTTGCCTCTTCTGTCTATATTCCATGATTTTTTATTATATGAGTTCATATACAGATTTTGACTCATCCAGTATCAGTTTGAATTCCACATCCCGCGCCAGATCTCTCACCTCAGGTAGTGCTAAGGGTAATTACCCACTTTCAATTATATCCATTTGGTTCAGTTACTTGACAATATTTTTAAATTGATAATGACATTGAAGCGAACACAACCAATTCAACAATCATCATCAGCGGTAAATGTAGTAACGAAGAGCCAGTCACATTTCTAGAATAATTTGATTATTTTGATATTGACAGAGAAACGCAATTAATAAATATTAAAAAATATATCGAGAAATTGAAAGAAATTTGGAGAAAAAATTATATGTTTCACACTACAGAAAATCAATTAAACTCTTTCATTTCTGCATAGTGAAGCCAAATTTTGTTTTCACATCATAACCCATGAAATTGAGAACTTCCTGGTTCTTAATCTTCTTACAAAATTTTCACTGCACAAGAGAATTGAAGGATATACATTTCAAGAACACGAAGCACATCAAAAAATTTAAAGATGTAAAAATCAAAATATGTTCAAATATTTACTTTGTGATAATACATTTTAACAATAAATGAAAAATTATTTACTTTGTTTTTATCAATATTTCTTTTCAAATGATTGCTAACTGCAGTTTGGCAGTTAAATAAAAATAGTGATAAAAAACAGTAGTAAATTGTTTCTCATTCATTGCTAAAATATTTTCACCCACAATTGATTAATAAGTTCTGTTCACTGCCTAATATAATTCCATGAATAAAATTTAATACTTGTGAATAATCTGACTGAAATTAACATGGTTATATAATTTAAACCTAAGGATTAATAACTTGATTAAAGTTTTCAGTGACTAAAACTATTTTAACAAAGCGTTGCTTTCTTATCATATGCATCTTTGAAATGTTTGAAAAAATAATTAATTCAACGATATCTGAGAAATTAAATGCAAATCGGGGAATATAACATGTAACAGAACAACCATGAAGAGGTAAAAAATACTTAACTATGTTTATACATGCGATGCTTCGTTTGAGGCAGTAAATGAAGTCTCACTGGAACTTTCATTCCACTTTATGTTTATATACAAAAGGCCTGTTTTCTTAACGAAACTATTCAATGTTTTATCATCTCTATATTCTTTTAAAGGTAGATAAGGCATATAGAAGAAGTTTACTGAAAATGAAAGATTTACTATTAATATTTTCCCCGTGAGAAAACTGCGAATTTTATGAACTCTATTTTCTTATATTTCATGTTTAATGTCTAAAATTTTTATATACTAGAGTTCCCTTTCTATTTGTAATTTTCTTTCATATTCAAATCTGAAACCATGATCTTCAGAATTTGTTTTTTCTGTTTTTATCTGCACTTATAGATTATTAGAATTAACTATATAACCAAATATTTTCTCAGGTTAATTAATAGATGATAATTACTTTATCTGATATTTAAAATAAAAACACTTGGCTTTAAGTTTCACAAATATATTGAATAAAAATTAACAATTAAATTAGTCAACTAGTTTCGGGTTATGGGCCCATTATCAAGACTGAACAGAAAAATACTCAACAAGCTCATTTATAATATTGATTGTAGTAGAGGGGAAATTTGGTATTCAACTTGTTCATTTACGATGGGGTAATTCCTCTTAATGGCACTACTAATTTCTAAAATTTCCAACAGGTCAAGACGTTTGCCCTTTACCTGGGTGGAGGCATATCGTTTTCTCGAAGTCGATGAAATGGTTAAATTTTATACAATGCTCTGAGAAACCAGTGGTCTTTTTGTTAAAGAAAATTGACTTTTTATGTTCTTCTACGCGAGTCTTGATTTTTCTGCCTGTTTGTCCGATATAAAAGGATGGGCATTCATTACAAAATATTTTGTAAACACTACTGTTTTCTCCAATATTGTTCCTATCCGTGTTATTGACTAAGAGTGACTTTAGGTTACGTTTATTTGTACATATGCTTTTAATACCGTTTTGTGATAATCTGTTGATGATTTTATTACTAATTCCTGGAATATAGTTTATTAAATGATATTTTTGTTCGCTTTTTATGACTGGTGAGGGATAAATTGAATTTAGAATATTCTTATGTCGTTTTTTCTTTATCATTTGATCAATCAAGATGTCTTCATAGCCGTTATTTATTGCTAATAGTTTTAAAATATTAACTTCCTTAGTGAAATTTTCTTCAGAAAGAGGAATGGCAAAAAGTCTATGTATGAATGAGTGAAATGCACTTAATTTAATTTTAATTGGTTGACTGCTATCATTGTGTATTAGCGTATCTGTAAAAGTAGGTTTTCTGTAGATATTAAATGTAAGAGCATGTTCTTTTCTAGTTATTTGGATATCTAAAAAGTTAAGGGAATCTTGTTCATTTTCTATTTCTTTTGTGAATAGAATAGAAGGGTGAAAAGAGTTAATGTATTTGAGAAAATTATCTAACTGTCTATCCGTCCCACACCATATACAAAAAATGTCATCAACATAACGCCGCCATAATAAAACATTACTAATCAGGCTGTTTGTAGATTCAAAGATTTTATTCTCTAAGTCAGACATAAAGATTTCACTGAGAAGAGGTGATAACGGTGAACCCATTGGCAAACCATCTGACTGTTGATCAACTATGCCATTAAATTCAAAATAACTTTGTTTTAGACATAGAGTCGATGCCGAAATCATTTCCTGAACTATTTCGGGTGATATATTACTATTTGAATTCAAATCCCTTCTAATGATATTTTTCAATTCATTGTTCGGAATAGAAGGAAATAAATTTATTACGTCAAAAGAGATTAATTTTGCATTGAGTGGAATCTTGAGATTTTTCAACTGATTAATGAGCTGTAAAGAGTTTTTTATACTGTAAGTAGGATTGAATTGTATTAATGAAGGTAGTTTTTTATTTAGATATTGACATATTTTATAGGCGGGTGCATTTATGTAAGATACTATTGGACGCATAGGACAGTCAGGTTTATGTATCTTAGGTAGAGTGTATAACCTCGGAATTTGCGGATTCATCGTGGACAAAATTGCAAGATTGGTATGTGAAAAAATATTTGGGCAATTCTTAATGAGATATTTTACTTCTGATTGGTATTTCATTGTAGGATCATTTTTGAGTTTAATGAAGTTATTGGAGTTGAATAGATTTTCAGTTTTTTCTACATAAGTTTTTTTGTCCAAAATAGTGACAGTATTACCTTTGTCCGCTTTACATATTATTAAGTTATTTTCTGAAATTTTGATTTTAACTGTTTGATAATATTCAATTCATTGTTTTCAATGAAAGATTGAGTTTTTCATATGATGTTGGCACATATAGTTTTTTCAAAGTTCGAATTATTTATATTTGTTGAATTCAAGGCCAGTTCAGTGTTAACGGCTAAAAGTTTTATGTCATTTTTATTATGGAATTTTGGGCAATATTTTAGTCCTTTGTTCAGTAATTTCATTTCATAACCCGAAAGTAGTTGACTAATTTAATTGTTAATTTTTATTCAATATATTTGTGAAACTTAAAGCCAAGTGTTTTTATTTTAAATGTCAGTATTTAATCATGTTTCACCAAGTGATAAGCGAAACTTCAATATTAGTTAATTACTTTATAATTATGTTTTCAATTTTATTGTGAAACTGAATTAAATTTTGTGTTTCATATGCTGTTCTTATTATAAATGAAATTTATGTTTTTTGCTTGTATATTATACAATGTATTTTGCAGCAATAACATAAAATTGGGGGATATGGAATAATATTATTCGAAAATTATTGACGCTTCGTTACAATTATGTTACTTTATCAAACATCATTTTCATATTAGAACTCTCAGACATTGACATGTCAAAAAAGAAGATGACTAAATAGTTACTTTCTTTAAATATTACTTCAATCATTATATTTCATTGAAGGTTCAAATCTTTTAACGGAACATCATCAGTTTCTGAATGAAGTCCTTTCATATAAAACATCGTAGTTACTCTTGTAATTGGTATTAAAATTTAAGTGGTATATTATACTTTGAAAATTCGTTCTAAAACCCCATTAATTATTATTTTTACGTCGACGGGATACAAAATTACGATTATTAAGAATCTCCTTGAATGTATTACAGTGTCTTAATGAAAAGCTCTTTCCTTGGATGAACTATGTAAACTTGAAGCAGTCAACTGCAAGTAGGAAACTTGGTGGAACTGGAATACCATAAACCACTAGTACAAGCTCATAATTCAGCTCCTTTTGCTCCTCCTACAGTGCTTCTCTGGTATTACTGCGTGCTCAGAAAAACTCTCTCCGTTTTCATGTATCCTTCGTTACGAGGGCGTTAACTGAATTTAATTTCCACATGAAAATTAGATTGTTGAGCTCAGTTAGTTAGAGTAAAATAAACATATGTGAGTGAATATTTGGGGTTGAACAATGTGTTGACTCTTGCTAATTAGGTCTTTATTTTGGTACATTAGCTTTTCTGAATCTCACGTATACGGTTGTTTCGTTTCTATAAGAACTCATCTATAATACGATGTGAGAAATGTTGAAGAAAGTTGCTCAACCTCCAAGTTAAACTGTTGTTTTACTTGTGAATTGGCGAAAATTATATGAGAATAATTATTTGTTCTAACATTTCACAAATTTATGAAACAATGTAATTGTCAATATCATTTTATCGAGAAAAGTGTATATATATATATATATATATATATATATATATATATATATATATATATATATATCACAGAAAATGAGAAAATCGCGATATCTTTGTCAGGATTACAACAAGTTATCTCATTCATTTTTTATAGAACTCATTTTTTAACTTGATGAGGCCGTAACTTGGTTGAAATCCATATTATTAGTTACTACAAAAAAAAATTGTGTGTGTCAGCTTCGACGTAAGACTGGAGTTAACTCTGTTTTTTTAAATATTTCAGTATCTTCAATCACTCAACAATTTTGTTTATTGTGCACAAATATAAATATCACTACATATAAATAAATAAACTACACTCGAAAATCAGAACACAAATTGGCGGTTAGGTTGCTGTGGTTTGTGTTGTATCATGTATCAAGTGTGGCCGATATACCCTAATATATGCGGCGTAAACTACAAAAATAATATGAATTACATAATATATAATATAAAAGATTTATGCAATTAATCAAACATACATATATACATACAAAAATTAAATAACAGACAGCTGTTCTTTAATTTAATTGATAATAATAATAATAACTACTATTACTACTAAGTAGTACTGCACGGGGGTACTTAGTAGACAATCCCGCGGACCTCGGTCAATCTCCACCAATGACGGATAGCAATCTACGAAGCCTCGGAAGAGAGCCGTTGCCTGGGGATTGTCAGGGCACGTCTGGAGTTGGTACTGGAAGTGACAGCATGCGGGACACCAACGGCAGCATGCTGAGGAGGCGGGCGCCTGCCATACAAGAAGCTACAGCTTCCTACCAGGACATCGAGGAGGGGAGAGAACAAGTTGTCGGTCGCATAGGGAATACACGCCTGCAAGAGCAACCCGTAGTCGGAATCGGCAACAGAAACAAGGCCGCACAAAGGGGACGCCACCAGTGGACACCCGAGCAACATAAACAACTGTCTCTGTTATATAGAAGATCAAGAACAGAAAAACGAGGATATATGAATAGGCTGCATGGTCTGTGGTGCGAAAATCACCCAGATCTCAACTTCATGACGCAGCAAAATCTACGAGACCAGGTTAGTCATCTCAAGAGGAGAGAAATCTTACAGCAGTTTCAAGTGCCAGAAAGGACCCAAGAACAAGCTGAAGAGCAGGTGAGAGATGCTCCAAACCAACATAAGCTACCAACCAACCAAGGAGGAGAAGAGCAGGCTTCAGCCCTGGATGAGAGGCAGGTGAGAGATGCCGCAAATGCTCAGCCTCCAACGGCTGGAACGCGAGATGAACAATATATAGCACCGGATATGGAGCAGGTGAGAGCTCCAGCCAGAATCGTAGTAAAGTAGTAAAGTAAAATACTTTACACTCCAACAGGCAAAGAACAGAACAAGTGAGAGATGTACTAGAACAAGTCGACAATAGAAGGGATGCATTTGAGGCTGCAGTGAGAAACCCAAACATAAAGACCGCACGACTAAAGACACGATTCAAGGCTGAAGACCTAGCCACGATGAATAATATCGTTGGCGAGCACCTTGACGAGGACTGTTCTCTGGAAGATGTGGTTGCTGCAGTGAGAGCTGCTGCTTCTCTACTATGTCCGTCGGAAAGAAGAAGAACAAATAAAATGAACCGCATCGACGTGTTTTTCAGATTCTTCTTCTTCGTTATCCATTGACATTCCAATCAGTTTTTTTCATATCTTTCAATATTTCATTAACTTCAATCACTTGATGATTTATTTATCGTGCACAAATATAAGTATCACTAGATATGAATACCTATACATGCATCAACTGTTGCCGGTATACCCTAATATATGCGGCTGTATATTAATAATCTAGAAGTGAAATATGCGCATAGTATGCTATGCAAAGGAACGTGACATTTCAGTTTTAGTTAACGCTCGATTTTATTCCTCATAAAATTTTCATACCTTGGGCTAAGTATGAAAATCCTTTCTTGAGGAGTGAACTCCAAGAAATTCACTCCTAAAGATTTTCATATCAGATGTGATTTTGATGTTCATCTATAATTTTGAATCTATGATGCAGCGTTTCAACATACAGTGGCTTCATCAGATAGAAATGAATAGTAAACTTTGGTATCACAGTTTATATAGATTTAAGCAAGGACAACTATGGCAATAAGAAATGGAATAGTCAGGTAATAGGTAGGTAATTATCCTTTGACAAATTATATAAATTATATATTCTGTATTCTGTATTTTTGGGAGTGCAGACCACAGCACTTAGGCCCCATTGGGCCCTTTGTGCATCCTCCCCGGGAACATCACCAGCCTAGGCTTCCAACCATCCCAGTCGTTTGAAAAAGAGAGTGATTGCACCTAGGGGGATTTACCTCAAGGTGGCTAAAATTGGCCACCTTTCACCCAGAATGGATTCTCGGAGTGACAAGACAGCGGGGCATTCACAGAGAACATGTTGTACCGTCTCGTCTTACTGTTCACAGCCTCTGCAGAGAGGTGTGTCGCTTAATCCCATATTAAATAAGGGCTTTCGAAGTTGGCAGTGTCGCATTAAAATTTCCACGACATTGCGTAGTTTTCCTCTGGGCATCGCCAGGTACGTCATTGCTGCATCTTTATTGGGATAATTTAAAAGTTCCCTGGCAAGTCTGCAGTTGGTTGTTTCATCCCATAGGACTTTTGAATTTTTGATGGGTGTTCTCTTTCATCATTTGTGACTTTGCTGTCAGCGGTAGTAGGCTGGAAGGGCCAGGCTGCTTTTCTAGCCAATTCGTCAGCTTTTTGTTGCCATTGCATCTCGAATGGCCTTTAACCCAGCACACCATAATTTGGTTTGTATGGGCTGCACCCGCAAGTGCTTGATGGCATTTCCATAGTGACTGTGAAGTTATTTTATGATTCTTCAGGGTCAGTAACGATTGTCTACTATCTGTGTAGATTTTAATGGTTTTGTTCGTTATGTTCCTACGAGCAATCTCGTTCGCGGCTATGGTTATGCCCGTTAGCTCTATCTGAACTATGTTGGCACATTTGTCCATGGTCCACTTAAGTTGAAATCGCAAGTGTCTCGAATATATTCCACAGCCTGTTCCTTTTTCTTGCTTTGATCCGTCCGTGAAAATATTGATCGTTACTTCATCGGAGTTCTCATTTCTACTGTTTGTGTGTATTGAGTAGGGTTTATCAAAAACAAATCGCGGGGGAATGCTGTCTGCATTAACCTGTAGCAGAGGCATCATATAAATTATATATTATATATTATATATACTCAGCAGGGGGCAATGATTAAAGCCTATTCATTCATTCAATACGTTATCAGAATTGTTATGCCTGTTAATTTCTAGGGCTTCCCAAGAGATTAATTTCAATCCACTACTCCCGCTATGTAAAATATAGAAATCTTATTGAATTTATGATTCTCTTTGAATAAATGATTGGTATAATTGTTTCAAACAGTGTTCATGTATTTTGATTATTATTTCGAAGTTTTCATATGTTTGAGCGATATACGTTTAGTCACCACATGACAATTGATAGAGATCCGCTTTTGAGAATTTCCCTGTTTTCGACTTGTTATTCTTTATATATTGGTCTAAAGAGTTGCTCGGACAGCAAGCGATATAAAATCAATACAAACTGCTTCAAAAAAACCTGGTCGGTGGTAAAATGGTAAAAAAAGTAACCGAATAGAACACCGTTACTAAACTAAATATATTCGTGACATAATTTGTTAAAGAGTTATGAGATATATCAATGTAATCAATGATTCTATAAGGTTAGTAGAGCAACTTAATTCAATAAAAAAATATGACACTGGATTTAAAGAAATTTCTGCGACGAATGTGAGGTTTTTCAGACTGAAAAATGGTGGTGAAAAAAGTTGATTTAATGTTCATGCTGCTTTCTTAAATTGTTGTAATAGTGCTATAAACTCCAGAAAAGCTCCAGGTTAGGGAAATAAAGATAACTGCCTCAAACAGTTAGAAATTCTCAAGGTTTTATGGCGAAAAAAAATTAACATAATGTTTATGAAGTTGGCACTGCTTTCTCAGATTTTTGTAATAGTGTTTATAACTTCAGAAAAGCAAAATGTTTGGGGGATAAGGATGACTGCCTTGCACAGCTAGAAATATTGCAGTTTAGTTGTTTCAGAAAAATAATAAACAATATTTATTAATTCTAACAAACATGGATGTTATTATATTGAAACTGAAAATTTTCATCCGTATATATTAATATATCTGACTTGAAAGACTGATTGTTAATTTTTCCATTGAATAGCAATGTAGGTTATTTAATGGCAAAATGCTTCGAGACCTCAAAAACATGCTCAGTAAATATTTGACATAGGCATAATATTGAATATCCGGAAAGAAGTTGAATACTACGATTTCTCCGTCAAATTTAATTTCAGTTCCGACAATCTGAATTTCTTCCCAAGTAGTTTTCTTGAGAACATATGATTTTCACATTATCCCTCTCGGGACCAGCGGAAATCTTCCTGGGCCGAGATGGAAATGGAAAAATAGCGGGCACAAAGCGAATAACATTTTCAACCTACATTATATCCCATGCGGATGTTTTTATATTACTGCTCAATCTTCACTAAAATTCTGAATACAAATCTTCGCCGATCCAGGAAGTGAGGGAATACTGCGAGAAGGAACGACATTGTTTTTTCTTCCTCTCTTTTTCATTCAAAGAAATCTGAAATGAGTTACTGATATTCGAAAACTCCATCAACGTCGTTTTATACCATTTGCTCATTTCATTTTATAATGGAATACAGAATGAGTTTCATGAATATTATACATTAACTTTTCAACACGCTGTCCTAACATGAAAACATTACTTCCTGTGAGAATAACCTCTGTTTTGAAAACTCAATAATCAGATGTAAAAAAAGTGGGATTTTAATGTACTTCTGTAGCCTCAGTGAAAATAAAGCCGTATAAGTTTTATTCAAACGAATGGACACTCTATACCCTATTTCAATCTTCCAAAATCAAAATTTTATCATGCTTACTTATTATTTTTAGCAGGTTTTCACTTTGAACACCTGCTTATTAAATTGGGTGCGATTAGCAAAGTTGGACCTAGGACCAAGATAGTTTTTAATTTCATGACTTGTATGATGCTTAGCACCAAAAACTCAATTTCATATAGAAATAGCGTTAAAAATTTGTAAATGAGTAGTTTCGTATGATATCTTGGATGGAATTGTTTTTGGTTCGAATTGGTTAGTGGGTTGATCCCCCTGAGGGTGAAATAAATTTTTTTACAGGATAAATGGCGCAATTTTATATCAATGGGGTTGAGAGTTTGTATATACGTATTTTCGTATGATATCTTGGATAGGATTAGCAAAGTTGGACCTAGGACCAAGATAGTTTTTCATTTCATGACTTTTATGATGCTTGGCACCAAAAACTCAATTTCATATAGCAATAGGGTTAAAAATTTGTAAATAAGTAGTTTCGCATGATTTCTTGGATGGGATTGTTTTTGGTTCGAATTGGTTGGGAGTTTGACCCCCTAGGGGGGAAATAAATCTTGTTTACAGGATAAATGGCGCAATTTTGTAGCAACATGTATGAGAGTTTGTAAATAGATACTTTCGTATGATATCCTGGATGGGATTGGTTTTGGTTAGAATTGGTTGGGGGTTGACCACCCTAGGGGGAAAATAAATCTTTTTTACAGTATAAATGGCGCAATTTTGTAGCAAGAGGGTTGAGAGTTTGTAAATAGGTAGTTTCGTATGATATCTTGGATGGGATTGTTTTTGGTTCGAATTAAATGGGGGGTTGACCCCCTGGGGGAGGAAATAAATCTTGTTCACACGATATAGCTCGCAATTTTGTAGGAATAGGGTTGAGAGTTTGTAAGTAGGTATTTTCGAAAGATATCTTGGAGAGGATTGGTTTTGGTTCAAATTGGTTGGGGTGTTGACCCGCTGGGAGAAAAAATAAATAATGTTTACATGATAAAGGGCGTAATTTTGGAGCAATAGGATTGAAAGTTTGTGAGTAGGTAGTTTCGTATGATATATTGGATGGGATTGGTTTTGGTAGTTAATGCTTGGGGGGTTGACCCCCCAGGAGAGAAAATAAATTTTGTTGACACGATAGAAAGCGCAATTTTGGGACCATATGATTGAAACTTTGTATATAGGAAGTTTCGTATATCATGGAAGGTATTTATTTCGATATAAATAATAATAATTTTCAAACTTCATACATTTTGAAAACCTGCCTTTCTACTGCAGCTCGCTGCGATAGAGTTTTTTTCATGTGTAAACTTAGTTCTCAGTTGTGTTATTTTATTGGGATTAATTTCGAGAATGCGACGAAAATGTGTAATAGAAAATAGGGAGAAGCATACCCTATTCAATTTATTCTTTAGATCGAAACAACTCATGGCGAAGCTTTTATCTTGAAAAATACTTTCAGAGGATTTATATTTTAAATGAGATTGTTCAACTTAACTCTCCTACATTCCAATATTTTCAGGAAAACTTTTCTCTTTACCAAATTTGAAAGTGTCTTTTTAGGATATATCCACAATATTTTTTTAATTATTCTTCAGATCGCAACTAAATCCATTAATTTGATCTTTATAATGAAAGTCAATTCTATTTCTCTTACCAATTAGAAAGATCTGAAGTAAGAGAAAATGACTCGAAACATGATGTTTATTATCAGTCCAAGAACAAAACTTAATTTTCTTGCCAATGAAGTTTCCTTAATTAAGAAACTCTCTGAGGTATACCATAAATTTTACTCAAAATGAACTGTCAGTGTTTTCACTTGATCTTCAAAGAATGAAGGAATTTCTTACTGCCTTATTCCCTTCATGAAAACCGTTTTATTGGGCAGTTTGTAGAGAATATTTATTTTTTCAAGACGTCAACCTTTTTATTTTCGTTGTTTTTTTCTGCAAAAAATGTGATGTACAAGTGAGACGGGGATGCAGGAGTTTCTAGCTATGCGTACAGATCAGTATTTTTTATCAAAGGAAGAAAGGTTTCTCAGTAAAAACCTGTTTTCTCTTGTTAGTTGTTTGTATTTTGAAAAACTCAAAAAACTCTAGTTATAAATGATCCAGATGACATTCGGATGGGTTTCATCGTCTCAGCATTCAATCATAATTTCATAGATACCCATGAAGCTATGGTTCAAGTTACACAACCCTTGAAATAGTTGGACATCCCTTCGTGAAGTTGTGTAGTTGCATTCCACTTTAAATTCCGGACAAAGTGACTCACCACTCGTACCATTTCGTTCACCCACAGCCTATCCTATTTTGTCAGGAAACACCTCATATATGGATGAAATTTGACCAAGATGACCAACTATTAACTATCCTTTTTACCTAGATGTTACCATTTTAGGTGGGAGTATCACAGCAATTACTTGTAAAGTAGGTACCCATTGAGGTCTCTGAACTCTAGAACCAACTCAAGATTCTTGCCAGTTGAGCACACTTGTTTTTATCTATCTAGCCTTGACTGATCTCACGATACCAAAAATCCAGTATAAGTATAATTATCTCGGTGCTTTTCGTCCAAGATAGGAAAAATCGTTCGAAATAGAGAAAACTAAACATTCTGGATAGTTCTCTTCTTATCAAACTACCAAGTGTGGAAATTATTAGAAAGTTATTACCAATACCATTAGGATTGCCAGCTCTCAGGTGGGGCTCCACCGGACAGATTAGTAATTTTTGTGGTTTTTTCGAAAACAAAGATGTCCATAATTTTTATTTTTGTAATGCGTTTTATGCCTAAATTTTGATAAATAACATAAGAGTGTATGCCCGCATTTTTTTCTGAGAAAATAAAATAATAATCACAAACAAATTTTTTATATCACAAGTCGAAGTAAAAAAATTTGACATAAATTTTCAATAATTTTTCATTGCCATCAATTGATACAATATATGTTCACAATACTAAATGAGGCAATATCCTTTCAATTATCGGAAGTAAGTTTCGGTAATATATTTTTTCATTTATTTATTTGTTTTCTTTTTCATATTTGAGAGAAATATGGAAAATAAAAATATATTTCATTCGGATATTTGAGACATTTTCACTACTTTGTAAGATAAGAATAAAAATGTTCATAAATATTAACCTATCATTTTTAAAACGCGAATAATGGTTCAGCAGTGTTTGTTCCAATTGTATGACAATATGGACATGAGAAGTAAACAAAAAATACACATGAATTACGAATTATGTTAACTAGTGGTCGAAATTGACCATAATTCATTAGGCATATTCACAAAATTCGAATTTTAGGTGTTTAATATTCGCAGTATGAACGAAAGCAACGATTATATGAAATGGCGAAGGCGGAAACGTTGTCTTCCTATGAAACTCGGTTTTTCATAAATTTTATTTTTTTATTTTATGTATTTGTAACATATATTATTTATAAACGTTTGGTGAACATCTGGAATGATAGATTTCAAACAGAGCGCATCATTTTACCGAGTGTATAATATGTGCTCGGCGTAAACATCAAAAGTACTTTGATAAATATCATGTATTTCGACACTTGGAATAACAGATTTAGAGTGGTGTGCTTTATCAAAGCTGGAATATTCTATTTCAATAAATCTGTTATGAACAATTTTCAATGAAGCCTTTTTCATTTGAGTAAGTCTATGTTAAGACTTGAAGATATATATATATATATATATATATATATATATATATATATATATTATATATATATATATATATATATATATATATATATATATCTATATATATATATCATATATACATATATATATATATATATATGTACATATATATATATATATATATATATATATATATATATATATATATATATATATATATATATATCTATATATATATATATTATACATATATATATATACTATATATATATATATATATATATATATATATATATATATATATATATTATAATATATATATATATATATATATATATATATATATATATTATATATATATATATATATATATATATATATATATATATATACATATATATATATATATATATATATATATATATATATATATATATATATATATATATATATATATTCTATTGGTTTCCCAGACGTTTTATCTTGATTCATTAAACTTGAATGTAATGTGTTGGAAAAGTAACTGGTTCTATAAAATGGCGAAGGCATTGAAGAAGTCCTTCTTGTTGTGTTTCATGTGTTTGTAACACATAATTCTTTAATAAATTTTCAGCTTTCTGCACTTCTCCTCTATAAGAACTTTCACTATACCAAATCTCATATACATGCAATATATTTTAAAGTTTTTTCCCCAGGTATTGATATATGGGTGATGTGCAAAATACTTCAGTTTATAATTATTTAGGTATTTGAATATTTTCAATTTTTACACTAATTAGACACCTGCCTGTGAGTTTTAAGGATTAGTAAATAAACTTCAGAATCAGATAAAGTACTTGTAGAGGCGAAACATGCAACACATAATACTGAATTGTGTTGAAATCTCTTGAAAACATGTGTTTTTTTCTTTTGTAATCGAACAATATTTATTCACAATTTCAGTACAATATCAATAAAATCATTTGTCCACGACTGTACTATAAAACATTCATTATACATGTGCTTCCTAAAGTGTAACACTAGCTATTATTCACTAGTGAATGATGGTTCATTATTCACTTCATGACGTCACACTTAGGACGTTTATCTAAACTAGAGAACATCATTTACATTGTTATGATATAATTATTGTTAGATTAATTTAAAACATTGATTTATCTATAAATTCGATGCCTTCGTTCATTTTCAATTCTGTTAATATTAATATAAATAAATAAATGCAAAATTATCTATTTCATTTTTATCAGAGTGAAAGAAAGGAATGGAATCGATGTCAAGTGAAATAGTTGACGTTTACGTGAGTATGCAGTTTTCAGTGAACACAGAAAATGTTATGTCAACGCTTTTGATAACTATTTTTATTGTTGAAAATGAAGATTATTACTAATTTTTTCGAGGAAGTCGTGGGCAAAGTATAGTATTCTACTTGCACAAAATTACAATTTTTCACTCGGGTGAATTGCAAACTTCACCCTCGTGAAAAATAGCATTCATTTTGTGCTCGTTGAATAATATACTATTATCAACATATCACAGTAATTGGGGTAAAACATCATGTTTTACAGCAAAATTCATTCAAAGCTGATCTAACTATAGATAAAGTAGGTAAGTACATTCTCTTTAACCGGAAATGATCTGCATCAACAGTATTTCGTTAGAGATAATCTCAATATAACAAAACATCGGTGGCACTTCAAGAACGTTCGTGAAGAACTTCGGAGCATCCAAAGAGTTTTTCAATGGAATATTAAAATTTTCTTATTCAACGTATCAGTTTCTAGTAAATGAAATTGTTCAACGTTGAGCTGGCTGAGATACTCTTGGAAAAGTGTTAGCACCCCAAAGCAAATAAGTGCAGTTAGTTTCAAGGACTAAGAGCTAATTGTTAGCAGGTTTTCACTTTGAAAACCTGCTTATTAAAATGGGTGCGATAAGCAAAGTTGGACCTAAGACCAAGATAGTTTTTCGTTTCATGACTTTTTATGGCACGAAAAACTCAATTTCATATATATATATATATATATATATCTATCTATATATATATATATATATATATATATATATATATATATATATATATCTATATATATACATATATATATATATATATATATATATATATATATATATATATATATATATATATATATATATATATATATATATATATATATATATATAATCTCTTGATAATTATTAGCAATAACAGGCTTGTTGAATCTCAAAAAACTCGATTTTATTAAAAACTTTTTGTTTTGATAAAGCTACGAATGTCGTGGCGAAACGTCAACTTTTCAATAAAATCGAGTTTTTTTAGATTCAACCAGCCTGTTATTGCTAATAATTATCAAGAGATTAGAAATAGTTCACAGGCAACAACAACAATTCGAATAAATATATATATATATATATATATATATATATATATATATATATATATATATATATATATATATATATATATATATATATAGAAGAAGGGTAGTCTTTGCTGACTAGTTAGGATACAATTAGGATAATAATATTGGGTATAGCAGCAAGCAAAACGTGTACTCTTATAACACTATATTTCCGATATTTCGACAATGATTATTGTCATCTTCAGGGAAGCTACAAAATAAGCACAAAAGAAAATCAAGAAATGCTCCATAACGGTCAACAGTAGCAATACTCACTGTGTCTTTGAGAATGATTGCAAAAGATGTAAAAATCGAGATACAGCATTATTGATTTCTATACAGCATTATTGATCGAGGACACAAAATGTGTTGGTCTTCAACTAACATTAACATTTTACGGTAAATTGGTCACAATAAGATAAAACAAAAACACAATTAAATTTAGACGAATTAAACATTGTTGAAGTTAAATTAAGTTAAAAACTAATAGAATATAACGATCTACTTCGTCATTACATATTGACTGAAAAAGAGACGCGACCAGCCATCTTGATCAAGAAAGTAGACATAGAGAATATCAAAACAAGAAAACTCCAATGTGAAAATATGATAATTATGGTTCACAGATTGGTCACTGCTAACAATTAAATTAGCCAGAAGTATCAATGACTCAGAAAAGGAAAAAACAACAACTCTTCTCTCATTCGATATCTCTCAAAAGGATGTTTTTATCTAAATCCAACAAAAAGGAATAAATTTCACTAAGATGATTTAAATCAGTTTTCTTATTTAAGCAATTTTCTGATTGTGAAATGTAAGCCATCTCCATAAACAGTCTTTTAGTCGAATTTTTTTCCCTTGTCAATATCTTAGTGTCATTGAAATTCATAATATGTCCTGTAATATTAACATGTTCACTCAAAGCACATCTTTCCGGATGACACCTACAGTCACTCTTGTGTGAGGTGATTCTATCCTTAAGGGCTCTAGATGTCTGACCTACATATAATCTATCACAATTGGAGCATGGAATGCTATATACTATGTGAGATTGTGAAGTTAAAGGTGTTTTATCCTTAACTTTGGTGAAAATGGAACTTATTGTTAAGACTGTTCTATTGGCAATTTTTATGTGACCAAGAGACCCGAAAATTCGTGACAACCTTGGGGAAACATCGGCAACATAAGGAAGTGAGGTGAAGAAAAATTGAATTTGGGTCGAGTCAGCTGCTTCATTGGTAGCTACTGCAACCTGTGAGACACCTATATTATTAATTGTATCTTGTATTAACATGGTCGACGTACCGTAAAGGATCTTTTTTAATAGAGCAGGAGGATAAGAGTTATCAATGAACAAATCATATAAAATTTTTAAATTTTTCTGATGGAAACAATTGTCAGAAATACAAAGCACCCGACGCTTCATCTGTTTTACCAAATCCATGAAAGTTAATTTGGTAAAACAGATGAAGCGTCGGGTGCTTTGTATTTCTGACAATTGTTTCCATCAGAAAAATTTAAAAATTTTATATGATTTGTTCATTGATAACTCTTATCCTCCTGCTCTATTAAAAAAGATCCTTTACGGTACGTCGACCATGTTAATACAAGATACAATTAATAATATAGGTGTCTCACAGGTTGCAGTAGCTACCAATGAAGCAGCTGACTCGACCCAAATTCAATTTTTCTTCACCTCACTTCCTTATGTTGCCGATGTTTCCCCAAGGTTGTCACGAATTTTCGGGTCTCTTGGTCACATAAAGATTGCCAATAGAACAGTCTTAACAATAAGTTCCATTTTCACCAAAGTTGAGGATAAAACACCTTTAACTTCACAATCTCACATAGTATATAGCATTCCATGCTCCAATTGTGATAGATTATATGTAGGTCAGACATCTAGAGCCCTTAAGGATAGAATCACCTCACACAAGAGTGACTGTAGGTGTCATCCGGAAAGATGTGATTTGAGTGAACATGTTAATATTACAGGACATATTATGAATTTCAATGACACTAAGATATTGACAAGGGAAAAAAATTCGACTAAAAGACTGTTTATGGAGATGGCTTACATTTCACAATCAGAAAATTGCTTAAATAAGAAAACTGATTTAAATCATCTTAGTGAAATTTATTCCTTTTTGTTGGATTTAGATAAAAACATCTTTTTGAGAGATATCGAATGAGAGAAGAGTTGTTGTTTTTTCCTTTTCTGAGTCATTGATACTTCTGGCTAATTTAATTGTTAGCAGTGACCAATCTGTGAACCATAATTATCATATTTTCACATTGGAGTTTTCTTGTTTTGATATTCTCTATGTCTACTTTCTTGATCAAGATGGCTGGTCGCGTCTCTTTTTCAGTCAATATGTAATGACGAAGTAGATCGTTATATTCTATTAGTTTTTAACTTAATTTAACTTCAACAATGTTTAATTCGTCTAAATTTAATTGTGTTTTTGTTTTATCTTATTGTGACCAATTTACCGTAAAATGTTAATGTTAGTTGAAGACCAACACATTTGGTGTCCTCGATCAATAATGCTGTATAGAAATCAATAATGCTGTATCTCGATTTTTACATCTTTTGCAATCATTCTCAAAGACACAGTGAGTATTGTTACTGTTGACCGTTATGGAGCATTTCTTGATTTTCTTTTGTGCTTATTTTGTAGCTTCCCTGAAGATGACAATAATCATTGTCGAAATATCGGAAATATAGTGTTATAAGAGTACACGTTTTGCTTGCTGCTATACCCAATATTATTATCCTAATTATATATATATATATATATATATATATATATATATATATATATATATATATATATATATATATATATATATATATATATATATATATATATGTTCGTATGTATTTTAGCGTTGTTTACACGACAACGGGCGCAATTATGAAGCAATAGGGTTGAAAGTTTGTAAGTGGATAGTTTCGTATGATATCTTGGATGGGATTGTTTTTGGTTCGAATTGGTTGGGGAGTTGACCCCCTGGGGGGAAAATTAATTAATATGATAAAGGGCGTAATTTTGGAGCAGTAGGATTGAAAGTTTGTGAGTAGGTAGTTTCGTATGATATATTGAATGGAATAGGTTTCCATGCAAATTGGTTAGGGGTTGACCCCCAGGGAAATAAATCTTCTTTACACGATAGAAGGCGCAATTTTGGTACCATTGGGTTGAAATTTTGAAAGTAGGTAGTTTCGTACGATATCTTGGATGCTATCTATTTCTATATGAATTGGTTGGAGGGTTGACCCCCCGGAGGAGGAAATAAATTTTGTTCACACGATAAAGAGCGCAATTTTATAAAAATGGAGTTGAAAGTTTGTAAGTGCGTAATTTCGTATGTTACCTTGGATGTAATTGGTTTTGCTATGAATTGGTTGGAGGGTTGATCCCCCGGGGAGAAAATAAATATTGTTTACACTTTAGAGGGCATTTCTTTTTGAATTTGGAAAAAAAACATAATTTAATGAATATATTTTTCATACTGGATACGTTATGAGAACCAGCTCTTCTAATGCAGCTCGCAGCGATAGAGTTATTTTACTTTAATACATAAATAAAGGTGTGATTTGCTAATCGTTCAACCGATATATGTTGCATCAACAATTTCGACAGTTAGTACCGAATTGATTAATGACAACTCTGAGTGTTGAAAAATGAATTGAAAATTTGTAGATGGCACAGCTCAACAGCCACGATTTGTGTCATTAATTTTGATGATCGAACAAATAACGTGGTCCTTAATTTGTAAATAAAACCACGAGTGCTATTCTACGTTCACCCCTACAATTTGAACGAGTATGCCATTTCGAAAGAATTTCAAGTACGAGTACAAATACACAGCCCTTCATAATTATATGAAACAATAAACCGCCCCTTCGTTATACATAGTTGTCGGGCGAGGTAACTAAGGTGGCAAAATGGTGGGCGATTGCCATGAAATTAGGTCAATACATCATGACTGTGCAACATGCAAGGTGTGCCAGGTAATGCGAGAAGGAGGAGAGGGTGGGTTTAAGGGCTCGTTATCTGTTTCAAGCAACAGGGTCCAACAGAACTTGAAACCGGAGGAAATCACGAACCAGACGAACTGCTTTCATGTGGAAAGTGACCAGTTCTAATTAACAAGCAATCAATTATATTGTAGATTGCATAAAAGTTTTCCAGCCACCAACGGAAAATTGTTGATGCAGATCATTTCAGATTTCAGAAATTAAACTCAACTACTTTATCAATGGTTCAATGAACTTCGAATAACTTCTGCCTGCCTTTCTTTCAATTTGAATAGGAAAATCATAAGCGAACACATAACTAAGATTACATGATGTGTCACCCCAATGACAATAATATTATGATATGTGATTTTATTGAAACTGTATTGAAATTTTGAATATGTTCTTAGATTCTAAAAGGACTGAAAACTATTGTTTCTAATTATAATTTAGTATCATGTGTAGAACATTTTGCCTCTACTTCTTCATATACTGAAATTCATTCACTAACTCTCAAAAGTTCCAGCCAGGTCTCTGAATATTGTAAAAATTTGAAAGATTCAAGTACCAAAAAAATTATAAATTAAATAATTTCATCGCTCAACTATATACTTAACTATATACTTATCTTGGAGAGAAAACTTTGAAATTGTTTTCAAACATATTGTGTGCACGAATGCGTGTTAGATTTGGTATAGTAAAGTTCTTTTGACAAGAAAATCTGAAATTTATATCTGAGAAGTATGTGTTACAAGCAAACTATTCTCATGGATAGACTTCTTCGTTACTTTCGGCATTTTATATACTCAGTGTTTGATTTCATACTGCGAAAAAAATAGTATAATTTAATACTAAATTATTCATTTGCAATTATGTAATAGAACAAATTGAATATTGTATAGTGACTTCACGACCTGAGGTTCTTGGGTCTGTTCTGTATTATTCAAAATAACTTTCCAATAAAATACACAGCTAGTAAGAAATACAAATTAAAACAAAAAAGATACTATTTCAATGTAAATACAGATCTGCCAAGGAATGTTCCGTTCATCTACTCGAATTCTTCTTCTTCTTCTTCGTCGTTTTCCTCTTGGCAGAGGAGTCGTGATCATAGCCTCAAATCATTCGAACACGCCTCTACCATTTTTCGCCATCTTTTCCGGTTGTGGGCGCTGTAGGCAGCTTGGTTAACTGTTAAATCTGTGGATTTCTTTATTTGGTCGGTCCACCGTGTTGGTGACCTACCTCTGGACCTGAAGCCTTCTACCTGCCCTTGAATTATCAGCCGCTCCAAGTTGTCCTCATTCCTTCTCTGTAGGTGTCCGAAGTATCTGAGGATTCGAGCTTGTACTATTTTAGACAATCTTTGAGGTTCTTCGGCTTCTTGAATGACAGATGCATTGGTCCTTCTCGCTGTCCAGGGAATTCGAAGGATTCTTCTCCAACACCAGAGCTCGAATGCGTCAATTTTTCTGCGATCAACAGCCTTCATCGACCACGTTTTCGCTCCGTATAGTAATACCGGGAATATCAACTATCATCTACTCGAATAGTAGTCCCGAAATGCAAATCATAATCAAGAAATCGAATATCTGAATCACCCGAGTGATCTATGAACTTAGTAGTATTTGGTTTTCAATTTGCACTTTATTTTTCATCTCCTCCTCATGAGGGCTGAACGAAAATTTACCATCTGAAAAATGCGAGAAATTTCATCGATAGTTAAGTATATTTCTTTTGGATTCCATAAGACTGATAATATTGCGTAATTAAATATTTAGAATAACTATAACTTACCTGAACTATAACTTAGTCTTCATAATCAGACTATAAAAGTCGTTATAAAAAACGTTTCATGACAAAACTACGAACTGAGTTAAGTTTATAATTGATTTGTTTTGGATTCCAGATTCTATAAGAATTTTGATATTGTTTCGCGATCAATATCTAACTAATTGTAAAGAATATGTTCTTCTTGCAATACGTAGGCATTTTTGCAAGTCTTAAACATAGTCAGAATGAAATGAAGAAGGCCTTATTAAAAATGGTTCAGGTAAAAAAATTTTTTTTCAAACTCAAAGTACCTATTACAGGTTTACGCCGGTTAATCATAATTCAGAACCTATAAATTTTATTGGAGACACACAATACCCAAGACCAAGTTGGGACTCGAACCCACAATCCTCCAAGCGATACACCCTACCGCTGGGCTACCGAGGCCTCCTGAATGTAAGAATTAGACCTGTGTCGATCGATCATTGGTCGAGACCCGCGTCGATCATGACCCATTCGTATGGTGAACGGGTTAAAAAGATTCGATAATTTCGGTCGCTGGTGGCAGTTCCTTTGTAACGAATGACGAATGCTGAACCGGTGAACCGGGTAGAATATATATTAATAAGATAACCTACATGAGTGAAAAACTACATAAAAATGTTAAAAAAAGAAATAACTAATAGTTTTTAATATCAAAAATGATAATTTACTCCAAATTATGATTAAAAAATAAAATTTGAAAGGCTCTTTTCGGTTTTAAAGAGCTTCTTTTATTGTAGATAGACGCTTCATTAATGTATATAAACGTGGATAGAGGAGACGATGATAATATTAACTAAGTTCACTAAAACACGCAAGCAAAACCTGAATATAAAATCACGTGTCGCGGGTCATACCTATATATGTCACTGATTCGATCTTAAACTGAATTCGATCTCGATCACGACGCGATCGAGTTCGCGTCCCAAAAGACAGAGAGATCGACAGTACATATATCAGCATGTCACTGATTCGATCTTAAACTGAATTCGATCTCGATCAAGACGCGATCGAACGAGTTCGCGACCCAAAAGACTGAGAGATCGACAGGTCGCGACTCTTCTACGCGAGCGTTCCTGAAAAAATCGGTTCCTTTTGGATTACGTGTCAAAATTCAAAACAACACGAGAAAGAGTGCGATGAATGAAAGCATGTAAACGATTGTATCAGCAAGCAATTAGTTATATACTGTTGTGTAAAAACATATGAGAATAAAGTGCAATTTGGTTAGTCTTGTCAAATAAATCGGGATCGGGTTAAATAAGATCGGGTCTTTTAGAAATTAGTGATTCGATCACTCGTGTATAGGTTGCGATCGAATCAAAAAGATTCGATCAATCACGATCGACACAAGTCTAGTAAGAATTTCCGAAATAGAAAATTCGTGATTTGATACTGAAAATCATTAACGTGTTATTCTTCTGATTGAAGTATCAACATATTTGATATTTGTCGAAGTACTTTTGATGTTTATGCTGAACACATGTACACTCGCAAATATGATTTCGAGCTCTGTTTGAAATAATTTATCATTCCAGATGTTCAACAAACACGTGCTAAATCAGCAAACCATATTATTAAAGGGATTAATCGAACACTGTCATCCCAATGATAAACGAAATTGTAGCAAATGTTTGTCCGTATCCATAAATACACAGTTGTGCCACAATCATCCGTTTGTTATCTCATATAACACGATCCTCATGTCACCTTCGATGAAAACGAAGAATTCGGATGCTACTGTAATAAATAATACTACTTTTCATTCTTCTCTGTTTGTTTTTCATACCCCAGCGATAAATCATGTGTAGCTTCAATTAATTTTGCTCCACCATAATTTTTGTTAGCGCCTAATGCCAGAATTAATGGACCGGTAAATTCCTAACAAGCTGAATTGTGTGGAATATGGCCAATTCAATAACCGAGCAACCCTGTAAATGAAGTATTGTATTCTGAATCTCGGCTGATGTGCAGATTCCATTTCTACAGAGGAGATTTGTGCCGAATAAGTAGAAAAGAAACTGTGAAACAATATATTTCTTAATTTTTTTTTCGAATCGTAACAGAATTTTAATCTCTCTTAAGAAAACAATGACTTCCATTCTTCGTTATTGAATTATTTCACAATGGAGTTTGAAAATAGAATAACTTAGAAATTGTCTGGAAGTTTTCTACAATTCCGAAAACGCAATCTTTTCGATAAAATTTTTGTGAATATTTTCCTCCTGTAAAAAGTCCCATATAAACGGAATGCAATTATCGAAAATTACAGCGATAATTGCATTGTCGAAAGCGAAAGAGCCCTGCGATAATTTCATTGTAGACCGATAATTGCATAGTAGCATAGGTTATATTACCGTTATTGATGACAAGCTGAGAATTCATGAATTTCTAACGTCAGTTTGACAAATTGAAAGTTTATTCGAGAAATATTCCCCAAAATTACACTCGTGCATCAAAATAACCGGATAAATTCGAATTCCAGCGTGTTGTCTTCAAAGAACTGCATTCGGTAATTTTCATATTTTGGAGAAAGAACCTTCGGTGTCGGGCTCTTTCTCCAAAAATGAAAATGAACTCATGCAGTTTTTTGACAACACGCTGTCATGCAAAATTATCGGTAATTCTGATGCACTTGTGCAATTACTTACGATAATTGTATTGTAGAAAGTGCAAGAGCCCTACGATGATTGCATCGTACGTATCTATGGTAATTCCTATTTTAAAACTATGTTTCTATTCGGGAAATATTCCCCAAAATTATACTTATGCATCAAAATATTCCGCATTCCAGCGTGTTGTCACAAAACTCATACAGTTTTTTGACAACACGCTGTCATGCAAAATTATCGGTTATTTTGCACTTGTGTAATTACTCACGAATATTTTCCTCCTGTCAAAAATCTCATGTAAATGGAATGCAATTATCGAAAAATACAGCGATAATTGCATTGTAGAAAGCGAAAAAGTCCTGCGATAATTATAATCTATAATAGTTTCTGTTTTAAAACCATGTTCCTATTCGGGAAATATTTCTCAATAAACGAAAATGAAATGCAGTTTTTTGACAAAACGCTGTCATGCAAAATTATCGGTAATTTTGATGCATTTGTTCAATTACTTACGAATATTTCCCTCCTGTAAAAAATCCCTTGTAAATGGAATGCAATTATCGAAAATTACAGCGATAATTGCATTGTAGAACGCGAAAGAGCCCTGCGATAATTGCATTGTAGACCGATCATTGCTTAGTAGCATAGTTCATATTACGGTTATTGATGAGAAGCTGTCATTTATGAATGACTAACGTCAGTTTGACAAGTTGAAAGTTTATTCGGGAAATAGTCCCCCAAATTACACTCGTGCATCAAAATAACCGGATAATTTCGCATGCCAGCGTGTTGTCTTTAAAAAACTGCATTCGGTCATTTTCATATTTTGGAGAAAGAGCCCTCCTTCACCTTCGGTGTCGGGTTCTTTCTCCAAAAATGAAAATGAACTCATGCAGTTTTTTGACAACACGCTGTCATGCAAACTTATCGATGATTTCGAGGCGCTTGTGCAATTAATTTAAGTAGTATTTAGTATTTAAATACTATTATTCATTATTATTTAGTATTTAATTACTAAAACCAATCAGGTCCCACTGAAAAGAGGAGTTAGACAGGGAGATACTCTATCACCCAAACTGTTTACATTGTTTTTGAAAGACGTGTTTAGAAAACTCGATTGGTCAGAACGTGGCATTAATGTGAATGGTCTTGAGCTACCTACGTCATGCAGATGACATAATCATAACGGCAAAAGATCCTACAGAACTTGAGAACATGGTAAATGAACTAAATGATGAGTCTCTAAAAATTGGACTGAAGATGAACATCAGTAAAACCAAAGTAGTGCTCATGGAGGAAGGCATAATCCAGGTGGGAAACCAGAAATTGGAGAGAGTGGAAAAATACATATATCTGGGTCAAAAAATTGTACTTGGAAGAGAAAATCGAACAGTGTAGATACAAAGAAGAATACAACAATCCTGGGCGGCGTTTGGCAAACTGAGTTATATATTCAAAAACAAAAAAATAACGTTAAAGAATAAGAGAAAAGTATATGATATGTGCATTCTGCCGATAATGAGCTACGGAGCGGAAAATTGGACAATGACATAAAAAAATCTGAATAAGCTCAGAGTAACGCAGCGTGCAATAGAGCGAGCAATGTTGGGAATAACTCTAAACGACCGAAAAACAAATGAATGGATTAGACAAACAACCAAAATTACTGATGTAGTCGAAAGGGAGGCGAAGTTGAAGTGGTCCTATGCTGGACATGTGGCAAGAGATAGTGCTAATAAATGGCATGAAAAAATTTTAACCTGGCGACCCTATACATTCAAGAGGCCTAGAGTACGCCCACCAATGCGGTGGTACGATGATATAAAACTAACAGTAGGACTACATTGGATGAGGGAAACCGCAAACAGAATAAGGTGTAAATCAGAATTGGAAGAGGCGTATATCCGTAGGTGGACTGAAGAACGCTATTAAAGAAGAAGAAGTGCAATTAATTACGAATATTTCCCTCCTGTCAAAAATCCCTTGAAAATTACCAATGTCAGTTTGACAAGTTGAAAGTTTATTAGGAAAATTTTCATCCAAATTACAATCAATTATACCTATACTGTTGAACTTTGAAGATTTTTCGGAACTGTTATCCAAGTCTGCTTCATTAGTTTCGTGTTATGAATCTATATCATGACAATTTGCGAGTGAATCGAATAATTGGCATAACGCCCACGGAATAACACGAACTGTTGAGCAGGGTTTAATAGAGGTTTGAACATCAATCTACAATAATCGAGCTCTCTAATGTATTATCTGAGTATAAATACCGCAATTCAGAAATGAACGTTCTATGGACCTCTATAGAATTGTACAGGTGATGTTAGTATTATGTGTTGGGAAGATATTGATTAATGTGGTTAATAGTTATAGCGACCGTCAACCGTAATAAGATCCATTGTTATTGAACTAGTTATAGGGATTTCATACGATTATCGCCAACCTCACATAATATCTAGTTGATACTATCGAATAATCATCAGTCACATTCTCATAAAAATTTCAGTGAGTTCTAGAATATTAGCACATTCAATAAAGAAAGCATTCCGGAATGTCATGAGTGACACACCGCGATGTCATTTCAGAATACCATTTGACGAAGTCTGTTCCAATTTGAATGGAGGATGGATCGTTTCCGTAGCAGGCCGAAATTCCCAAATGCTCTTCAGTTATGAAGCATCGGAGCCTGCTTCTATTTGCGAGAAATTAATAACTCACTTATAGTCTAAGATGTCATGTGAGATCGACCTTCACTCATCTGCTTACCAGCCGAAAGGGAGGAGTCCATTATTATTGTTGAAGGGAGTAATATCACTTCAATAATTTTGACGTTTTCAAATTAAGTTAATTCTTAATTAATGTGAATTTTGTGCTGAAAAAGATGAATTCTCATAGGAAGATGAACTAATATGTACACCTCCAGAAATAAGATAAGCAGCTAATGCTACCATATAAAATTTGATACCCGGAAAATCCCAAAACAAATATGAAGATGCATACTATAAAATTTTATACAGATAACTATTAAGATTTGTAAATAAAGTTCCTTTCTCTGAACTTGTATCTTTGTATTCATTATTATAGTAGTAGATAAACTATAGTATTCAACTTTCAGCAATGGTCATTACTCACTTGTCTGCAGCTCGTGCTGCAAACTTCATCTGCGTGAGTTATAACCTACATTACCGCTCGTTAAATAATATGCTTATATTGTATATAGGTGAAAAATGATTCATATTTAAATATTTAATATAACTTGAAGAATAGTATTTTTCATTGTTGGTATTCATAATGAAATCCAATTCATTCAAGAAGTAACAAGTTTTCGGGAATGACATTCTGAAATGAGTAACAGGAAGCCTTAGTTTCTGATTCGGTGGTCATAAAAACGTTTTGGTTATTTATAACCTCCGCAATTTTTCGAGATGATAATGACAGTCTGGAATATTACCAACGATGTCATGATTTTTGGTTGAGCTGCTCAAATATGCTCCAGGGCCACCTCATGTATTAAATTCCAAATTGAAATTATTAATTAGGATAAAGATATTTTCAAATTCTGGAGTAAAAGCTACCGTTGGAACGAAACAGTTTACGGAAACCAATAGGCACACTAAATTATCAAAGAAAACTAAATCGTTAAAAATACAATTTAGGATGTGTATCAAAACTATTCTAAGGAACTTTCCTAGTTTTAATTATTGAGGAAAAAATTTTTATTTCGAATATTTAATGCTTCAACTTCAAAGTGCAAATTGAATAATATTCAATGAAATAAAGAGAGATAGGAATCGTTATTGCATATATAATGAAATTTTCACAATTTAAAAATTGCCAAAAATTCAAACTTATGATTAACCGGTCTTGTTTTAAATTCACTGAGGATTTACGAAAATGAAATGGTTCTAGATTAAACAGTGAAAATGGTCGACCAGAACAAAAAAATATATACTTGGAGGCACGAACTTTCCGAAGTAATCTGCACACACGGGCCAATTTCGTATTTACTTCACTCCAAGAATTTTAAGTAGTTTTCATTTAGATCGTGCCAGACAAAGAATAAGAGAATAGGAACAAAGGTGAAACAATTTCCGAGTTTCAAAAGTAGATTAAGCGTATTTCCAAGGAACATAAAAATTGACTTAGTACGCGTTCAAAATTACAAAAAGAAAACATCACATTGAATGACAGAAAATGAAGGATATTATTAAAAAGCGATTAAATTTTGTATTCACAAACTTGGAATCTGTTTCAATTAATGCAATGGATTCGTTATTATTATAATAGTTCTATTGAAACTGAATATTATGTTTTCGTAATCCCATACTGTTATTTTGATTTAACGGTTTTCAGATGACAATTGAAAAGTCAGTGTTAACGGCCGCCGGCCGTTATAATTTCATAACGGCCGGCGGCCGTTAAGAAATCACTTGTTCAAATATTTATTTCAAAACATCATTCTGCTTACAATAACAAACATTGAAATCTTGGTCCACAGCGAGTTGGGGGAATAAACCTCTGATTTTCATTACGCATAGGCTAATAATACATCTTCATTAACCACCTTTACATTCTTGCTTTTACGCCACATTTCAAAATTTTCATATTCTTTTTGATATCGCTCTTGAGTTATTTTCGGCATTTAATCAACACTCGCTGCACTGCACATGATTCTCCCAATATTTGTAAAGGAATTTGATTTTGTTCCTCAATTTCATCAATTTCATCCATGGTCGTCGTGAAAGCGAACTTGAGAACACAAAAAACTGACGTTGTTTATAAAACTGTCAAACTGTTCCATGACAACAGAGTGCACGACGTTGGGATTTTTCTTTAGAATTGCGAGGTACGGGGTTTTTTCTTTCTTCGGAATCAAAATGTAATCTTTCAACGGGATTACGAAAAATTTTTAACGACACACGGCCGATACGCAAATAACGGATTCGGTTAGTTATAATCCGAGGCGCAGCCGAGGATTACAATATTCAACCTCACCCGTTATTTGCTACATATCGGCCTTGTTACGTTAATAACTATAACTATAAACTCTGCTATCATGTTGAAACTTCTGTTATTATAGCCACGTTTGACTTATCTGTCAAATTCAAATTTCCATAATGAGAAGTGCTTCTGAGAATTTCAAAGTTAGGCAATACAGTATACTTCAAAGCGCTTAACGACCTCTATCCAAGGTAATTTTGCGGCGTTCTCGAGTGTTATTCAATTTTTGAAAATTAAGTACACTCAAATGATTTTTCTGATCGAAACTTTAACATCGATAAGCAAAATCGCAATCAAAATTTCTGTATCAAAATTCGTCATATTTTTAAGAAGACATTGAGTAGAACGAATAACTTTTTAGGGTTCCGTACCCGAAGGCTAAAAACGGGACTCTATTACTAAGACTTCACTGTCTGTCCGTCTGTCCGTCCGTCCGTCTGTCCGTCCGTCCGTCTGTACGTCCGTCTGTCCGTCCGTCTGTCCGTCCGTCTGTCCGTCCGTCTGTCCGTCCGTCTGTCCGTCCGTCCGTCCGTCCGTCCGTCCGTCCGTCCGTCCGTCCGTCCGTCCGTCCGTCCGTCCGTCCGTCCGTCCGTCCGTCCGTCCGTCCGTCCGTCCGTCCGTCCGTCCGTCCGTCCGTCCGTCCGTCCGTCCGTCCGTCCGTCCGTCCGTCCGTCCGTCCGTCCGTCCGTCCGTCCGTCCGTCCGTCCGTCTGTCCGTCTGTCCGTCCGTCCGTCTGTCCGTCCGTCTGTCCGTCCGTCTGTCCGTCCGTTTGTCCGTCCGTCTGTCCGTCCGTTTGTCCGTCCGTCTGTCTGTCACCAGGCTGTGTCTCAAGACCCGCGATAGCTAGACAGTTGAAATTATCACAAATCATGTATTTCTGATGCCGCTATAACAAAATATACTAAAAGCTAAATAAAATGAATATATGAGGAGGGCTCCCATACAACAAACGCAATTATTTTGCTCTTTTTTGCTCGATATTAATAATGGCAACAGGTAGGCACTTGAAATATTCACAAAATACTCAGTTGTATTTTTACATCAATAATAAATAGTAAAATTAAAATAAAATAAATATTTTAGGGGTCATAGTCCATAGTCGGAACCCTTCGTGCGCGAGTCCGACTCGCACTTGGCCGGTTTATTTCGTCTAGTTTAGTCATAAAATTGGTTGCCACGAACAAGTTTTTCGTTATAACGAGATAAATTGACTATGTTCACCCTTAAAGTACATTCTCAATATTTGTGTAAGAAATTTTGAAATCGGTTGAGTTGTTTCGAAGATTACATTGTATGGACAGATACGGTATGGTTTTAAGAAAATATTTATGCAAAAAGCAAAATAAAATAGGCTTTGGTATCATGCGCAGGGAGGAGGGCGCACTTAGCCGGTTTATTTTTAAATCTCGATGTCGGGCATGCCCCGCTCATTTTCGACCTCGCTGAAAAATATGAATATTCGAATTTCTCCCGCGTGATTTTTTCTCCAAACGCCATTCACATTTTTCTTCGAAATTTTCTGCTGCTTAAACATGTCAAGCGAGAACCCTTAAAATTTGAAATTTACTGGAAGAATCGACGAATCTTTCAGGAAAAATAGAGAAATATAGTGGAAATTAAGTTTATATAAAAATATTCTTTCTCAATATGAATTTCCATCAAGTAAAGGTTACTTCTATTGAAAAAATATATATATTTCCGTAATGAAACTTCACTGCAATTGCAAGTTTGATAGAATTAGAGAATAGAAACACTCTGGAAATTGGGAAAATTACACGAATCGATTGATAAGCTATAACTTTGGTAAATTGAAGAAATACATTTCAATCTCCATTTCTCATATTTTCATAGAGAATGTATATCTGGTATATAAATTTCTAAACAATTCAATATCTTGTTGTTCTTCTCTGGTTTTAGTACAATGTGGGAAATTGTGAAGATCGTGATCATAAAGGAAATCGTCAAAACATTAAAGATCGAAATGCATTTACAGCTGCTATTTTCCTCCCTCATCCCTATATCGGTTTTCTTTCCCTGAATATAGAAAAAAAATTGTGTTACTTTATTGAATGAAAGTATTCACATTTTAATTGATTCCCTCGAAATATTTGATTGATGCTAACTTTCTCAGATTATAATGAGTTTTAATGTAGTAGCTCAGAATTCAATAAATAATTTTGATATTTTTGAAATATTCCAATCAATTCATCCTTCCAGCGTTTAGTATTCAACATCTCATTTTTACTATACACAATTATAAAAAAATTCCATTTTCTAAATCAACTAGTTAGCTTGATTCCACTAAAATTGCTGTATTCACTAGAAATATATTTTTCGTGCTGACCCATTATCAAGAGTCATCTAACTGTTTTGAAAACAATTAAAAATATATATATTTCGAGTAAATTTTACAATTTTAGTGATTATATAACTCTTGTATGAGTAAGCCAATAGAATCCGTGAATTTTGCATAACTACCGCGTATTGAGTGAATATACCCTTGACGACGTGATATAATCGTTTTGGTGTTTCGCCTCGTGTCAAAATGTGAATGTTTTCATATTGACGATGTTTTGACGTTTTTCAAAAAAAAATTGATATTTTTTATTCGTTATATAATCGTAACGAATACCACTCGAGTAAACGAAAATGATCGTTATACTGACCTCGTCACTTGACGTATTTTCTTAAAATACCACTCGAGCTGCGCTCTCGTATTTCGCAAAATACGTCTCCTGACTCGGAAGTATAATCGATTATTTTCGATGCTCTTGTGATATTATAACTGAATATACCTATATATATATATATATATATATATATATATATATATATATATATATATATATATATATATATATATATATATATATATATATACCGGGTGTCCACGGAAGGTGGCTCGCCCCTATAACTTTTTTGTTTTCGGAGATAATGAAATGAAATTTACAGGATCTGTTTAATGTATAAAACTGCGTTCTTTGACAAGTAACTCAACTTCATGCAACTTTCGGTTTCACCGGAAGTGACATAAACTTTCGATTTTTAAATGGGACATCTGGTATATTTTCAGTTTTTTTGTCTCCATATGACATTTAAAATACAACCATGTATCATTTGCTACTTTTTGTAACCGTTGTTCAATTTTTTTTTCGAAATAAGTTTTTATTGTAGAGGGCTATAGATGCGTTTAAATAAATAATTTCGGTCCTAAAATGGCCCTGTTTGCCGTCCAGGGACGTAGATTTGTGGGCGTGGCTTTGTTTCAGTTGTCTTGGTCACAGGCTACTCGATGATTTCAAATGTTATTTTAATCTCAATAAGATTCTTCATTTAAAGAAAGTTCTTAGGTAATGGAATTTCAGGTTTTTATCGAAAATTTTCTTTCAACCTAATACTTAGAGTGCGGTATCAAATTGATCGTAATAAAATTATCTTTTTTTTTAACCCGACGAGCCACCATGTTTTGCCATTTGAAAAAAAAATAGTAATAAAAGTTTTAAAATTAAACTTCACATAGCTAGAACATTTTGATCGAAAACAGTGAAGTTGTATTTTAACATACATTTTAGGACCGAAATTAGTTATTTGAACGCATCCATAGCCCTCTGGAATGAAAATTTATTTCGAAAAAAAAATAAAAAAAGGTTACAAAAAGTAACAAATGATACATGGTTGTATTCAAAATGTCATATGGAGACATAAAAACTGAAAATATACCCGGTGTCCCATTTAAAAATCGAAAGTTCATGTCACTTCCGGTGAAACCGGAAGTTGCATGAAGTTGAGGTACTTGTCAAAAAATGCAGTTTTATGCATCAAACAGATCCTCTAAATTTTATTGCATTATCTCTGAAAACAAAAAATTATAGGGACGAGCCACCTTCCGTGGACACCCGGTATATATATATATATATATATATATATATATATATATATATATATATATATATATATATATATATCATTCATTCGAATTGTTGTTGCCTGTGAACTATTTCTAATCTTTTGATAATTATTAGCAATAACAGGCTTGTTGAATCTCAAAAAACTCGATTTTATTAAAAAGTTGACGTTTCGCCACGACATTCGTGGCTTTATCAAAAGTTTTGATAAAGCCACGAATGTCGTGGCGAAACGTCAACGTTTTAATAAAATCGAGTTATTTGTGATTCAACAAATTTATATATATATATATATATATATATATATATATATATATATATATATATATATATATATATAATCTCTTGATAATTATTAGCAATAACAGCCTGGTTGAATCTTAAAAAACTCGATTTAATTAATAAGTTGACGTTTCATTACGATATTGGTAATTGAAATTTCTTTGACATTTATTGATTCGAAAAAATTTTTGAAAAGACAAGGCTGCTTTGTCTTGCTAATTATTTATTATATGCTATTCAGTCTAATATTAACATTCAAAATAGTTATCATTAGATGGTAAGGGAAACCAAAGAAACCTTTACCTACGTAATGTTTGAAAATAAAAATAATAGGGTACTATTTATCTAACAACAAAGAAATTAGTCATGGGAAAACATTAAAGATGTGGAGTAGAATTATCGGTATAGTTCGTTTATATGGAAGCAGCCGTTGACACGTGTTTCGGACTCTTTGGTCCTCATCAGAACGGCGTAGCTAAGTATTGGATTGAAAATTTGAAGATGAAAATAGTTTAATAAATAAAATCCTCTGTTATGGAAGAAAATCACTTATTTGTGGTTTATTGTTTGAACTCTCCGGTATGGGAGATTTGGTCAAACTTTGCCACGGAGGCGATTAATTCCATCCGAGAGATCTCAGAAAGAGTAAATTAATATTAAAAAAGAAAATTAGTTTTGGGAAAATATTAAACAAGTAATTTTAATTTTTGCTTTACTTGTTTAATATTTTCCCAAAACTAATTTTCTTTTTTAATATTAATTTACTCTTTCTGAGATCTCTCGGATGGAATTAATCGCCTCCGTGGCAAAGTTTGACCAAATCTCCCATACCGGAGAGTTCAAACAATAAACCACAAATAAGTGATTTTCTTCCATAACAGAGGATTTTATTTATTAAACTATTTTCATCTCCAAATTTTCAATCCAATACTTAGCTACGCCGTTCTGATGAGGACCAAAGAGTCCGAAACACGTGTCAACGGCTGCTTCCATATAAACGTACTATACCGATAATTCTACTCCACATCTTTAATGTTTTCCCATGACTAATTTCTTTGTTGTTAGATAAATAGTACCCTATTATTTTTATTTTCAAACATTACGTAGGTAAAGGTTTCTTTGGTTTTCCTTACCATCTAATGATAACTATTTTGAATGTTAATATTAGACTGAATAGCATATAATAAATAATTAGCAGCCTTGTCTTTTCAAAAATTTTTTCGAATCAATAAATGTCAAAGAAATTTCAATTACCAATATCGTAATGAAACGTCAACTTATTAATTAAATCGAGTTTTTTAAGATTCAACCAGCCTGTTATTGCTAATAATTATCAAGAGATTAAAAATAAATCACAGGCAACAACAATTCGAATAAATATATATATATATATATATATATATATATATATATATATATATATATATATATATATATATATATATATATATATATATATATATATATATATATATATATATATATATATATATATATATATATATATATATATATATATATATATATATATATTAAATTCGAGTCTATGCATGGGGATTTCGATAACGGTAAGAGAAAGAGGGTTTTTTTGAATGGGGACAAAGTAGCGTATTTCAGAGTTTAATTATACGAATTTGAAAATCTGATCTAGCTTCTTCAGTTCTATATAGTAAATATTAGTAATACAAATTTAGTGAAATCAAGCCAATTCTTGATATATTTAGAAAATTTTCATTCTGAGAATTTGACATAGCTACGTGAAATATTGAAAATAATGTCTTCAATGTGTTGTCAATTGATTTTCGTCAAATGGTGCTCTCATCATTATAAGCATCAATTAGTTAAAAATTGTTACTTAAATCTTTTCATAAAGAGCCGACTGTATATAGGGGTGTTTTTAATGAGCAGCTCTAGCGAAATGTGAAAGGTTTTAACGTTTCTTTAGCGCCCCGAGAAGCTTTCAATAAATTGGTATTTCAGTTCACATAAATTTTAGTACAAAAGCAGAATAATTACAACAAAAAATTAAGTAGTGTTGCGATGGGTAGGTTAACCTTCGAAAAAACTTGTGTAAATTGTATCAGATGTTAAATTTATTCAGCAGGAGGTAATGAAATCAATTTTTTTAAAATTTGATACCTATTAAAAGATACTAGGGATTCACAAAATTTAAGTTTCAATCCTCTACCTACTCTCTCTATGTAAAATATGGAATCTCTATTGAATGAATGATTATTCTCTTCTAATAAATGAATTAAACAATTAGAATTTCTCTTATTCTTTTAAAACATGATATTTTCCCCGAAGTGTTTACCCACTGTTAGGTACCTACCATCACCACAGGACAATTTACAGATACTACATTTTGGGAATTTATTCGTTTTTGATTGTGATATAATCTGAAAGAATTGATGTCCGTTTCACAGTAGGTTTACCGATAATGTTAAGATATTGATATTTTGGCAACGTCATTGGACAGCGGAAATACTAGTTTTAATGCTAGATAGATAGATAGATAATTTTATTAGTTCCATAAAACACAAAAGTTGTAGAACATGTCATGTAAATAAACGAACACATATACGTACATACAAATATATATATATATATATATATATATATATATATATATTTATATATATATATATATATATATATATATATATATATATATATATATATATATATATATCATCTATAATTTGATCAATCCAGAACATGTATGTATATACTATTCCATTTTGATAGTGCAATTAAAAAATTCATCTAGTGCGTAATAAGGATTCTTCTTGAGGTATCGTTGTAACTTCTCTTTCATGATTTTTGTGGGCATTTGTTCAATCTGCTTGGGAAGATAATTATATATTTTTACTATAGTGTGTACCGCATTCCTTTGTAGATATGTGTAAAGGAGTTTTGGTTGATTTAGGTTCTCATTTTGCCTGGTAGAGTATCTGCCTTCTTCAACTCTTCTTATGAAGAACTCCCCATTATCCACCACAAAGGCAATACATTCATATATATACAGATTTACAATTGTCATTATCGATGTTTCTGCAAAATGTTTTCTGCATGTTTCAGTACCTGGTAGAATTGCCCTAAGGTATCGCTTTTGTAATACCAGCAGTCTTTGTATTTCTATAGAATTGCCCCATATGACTATACCATATCTCAGTTTACCCGTCACATAGGAATGATATGCCACAAGAGCAGTATCCACATTCACAGTCCTAGCGATTGTTCTCAGTGCATATAGATATTTCGACATATGTGCTGCCAAAACCTCCACGTGGCTAGTCCAACTCAGCCTGGCGTCCATGGTTATGCCAAGAAATTTCATAGTCTTCTCTGCTGTAATGAATCCACCAATTTAATTATAAGTGCAGGTCTGGAAGGTTCTGCCATACTTGAACTGTAATATTTGTGTCTTTTCATTGTTAATTTTCAGCTCATTATCATCAAACCAGCCTTTCATTTCTGTGTAAACTGTATTAAGTTGTTTCTCCAGGTATCAGAAATAACTATGGAGGTGTCATCAGCAAATTGAAACATAGGCTGAGTCTTACACTGAGGGAGATCATTGGTGTATATCACATAAAGAAGAGACCGCAGTACCGAACCTTGTAGTACTCCACGTTCTACAGTCAACATATCCGATACTATTGGCTTTGTTATGTCCTTCTGTGGTTCAATTATGCATTGAGTTCTGCCATTCAAATATGATTTTAGAAGCTCCAGCTGCCTACCTCTTATTCCATACTTATAGAGTTTGTCCACTAATATTGCATGATTCACCCTATCAAATGCCTTGCTTAGATCGAGTGATAAGAGTGCTGTTATTTTCCTATCAGTTAGGCTACTAAGGATTTTTGTAACAGCCTGATAGATGGCTCTAGTGGTTGTCCGTCCTCTTTGAAAACCATTTTGGTATTCTGATACAATTTTCAACGTTTCAAAAAAATCAACGATTCGGTTGTATATCGCCTTTTCAAATATTTTATTGAAGTTGCTTAACAGCGCTATTGGTCGGTAATTTCCAATATCTTGTTTATCCCCTTTTTTAAAGATGCTAAATTGAAATTCTCCTTTTTGTTAATATTTTGAAAAATTTGTGAATCATATGCATTATTGCATTTCGTTTTCTAATATTTATTGCAGTATTGAAGTTTGCCGTTGACAAATATTGAGGCGATGGACCATAATATTATATTTTGTAATTTTATGTTGAAAAAGTTGAACTGACTTAACATGTATTGTAGGTTCCGTATGAGATAGTTTATGAATGCAATTCATAACACGGATCAACAAAAAATTTGAGATTGACATTAAAGTATGAAATTTAGGTAGATTTGATCATAGTTGAACGAAAAAAAATTATATGCCATGAAAAAGTTTGCTTTTGTATCCAGGAGAACATTTGAACGATAATTTTAAAAATCTGTGATTTTAATTTTAATTTTATGATAAATCAATAGAAATATATGTATAATATATTATTTTTATTCATTTTCACTATCAAACTAACTTACAAAAAGTGGAAAATAATTCAAAGGTACGTAGTATCACTTTTTCTTTTATGTTCATAACTGCTTTCTCTTAATAAACCCCAAATATAGTCTCTCATCATATATTAATTGTATTGGCATTGATGACGTTGTTCGAAGTTCATAATATCTTAATGGAAACGTATTTAAATGAGCATGCAGCATATGTATTTTTAAAAACATTCTGGTTTTGAAATTTTTCAACATATTTTCAACTAGCTTTTGGTAGTTTTCAGCTTTGTTACATTCTGAAAATCCAGAGAATACTGCTTTAAAACTGCTCCAACTTGCTTTTTGAACCCTATTAAGCATGTTTGGAAAATTTTCTTCTGCAAAAATCCGTCTAATTTGCGGACCGATAAAACTCCAACTTTAACCTTTGCTTCTGATAATGACAACAATTTTTTTTTTCAAATATTCAAAAGCAAACTTCATATAGAAAAAAGATATTTTCTTTTCGTTTTGGAGCATAATTAACCGGAAAAACATAAAATAAACTTTAGGACAAAGAAAGAAATTTTTTTGTCGAGCCGTGTAATCTAATACGAATAATAAACGAACTTTTCCGAAAGCGTATTCTGTTCTTCAAAATGTTGACATGCTTGTCAGCTGCTCAGATCTTGACTGAAGGCCATTAGTTCTGTCCTTTACCTTTCTTCATTGTCTCTCGTTTCCCACTTTCCAGAAAGAAATAACCTGGAGCAAATTTAATGCCTAACACTACGAAATACGTGGGCTGTAAGTAGACAAAAAGCGAACACCACATGACATTAGATGAGATAATTCCATAAAACTATACTCCATCTCTTTACTCCCTTATATCAAATTATACTCTTGACGTTTTATGAAGTTACAGAACACGTATTCCATAAAAAGAGGTTCTTTTTCATAATAAATTACGTTACGATCCATAAAGTTAGAGAGGACTCTAAGGATGAAATGATACATCATCATTTCATAAAAAGCATATAATGGATCACTTGCCTTTTACAGGCAAGTTACTACTGGTATTATGAAATTCTTCGAACAGTATACACAGTGTGGTCTAGCGGGGAGGAAATGAAATTCTGAGGCATTTCTTGTTCTGAAAGCAAAAAACGGCATTCGTGCAGTTTTTTTTCGAGAGTGAAATAATCTGCATATATTTTCTAATTCTCAAGTTCAAACCAAACTCCAGACAAGGAGTGTATGAATTACACAATGATTATATAGAATTGTTTTTATTTCTGAAATTCTCTCCGTGTAACATACCTAAACATAATTCAGACCAGAAGAAATACTAGCACATACATCGTACTTGACAAAATAAATATTTTATTCATCCTGGTCGTATGCAATTTTATTATATCCATTATTTTCAACTCCTTTATTCACTGATTTCATGTCATTAAGTTTTCTGATACGTTTTATTTCCATTTCAATTTATTGTTTTTACTGAAGTTGAAATTTATTTTTTCAGATCTTATTTCATTTTTTATCTAATTTTATCTTCAAGATTCTAATAGGATCGAAATTTTGTAGAATCAACATGGTATTTACGAATCGAAATATGTATAGAGAAAAGAATACCCTCTACTCTAGTTAATTACAACTTAATTCTTGGCTAAATATAGGCCATACCAAAGTAGCTAAATTGATTATAGTTTTTTTTTGTGAGGAATAATAAAATTAGAATGAGGTCGAATTCCGGGATTCATTTATTATTTTGTAGGTAAATATCATTAGTAAAGTATTGACTTTCGTTGTATTGACTTCAAATTATACAATTTAGGAGACCTTATAGACTCAATATTAATATTTTAGATTCTCAATAAGCATATATTCCTTTCGAACGAATCGTTTGCCTCTTCAGCTTGTAATTTTCAAAATTTAAATAATACACTTCATTAAACCAACAAATTCAAAAAACGAAGCTATTTCATTATTTGGCCTAAATTAAGTAAATTTTTTATGGATCCGTTAATTCCAAACTCAGTAATAATTTATCATCTCATGTAAGCCTTACATAATGTAAGGAAGATTGGTACTAAAAATAATAAAATTCGAAATTGAAAAATCGAGCTAATATGAATTGTTGACGAAATTCTTTATTAACAGGTATCAGTTTTTGATAACGAAAACAAACAGTCTTTACAATATCTTATTTATCAACTCGAATTGTCGTTGAATTAATGTAAATGATGGTCAAGTGACCTAAATTACAATGTAAATAACTTGTCATAAAAAACATTGAAGAATGTAGTGTAATTAAAATTACTCTGGATTGATTACGCTAATACATGATTTAAATTGATAAACATATTAAAACAATGGTTTATGGAAACAATTTGAATATTTATTAAATAAAATACGCATGACGCACGTTTCGGTGAAACTTCACCATCTTCAGATGCTAAATGCAAACAAAATATATATCTCCATTATATCGCGTATAAGAAATAAATAGATGACAAATTAGGTAGAAATAGTAATAGAAGGATTGTTACAAATAATTAGTGAAATAGGAAAAACCTATTATAAACTGCTAGCCAGGTAGTTTGTTAATTTTGAAAAGATTCAGGAGGGAGCTTGTAGTGTGATCAATTTGGCTATTCAATAGGAGACCTGAATGTTTATATTTAATTATTTGTAATGATTATAAAAAATTAAGTTCAATTCCCTTACCTCCAGCATTCAATATTTTAAAGTCGAAATTGAATGTGTGATTTTCCTGCATTAAATGGTTTGCATAATAGTGCAGTCATTGAAGCGTAAAATAGGTTTTTACCTCCGAAATTTTTTACTATGAACCGATTTACATGAAATTTTCGAATTAGGCTTATCTTACCCTTAACTTCAAAATTGATACTGACCCGAACTCCTTCTTTCACCCTGGGGGTGGTTGCCACCACTTTTCGGTGGTGGAGCCGAAAATAACCTCGGATATCGATAGAAGACCTAATTTTAAGCAAAAATTGTGTTATAAAGTTTTTTCAGAAACCCAATACTTTTCAAGTTATTGGCAATTGAAAATTCGGAATTTTCAGTTTACTAATGTTTAGTTTACCAAGTAGAAAAAAATATGATTAGTTTTTGGGCCATAACTCCTTCAATTTTGAAGTTATCACAACTCATAAAAAACCATTTTGAAGGTAATTAAAAGAGCTACAACTTTTTTTATTACGATATGTAGTGAAAAATCTTTTATTTTGAAACGGTGAAGGGTCAAAGGGATCGAGAGAGACTTTGATTGCGCTACCGCTCGCTCTTTAAACAATCATATCTCCGTCAATTTTCGTGTGACAGGGAAATAGAAAACCAAAATTTTTTCAAAAAAAAAACCTACATTTTCTATCATCACACTTTTACGTATCTTTCATTATTTTTGAGATATTATGAAAAGAAGGCGGTTTTTTTTAAAATTCGAAATTTTTTTTTTCCTAAAATCGTGATTTTTTCGAAACACATGTGTTCCAAAGCAGCCAAACTACTAGAATCCATCAAACTCTTTATATTAAAGTTAATTCTAGACGAAATACGATTGATTTTAATTTTGGTGGATATGGCACTTATGAAACCTGTTGATTTAAAAAAAAACCATTAGATGTTCCTGTTTTTTTCATTACAGCTCACTCATCTTACGTGCAAAAGACTTCTAACGGTGCTCATTTTAAAGCTTTTTTCAAGCACTATAAAATCCTTTTCCATTAGCATGCATAAAATTTATTCGCTCTCTGCTACATGGCATTGAATACATCGATTAAATTTCAGACAAAATAAAAAACGGATTTGATCTTCAATATCTCGCTTAATATTGTACTTAGAACACTCTAAAAAACCAATTTGTTAATTTTTTTACCTGCTACAATTTTGTTCATTATAATATTATCCTTAAAATGCATATTTTTGGAGATAAGTATTTGCAAAACACCGTTGAGAATCGTAAGAAAATTCCGAATTTTCAATTGCCAATAACTTGAAAAGTATTGGGTTTCTGAAAAATCTTTATGAAACATTTTTTGCTTGAAATTAAGTCTTCTATCGATATCCGAGGTTATTTTGAAAAAAAAAATTCCACCACCGAAAAGGGGTGGCAACCACCCCACGGGTGAAAACGGAGTTCAGGTCGATATCACTTTCGAATCTAAAGGTAAGATAAGCCTAATTCCAAAATTTCATGTAAATCGGTCCATATTAAAAAATTTCTGAGCTAAAAAGCTTCAATGACTGCACTATAATGTGAATACGACTTTTGACTAACAAAGCTACGTTTGTGTTCTGAAATTATGGTCGGAAAGCTTCTGAAAGTTCAACATTGTAGAACTTTCAGAATATTAAATATAACTTAATTTAAAATATTAAATGCTGAAAGTAAAGGAATTGATCTCAATTTCTTAGAATCATTACAGAATAAGTACAAACATTCAGGTCCCCTATTGAATAACCAAATTGATCATACTACAATCCCCTTCTGAATCTTTTCTAAATTACCGAACTACCTCACTAGCAGATCAAAATGGGGTTTTCCTATTTCATTGATTATTTGTAACCATTCTTCTATTTACCCTGTTTACATAATTTGTCATATATTTATTTCTTGTATTCGATATAACGGAGGAATATATTTAGTTTGCATTTAGTATCTGAAGAAGGTGAAATTCCACCGAAACGTGCGTCATGCGTCTTTTATTCAATGAATGTGTGGATTGTTTTTATGAATCATTGTTTTAATATGAAAGTTATCTTAAAATTTTTATTTCCACATTAAGAATATCTATAACGGACTATTTTATTCTAGTCACGAAATACGTTGAAACTATTATTGTCATTTCCAGCGAAGTTTGATATGTGTACACGTTAAGATTTTGAAGATACCACATTTAACGAGCATGAACTTCCATTCATTACGGAGCGATGTCAAGTAGATAAGAGTTTTCCAATTATCGATGGCACTCAAACCACGTAGAGATAGAGTGGAAAGGAAACTCGGTGAATGTTCCCTAGGAGCTTAGTAAATATCACGAAGTGGCGTAACAGCATTGCAGAATACATAGAGCAACATCTAGTATAAACATTGCTATGTTTGTGGTAGAAAATTAGTTTGGACAACAGAAGCACACATTTGTATTCATCCATTCATCTCAAACAGACCCGAATGAGAGGTGCATAGGATACATTGATGCTAAGCTATCGGAGGATTCTGATGATAAAATCAGGTAATATATAGGCATCGGACATTCTAGCTGGCGCCCTCTGAGAACAAATAGATGAAGTTTTCATTCAACATGTGCAAAGGTGAAGAATAGAAAGAGAAAATTTTGCAACTCGTAGAATCATCAAGTCTAGAGTGCTGTTGCGTGAGAAGTTCTGATTTAAAAGTGTGCATACTTAATAATTCATAAAGCAAGTTTCAGCTTTCATCGGTTTTCAAAGCCAAACAAATATTTTGGGAAGAGAAAAAATTATTTTGGAGAAAAGGAAAATTTGGTTGATTAGGTAACTCCGAGAATTTCGGTGCGCTCTTTGCATTTTACAAAAGAAGTTTAAATTCTTCCAGGTAATTGAATCCTATGATAGAAATAGGGGTTATTTGTCTTTTCTAATAGAAATTCAAGATGCTGCAGCCAAAAGGAGAGTTTTGAAAAATTCCATTCCTTCATGTAATCTTCCAAAAGCTTAGGATAAAGAAAGGAGATTGAAAGCAGACCAAGCACGTTCAGAAAAAAGAGAATTAGTTGAGACGTTTTATCTAATACTTCAGTGAATACTCAAGATATCGTTCATCAAACCATGCGGGATTTAAGCAAGATATTTTTACAGAAAGAAACCAATCTCAATTTCATAAAGAAACTTGTTCGGCGAAATACCTAAATGTAGGATTGAGGTTTTCCTCTGGAGTGAGAAATAGATAGACAAAAAGCAGTATAGGCGACGATACCTTGCCTCGACTTCTCTTCATTTTTTCCATATTGTATGATGAATTTGCATCTTTCCAACCTATTCCTTCTTTGTATTTTCTTTGGAGTAAGTTTTCTCCTGCATATCGCTCCAAATTTACACTTGAAACTAACATTGTTATGAAAAACTCAAAAAACTTCAAAATCTCTCATAGAACCCGTGTTCAAAGTTGGTTTTGAAGCGCCATGTTTTGAAATTATCACCGAAGCTCCTTCTCTATGTCAGATCTCAATAGTTGAGTCTACTTTTATTCCGTCAAGTGTTGTTTCTTCATTCATTTCACGGTTTGGTTGAAAAATTGAAAAAACAAAAAATTGAAATTATATCAATGAAGAGGTAACTATTTTGAATGAAAAATGATGAACTTTCAGCTTAAGTGAAAAGTTCTTCATTCTAAAGGATCCTAGGAGCTGCCATTCCTAACTAAATGCTTAATTTTGAAAATGTTTTACCTTCCTAATGATATACCGCACTTTGCGCTGCGACTCTTCCTTTGTGAAGGAGACCAATGATGTAGCAATAATTATTCTGTCTTATACATGTACTAGGATGATGAAACTTTATTGTGGAGCTTTTGGTAATGCTATTTCGGGAATGGCCACTAGATGTATGTAAATTGGTGCGTTTGTCCGTCAGGACTTTCAAATCCCTCCCAGTGTCCAAAAACCTACTTCTACACGTACTTTCTAAGAAAATACTGTACAGTTTGGCATGACTTAGCTTAGAAACTTGGCAATAGAGCTTTCTCATATCTGCCCACCTCAAGACCTCGAGTGGCGTCAACTTGGTCAAACGGGCCCTCAAAACTTTGTCATTCTGATGGAATTTCTCACATATATAAAACGACTTTTGGGAGAAAGGGAGAGTTTGTTGGTAAAATAAATGTCGCGACGGTTTAATCACTTTATAAGGAATGTCAAAAGTCATGTAATTACACCAAGCAGTGTGCAATTATGTCTGCGGGTGTGACAATTGAACCATAGCTTCATGGGTGTCCATAAAACCGTGATTGAATGTTGAGAAAGATAAAACACATCCGGATCCTGTTTGTCATTCATAACTAGATCCAATTTAAGTTATACAAAAAGAAAAAAGCTAAGAAAAGAAATCAAATTTTAATTGACGAACCTTCATTAGTTACCTACTTGAAATATATTCAGTTTTAATATCACAAGAGCATCGAAAATAATGGATTATACTTCCAGATCACGAGAGGTATTTTGCGAAACATCACGAGAGCACAGCTCGAGTGATGTTTCAAGAAAATACGTCGAGTGACGAAGACTGTATAACGATTATTTTCGTTTATTCCAGTTGGTATTAGTGAGGATTATATTAGGAATAAACAACACCGCCAGAACTATAACCAAAGCGCTGAATAGTGAAAAATTCAACGAAACCACACAAAACTTGATTATTAGTTTTTTCGACAGACGTCAAAAAATCCTCAATAGAAAAACATTCACATTTTGACACGAGGCGAAACACCAACAACATAATACAACGTCGTCAAGGGTATATTCTTATCAATACGCGGTAACTTTGTAAAATTCACGGATTGTATTGGCTACTTTTTGTTCGACAGAACATAGATAAGTTTGAATCTTCTCAGGATGTGCACTCTCACGATACAAAATCATGCACAGACCTGCGTATTGATTTTTTGAGACTAAAAAGATCATGGAGTGCCACATTGCACTATGCACCAGCTTTTTTTTAATAAGCTACCAGCTAGCATTAGGAAATTGCCAATTAAACAATATAAGACTGTGATAAAAGCATATTTACTAAAGAAAGTGTTCTACAATCTTAATGACTTTTCAAGCTGTGATGTTTCAGATTTTTCATTGTTTTAATTTTATTGTATGTAATAACAGCTTTTAACTATATTAATTTCATTATATGTAGTACTAACGTCTCCGATTTTAGATAATTTCAATCAGTAAGTTTTTGCTTTTCTTTTTCATTAATATTTTGTCAGTTGTTGACTTAGTGTTAGCCTTGGATTCAAGAATTTTTTGGACGGATGTAAAAACTATTAATGTTTATCATGAAATAAAGTGTATCTATATATCTATCTTATTCACACATAACTTATATAATCAGTTATAATGTCACAAGAGCATCGAAAATAATTGATTAGGGAAGACCGGGGCTAGTTGTTACAATTTTGATTTGAACTTGTCCTACTACTAAATGATAAAAGTAACAGATATAATTTTTGTAGCCCTTTATTTGTTACAGTTTTGTGTTTATTATGAATGGAACAATTAATTCTAATATAAAATTGAAACCTAAAAAATAATTGTTTTTTGGCATATTGCACGATATAACAACTTATCCCGTTTTGGGGTAAGTTGTTACTAAGTTGGGGTAAATTGTTACACAATACTTTACACTTAATACATGGATTATATACCTCCAGGCCAGTTCGTCATTTGAATTAAGATTGATGCGGACGAAAAATGGACTACCGTCAGTACAATCTGAGTGAGCCCGGTTAATACACCTAGTAGACTGTACCCATTGTTCTTTTGGTCGAGAATTTTCGAACGATTCTCCACAAAATGAACGGAACGTTTCCTCGTTTTCGGAGTCGCTTTCAGTAGATGACCTATCTTGGAGAGCAACCTTTTTTTTTATTTAACCAGTGTCCTAGTTTTTTGAAATATATCTTTTCTTGCTTGTTGTGCATCCTTCCTTGATTTGTTATTTCTTCGCTGTTCTTCCTTAAGCTCAAGTTCCTTATTGTTTGGTGTGTCTGTCCAAATTATTGTTTTTCTTTGCTTACATCCTCCTTTTTTTATATTTTTTTCTCTCTGCGGCTTTAGTGGGGGACTAAAATAAACGATTGGTTGAACATCGCTGCTATCTTCTAGTATTACATACACATCCTGATGAATGTTTCCTCGTTGTGTTTTTCTTTTGTAGTTTCTCATATTAACGCTGAAATCAAAAAAAATACCATGAAATTGATTTTAATTCATATATTAGTTATGAACTATGTTTCTTAGGGCTAAAACCAAAGAAACCTACCTGCATAACACCTGAAAAAGTTGAATGGGCTAAGTTGTTACATTGTAACAACCTGCCCCCTAGGCACATATTTTACTAATTCATTGAAAAATCTTTTACTGTTGAAACTATATAACTGAATTATACATACAATGAAAGCTTATACTCTGTTGATTATATCTACCAAATTTTATAAAATTGCTACATTTAATAATGAAGATAAACAAACTTACCTGGGAAATTGAAATCTTACAAAAACACGACAAAATCATAAATTTGGCTCCAACTATCACAATACCCAACTCAGGACGGCCATATAACAACTGATCATAAACTAAAAAAAAAAAAGGAAACACACGTGTTTCATTCCTCCCTGAAGTTTGTGTCAGGGAGGCGGGCAGCTTGAGTTTGGGGTTAACTCCTTCAGCTAGATCAGAGGATACACTTGTATGTACAAGTGCTTAAGGATAGGTGAGACGGGATATTTATGGAACATAGGAAGTGTGGGTAGGGTTCAGAGGATAAATACTGGCCCAGCATTCGCCTTATAAGTTTGCAAGCAGTGACTTACATTACCATGAGGAAACCTCTGAGAAAAACTCATGGCAGACCAGTCGGCCCCGGGGTTTGAACCCGAGACCTCCCAAATACTAGCCAGCATACCTAACATACTCGACTAACTAGTTTGGTGATCATAAACTATCTTCCTGGCGACTGATATACATTTAGAGAATAGCGGTAACGCCCGAAGATGACCGAAAAAATCGGTTGTAACAACCTGCCCCTGTAACAACTAGCCCCGGTCTCCCCTATACTTCCGGGTCACGAAACGTATTTTGCGAAACATCACGAGAGCACAGCTCGAGTGATTTTTTAAGAAAATATGTCGAATTACTAGGACAGGATAACGATTATTTTCGATTGCTTGAGTTGGGATTCGTAACGATTATATAACGAACAGATAACATAGCTAGAACTACAACCAAAGCGTTGCATACTGAAAAATTAAACGAAATTTCACCAAACTTGATTATTAGTTTTTTGACAGACGTCAAAAAGTCTCCAATAGAAAAACATTCACATTTTTAAATGAGGCGAAACATCAAAACGATTATACAACGTTGTCAAGGGTATGTTCCCTTATCAATACGCGGTAACTTTGTAAAATTCACGGATTGTATTGGCTTATTCACACATAAGTTATATGATCTGATTTATATATTATTTCTCTGGCGAAAAAATACTGATCACAAAACTGAAATTTTCTGCATCAACGTTATACATCTATTACTTATTTCTTATGAATGAAAGCATGAAAAATTTATTCAGATTTATTCAAAACAGAAAATATTCAATGTGAGTATAATGAAAAATTTACATTAATCTACAAGTCATCCGACGATCCCTTGTATCAATGTATTATGAAATTTATAAATCTTCCAAGAAACTATTTCATTCCTAATTCCAGTTATTCATTAGTTTTGTTTTTCATTGTTTATTTGATTTAATTTACAACCTTGTGAGGATAGCGTTACAACGTTCGACAGATCACCAAATAAAGTAAAATAAACTTTCCTATTTTCTTTCTGTTACCTCTAGAGCATTATGAAAATAACTGAGAGAAAATTCGATGCCACCATTTCTTCCAAGTCGTTTTCTGCCAGCGGGTATGAGAACGAAGGTTGACAAAAAGTCCCTTAATCTCAATAAACCTTCCTTCCCTTTTAGTCGGGACATCATGCCCGACCTGCAAACCTTTAACACGCTGCTTTATTATTCCGAAAATGCGATGGTAGAATGTAATTCATCTTGAATATCTGGCATAACGACAAAAAATGTCTACTATATCCGCAATTCAATTATTTGTTATCATGATAAATTACTGAGTTGGGTAAGTTATAAAAGACTCATTTGAAAATTTTGATAATGAAGTTTACAAAGCGGGCAGGTTTCGATCTTTTATCAATCTTCGGTGTTTATCTAGAAGTGGTTGATGAAGTTCATCAGCTAATTTAAGTAGTATTGATGCTTGATAACGTTTTATGCTTACGTGCATTTAAAAACTTTTATTCTCATTTTTTTTAGATATACAAAAACGAAAAACTCTCGGAAGCGGCAGAGCTCCATACTAAGTTCGTATGTTTCGGGCGAAATGCATCTCGTTCAGATGCGATTCTAATGGAGTGAATTATATTTTCAAAATTCACGCTTACATAGCAAACCAAATTAAAAAGTAGAAAATAAATTGTTTATTAAAAAGTGCGAAGTGCATCGTGGTTGAGAAAAAAAATTGAAACCATAGAAGAAACGTTCCACAACATTCACCACGAAATGCAGCGTTGTTGAGAACAATAGTTTTGCAACGAAAATAATCCCAGATACCGAATTTCAGCTCATTTAACTCGATGGGAGCCGATGATGAAATCTCCAGAAATATATATATATATATATATATATATATATATATATATATATATATAAACTCTTGATAATTATTAGCAATAACAGGCTGGTTGTATCTTGAAAAACTCGATTTTTATAAAAAATTTGACGTTACACTATGATATTCGTAATTGAAATTTCTTTGCCATTTATTGTTTTAAAAATTTGAAAAAAACAGGGCTGCTTAGTATATGCTATTCAGTTCAATATTAACATTTCAAAATTGTTATCACCAGATGGTAAGGGAAACCAAAGAAACCCTCACCTACGCAATGTTTGAAAATAATAATAAAAGGGTACTATTTATCTTAACAACAAAGAAATGAGTCATGGGAAAACATTAAAGAAGTGGAGTAGAATTATCGGTATAGACGCTTTTATATGGAAGCAGCCGTTGACACGTGTTTCGGACTCTTTGGTCCTCATCAGAACGGCGTAGCCAAGTATTGGATTGAAAATTTTGAAGATGAAAAAGTACAACAAACAAAATCCTTAGATACGGAAGATAATCACACAATTGTGAATAAATAATTATATATTATATATTATATATATATATATATATATATATATATATATATATATATATATATATAATATATATAATATATATATATATATATATATTATATATATATATATATATATATATATATATATATATATTATACTATATATATAATCTCTTGATAATTATTAGCAATAACAAGGCTGGTTGAATCTTGAAAAACTCGATTTTATTAAAAAGTTGACGTTTCACTACGACATTTGTAGTTTATCAAAACTTTGAAAAAATTGAAATCTCCTTGACATTTATTGATTTGAAAAAATTTGAATAGACAAAGGACTGCTTTGTCTCGCTTTAAATTTTTTTTTCCGAATGTGGTTGTTCTATGTTAATTCTTATACGTGCTATTTCAATCTTATATCAACATTCAAAATTGTTATCATTAGATGGCAAGGGAAACCACAGAAACCTTTACCTACGTAATGTTCGAAAATAAAAATAATAGGGTACTATTTATCTAACAACAAAGAAATTAGTCGCAGGAAAATATTAAAAAAGTAGAGCAGAATTATCGGTATAGAACGTTTATATGGAAGCAGCCGTTGACACGTGTTTCGGACTCTTTGGTCCTCATCAGAACGGCGTAGCAAAGCATTGGATTGAAAATTTGGAGATGAAAATAGTACAACAAATAAAAACCTCTGCTACGGAAGACAATCACACCTTTGTGGACTATTGTTTGAACTCTCCGGTTTGGGAGATTTGGTTAAACTCTGCCACGGAGGCGATTAATGCCATCCGCGAGATCTCAGAACGAGTAAATAAACAATAATAAAGAAATTAGTCGAGGGAAAATATTAAATAAGTAGAGCAAAATTATCGGTATAGCCCGTTTATATGGAAGTAGCCGTTTTTAATGAAATTTTTATTTAGAATTTCAAATCTGTTAAAAAGGTACTCACAATCTAGAACAATGTTTGAAACTCTCAGCTTCAGTTTGGGATCATTGCCATATTTTCAGCTTGCAATATTTAATTATTTATTCGAATTGTTTTTGAGAGTTTCAAACATTGTTCTAGATTGTGAGTACCTTTTTAAAAGATTTGAAATTCTAAATAAAAATTTCATTAAAAACGGCTACTTCCATATAAACGGGCTATACCGATAATTTTGCTCTACTTATTTAATATTTTCCCGCGACTTATTTCTTTATTATTGTTTATTTACTCGTTCTGAGATCTCGCGGATGGCATTAATCGCCTCCGTGGCAGAGTTTGACCAAATCTCCCAAACCGGAGAGTTCAAACAATAGTCCACAAAGGTGTGATTGTCTTCCGTAGCAGAGGTTTTTATTTGTTGTACTATTTTCATCTCCAAATTTTCAATCCAATGCTTTGCTACGCCGTTCTGATGAGGACCAAAGAGTCCGAAACACGTGTTCAACGGCTGCTTCCATATAAACGTTCTATACCGATAATTTCTGCCTCTACTTTTTTAATATTTTCCTGCGACTAATTTCTTTGTTGTTAGATTAAATAGTACCCTATTATTTTTATTTTCGAACATTACGTAGGTAAAGGTTTCTGTGGTTTCCCTTGCCATCTAATGATAACAATTTGAATGTTGATATTAGACCTGAATAGCACGTAATAAATAACAAAGCGACAACCACATTCGGAAAAAAAAATTTAAGCGAGACAAAGCAGTCTTTGTCTATTCAAATTTTTTTCAATCAATAAATGTCAAGGGATTTTTCAATTTTTTTCAAAAGTTATGATAAACTACAAATGTCGTAGTGAAACGTAAACTTTTTAATAAAATAGAGTTTTTTAAAATACAACCACACTGTTATTTATAATAAATATCAAGAGATAAAAAATAGATCACAGACAAAAAAAATTCGAATAAATATATATATATATATATATATATATATATATATATATATATATATATATATATAACGAATAGATCGGTATATCATATTATCGGTATATCATACTTATATGAAAGTAGCCGTTGACACGTGTTTCGGACTTTTTCGTCCTCATCAGGACGGAGTAGCCAGCAAAGGAAATTTCCTGCTACGGAAATTGAATGTGTGATTGTCTTCCATAGCAGGTGATTTCGTCAGTTGTTGCTGTTTTCATATTCAAATTTTCCATCCCATACTTGGCTGCGCCGTTCTGATGAGGATAAAAGAGTCCGAAACAAATGTTAACGGCTTAATTTGTCATCTATTTATTTCTTGTATTCGATATGACAGCGAAATATATTTTTGAAATTGTTTTTATAAACCGTTGTTTTAATACATAAATATTTTTCTACTAATTTAGCGTTTTGATAGTTCTACTTTTTAGCTGTACGTCGTTCGGTTAACTGCACAATCGTGTGTAAAATAATTACTTTCCGCGCTTGTTAGGAAAATAACTATTCTGTATTCCAATCAATGGTGAATTATTATTTTCCTCGACTTCTGTTTGAGTGCTCTGTGGGTTTCCATGTTGATTATTTAGGTGCTTCAAAAATCGAGTCTTTCAGATGAAATACACTAATCAGATCTTGAAATATCTATTTTTTCTCTCTAGATAATGTAACTCTTTATATAAACTCAATTAGCCGTTGAAAAGCAATGTCTTTTTGCAACATTTACATCAGCATTTTCATTGAAAGATTTTTAAATTATAGAAGATTTAATATATACAGTTTCATGGAAGTGACATTTGTTGACAAATTATCCAATTCAAAGATGATACCTATTTACAAAACCGTTAGTTTTTCTTGGAAAAGTATTCAAATTGCCTTAGAGGAATCAATTCCCATCATCGTGTGCAAAGCAACCCCCGTAGATCTGCAGCAATTGCTTTTCAAGAACGGATATGGGTCACAGCTTGCGATGCACGAAATAATCGATTTTCATTTCTATTCTCCGATGGCAGTAGACAAAAGCTGCAGCTTTGTATTACACTTCTACAATGAGCGAACTTACTTAAATATATAGGGCTCTTAATGTTCCGTTGATTAATTGACGACATCAATATCGCTTACTAAGTGGGGGAACAAATAAATTATGGCTATCAATAACAAAGCTTCAACTATATTGAGCCTACTGAAAGAAACCTTGTTTTACAGAAGTTTGAATGAATTTTTTTGTCATAGAAGCATTTTATTGATTGTTCTAAATATAACTTTCGATTATTATTGTTTGGGTTGTTAATGTGAATGAAATTATCGATTCTTTTATAGCAGAAACGTTGATGTCTCTTGAAAAGTTGTTGGTTTAATAATTGTTGCTGCAATTTCTTACTTATCAGATACTGCCATAAATTGCTCCTTTTGTACAGATTATTTGGATGCCAAGTTATAAATTATAGAACCAGAGTCAATATTGTTTATAACCGTTCAATGTTTTGAAGAATTTTTTGATAATTTTATAATTTTTGTACCGTTGCATTGCTGACAATAAGCAAATGGAACCTAGGTCTTCAGATGATAACATGTAATGTAAGCGTAACACTCTCAAGGTCAATTATATTTTATATTTGTATAGCTGTGCATGTTGGTCTTTGATTTGAAAGGCGATCTTTCCAATGAGGATCTTCAGTTTCAAGGACATATGAATGCAATATGTGAAAAAAAAAATGTATAATATTAGCTCCTTATTGATTGTTTGTTGTGATTAGAACTGCTTGGGACTGTACGTTTAGCATGAAGCCATGACATTTTTTTTTTGGAAAGTGTGTAATGAACGACGTTTTTCGGGTGACTTTGGCTCAATTTTTTGGCGGTTATTAAAAGAAACTTTTACTGTAGTAAAGGTTAGTAAATGATTGTTTTTACTTTAAAATTGCTATTGAATAATTTGATCTGGAAAATGAGAAAAAAGGCGAAAATTCACCAGAAAAAGAAAAACCTAAAAGCAAGAACAATTAAAAATAAAGGAAAACCTGATTCTACAAATCAAAATTGCGTATCATGCTCAGAAGATAAAGCAATTTCTGTTGGATAATACGTAATCGCTTCTGGTTACCCAGATCGTTATCCAGCAATATCTGATGGATATGGGTCACCATTTTTTAACGTAAAATGTGTTTCTGTACAGCTTTGATGGACAACTTCAACTCGTCTTATTATTTTATGGACAGTTTACGGTACCTACTAATATACAATATATTTATTTAAAGAAATACTAAGAATACATGTTAACTATTTCATAATAAAATCTGTTGACGCCAAAACAGCTATAGCTCCTCTATAAGGCTCATGTTTGACCAGTATTGGAATATTACTCTCATGCTCAGAAATCGGCACCTTTCCACTCCTAACACCTACTTGACTCAATTTAGAAAAAACAGTCTAGTAAATTCATTATACACCGTTAGTTCGATTCCTTCGAACATCGGAGGCAGGTTGCACATTGTGTGTCCTTCACAGATATTACACGGAATATGTTCTGCAGATATTGCCTCCATAATTCCACTAGGACCACAATTACACGTTGGAGGAAAGAGGTGGCATGAAAAGAACACGTATGGAAAAGGACAAGTCAAATAATCGCTGAAATAAGAAAAGTCCCCAGTAGACAAAATATTTGCTGTGGCAACGCCGAAGCACAACCATTCGCACCTACGTCACACTCCTGTAATTTCAAAGCTGGCGACGGCGTACAAGTGTTCGAACACAAAATAAATTTTTTGTTGTTCTTTAGAAATGCTTTGTGAATTATTGTAAATTGATGGGTATTGTTTTTACCAGTGTTGTGATCGATTAGTTATAGACAGATAAGAGAACTGCGAATGTTTGAGGTCATTAAACTTTCATTTATTGATAGTCGGTTATGTTTTAATTTTTGAAGTGATATTTAGGAAGGGGACCCTACAAGCGGCTATGAATGTAAGGGACGTCCCTTTATATATTGAGATCATAGATTATTTCTCTTGTGAAAAATGATAAATACTTAATTTACTTCAAGAAGAAAATTATTGAACTGTCAATTACTGTTTTATTTATTTTCCAGTTATTTCTCTCCAAAATTTTTGAAAAGTATCTTTATTTAATTTTTTTGCTGGTTGTGTCAGTATTGATCATTGCACAATTAGTACCTAATTGGATTCAGATAGCCAGATGACCAAACTTCAAGACTGTTGATTGTTTGTTATTTGAAAATTTGATATTTAAACATAACTGAACTATACTGATAATATGTTATATATTGACATTACGTACTGTCCCTTTCATAGATTAGCCCTTTCCTTACAATACAGCTTAATTTTGAAAGGGACACAATGCACATTTTAAAAATTGTGAAAATTTGTAATATTAATTATATAGTTTTATTTCAATAGAAGATTAATGTAGTCGTCTCATTCAGATTCAACCTGTTTAAAATATTATATCGAGAATTCACTAGAGACTCTACAACAAAAATATCCCTTTCATGCCACCTCTTTCCTACAAGATATGTCGATAATATACACCTTTTTTTTTTGCACATCCGAACATCCTGAATATCAGAAAGCGTTTCTGAACCTTATAGCAAATGAAATCCTACTTTTAGACGTTTTTCTGGCTTGTTACGATTTACAATGTTAAAAAATTTTAGAACAAGTTTTGGCTTTTCTCGAGAGTTGCCCATGAAGCAATATTTCAGAACCTTAGAACCGCGTAATTATTCCGAAGTCGAAATATCACGAAAGAAAATTATTTCAGTTAAACGAAACAATCTCATATATAGTTCAGCAATATCACAAATTATTAATTCAATTAGATATGAATAGCTAACTCTTTTAATGAATACGGAATGTCAATTTTATTTTTGTTCAATTTACGTACACTTACTCAACTTAATTTCTTCAATTTCGTTAAAATTTGAAATGTTTTCTTCACTAATTACAACATAATATAACATATCACCGACATACTCAAATGAACTTCGATAAAAATCAACAACATAATTCCATTAAGGATCAATGTAGTAATATTCTCGATTTCCTTTGCTGTTAGGCTGTGTCATCCTGTGCACTACTAATCAAACTATTATTAATATAACTTTATAAAGAAACAAAAAACTAACTTTTCACAGGTTTGAATAAAATTTAATGAGTAAACGCGTTTCGTTATAACATTGACTTCATCTCGTACTAAATTATGGTATCTCAAAACAATCTATTTATCCGAAAAATTGAACATAACACAGGGGGGGCTCTTAGAAAAACTAAATAACAATAAGCAATGCATTCAGAGCTATTGGTAGGTACATTGAACAGATTAAGAAGAGGAGAAGGGTTTACTTCAATCTGGTCATTAACTAGGTTTCCGGAATGTTTATATTTATTGATGTATAGGGATTCCCAACAGTTGATTTTGTGGAGACTATTTTCTAACTGTAATATATTATAATTGTGATTGAAGGTATGGTTTTCTTGAATAAGATGACACGCATAATAAGAGTCCGTTTTCTGCTTAATATAGCTACGTTGATGTTCGTGCATTCGAGTTTTGAAATTTCTAATTCTACGTCCTATATAGAATTTTTCACAATCGTTAAAGTTGAGTCTATAAACACCTGTACGTTCATCTCTATGGATTTTTGATTTGTGGTTTTTAATAAATTTTCCAATGCTATTGTTGGTTCTATATGAAACTTTGAAATTTTGTTTACGAAGAAACAATTTCAGGTTTTCGGAAGGTTTGCCCAAGTATGTTACACTGTTATAGACTGTACTTTTCTCGAATATAAGTGGGTAATTTTTTGAAATTGCCATTTTGTATTTTTTCTTCTGAATGAGACTGTCAATCATATTGGGTGAATAACCATTATTTACTGCCATTTGTTTAATTATATGCAATTACTTTCGAAAATTTGCTTCGGACAACGGAATCTTGGAAAGTCTATGAATCATACTATGATAAACCGCTAATTTATGTGAAAAAGGGTGAAGTGATGTGTTATGAATTGTAATATCTGTATGAGATAGTTTATGAAAGATTGAAAATTTGTGTTTGTTGCTTTTTCTGGTAATAGTTGAATCTAAGTAATCAATAGAATTATTCATTTCAGTTTCTAGAGAAAATTTACGTACCTACACTTACTGAACTTAATTTCGTCAATTTAGTTAAAATTTGATGTATTTTTTCACTAATTACAACATATTATAACATATCATCGACATACTCAAATTAACTTCGATAAAAATCAACAACAGCATAATTCCATTATGGATCAATGTAGTAATATTCTCGATTTTCTTTGCTGTCATCCTGTGCACTACTAATCAAACAATGATTAATATAATCACATCAGTTCACGATTATCCAATAACAATAGTGTTAAGCTGTCTGTTATCTTAGTTTTTTCAAACCCAATTACAAATCTAGCTTCAAGTCACCGTTGTATTTTCATTCTCAAATGATTGAGGCAGGAAGTGTCCTATTATCTGCTTTAACAGTGTTGATTCAGATTTAGAATGGTAGCTGCAGTATCGCCCTTCCAAGGTTAGGCTACGAAGATCAAAAATTTGTTTAGACTTCTCAAAAACAATTGAATAAATTTTGAACAACGACAACAGACGTGAAAACTTCTGAAGAAAAATTGAAGTGATGTGAGTTTTCGCGTTTTGAGTTCGTTTCAATTGTATTTTTTTAATTTGGAACATTTAGTTTTGTGTAAATTTCATGTTGAGATTCAATGTGAGTATCTTGGTATTATATACATTGAGTACAACAAATTTTTCATATCATTTTTGTCGATAATATAAATTTGAGACTGTCCACTGAACTGTATACTTTGATCATTTCTGTTTCTTCAATGTTCAATTAAATGAAAATGATTCGAAAAGGCCTAAAAAAATTTCTTTATAAACAATATTACTTAATTTTCGATCCATTTACTGCTATTAGACGGAGTTGAGTAACCTGCTTTAAACAAATAAAAACGTATATAACTTCCGAATGGTGTCCCAGTAACTCCAATATATTCGTTTCTTCAGTTCTAGTTCAAAAAAAAATAAAAACATATCCGATATTTTAATGAAAACATCACAAGTAAATAGCATGAAATTATGTTTTTCAATTATTGAAACATGGTTAATTGCATTTTAAGTACTTCGTATTCAGTTTTCTTTAAACCGGAAATTTGTAGTTTATTTTCTTAAATTATAATTTTTCGGGAGAAAGATAAATTGAAAATACTTCATATACCTTCGGATACATAATTTAGATATTCCTGTAATACTGAGGAATATTCAAATGTACGAAAATGTAGACTGAAATAAATATCAGCAAATGAGAAAACAAAGTTATTGAAAGTTGACTGAAAGTTAACTTCATTTTATGAACATTATTACTCTGTGCTTCTCCAAAACTTAATATCAATTTCTTGAACTTATTCATTGAGTGAACAAATAAACTGTGATAACGGAAGGTACATGGCAATCTACTCTACTGGAGTTTGGGAATATAAAATAGATAAAATATATTAAAACATTCAGTTTTCGTAATTCCTAAGTGAAATTACCACGCAGATGAAATTCTCCAGTTAATTTCTGACTAGTCTAATTGAATTTTTAATGGAATTTCGTACAGGAATGTAAAACGCAGGAATTATAATATTGAAGATTGATTCAAATACGTTAATTAAAAGTCTATCATGAAACCGTTTACATTGCTGATATTACGTGTAGTTGACGTTTTCTTCAATGAAGCAAATTTCCGATGGACATTTTCCTTTTACGGAAAATGAACAAGCTTGTTCGACGAAATATTTTTAGAATCTAAATTAAAAACTAACCAAAATAAAAGACCTTGTTCATCAACCGAATTAATTGCAGTTGATTAACCGTTGAAAATAATTTTACCTCTGGCACACCTCGAAAAGCTTTCAAATATTCTGTCCAAATTGGGAAAACATCAACAATTTATTTGATTATATCGATCGACATACGAACATACTCAATATTCTGATGTTATTAATTGAGCAGTACAGGATACACAGGATTGTACTTTGTTTTTGTATGATAAGCTAAATATGATAAACTGATTAATGAGGCGGAAGCTGATACGGTAACTTTTAGCAATGCGTATAGATTAGTAATTTTTGATCGAAGGAATATTTGAATCGACAGATAATTTCAGCAAGAAATAAAAGTTTTTTACAATCAATTTATCAAAAATATACTAATTGACCATAGTCAATTGCATAGTCTTTCAAGGGAGCTGGTTATATGTATTCTGCGACGAGAAATCTGCATTCACAATGCTACAGTGAATTATAGAAAATGCCGAGTCACCCACAGCAAGTGATGTTGATCTACCAAATGCTATTCAAAGAATGAATCGAACACTTGGCAAAATATCAGAATTTCTCACAATTAATAAACTTACACTCAACAGAAAGAAAACAAAATCAATGAGTATAACCACTCAATATAAAAACAGTTTGTTGGATAAAAATTTGATAAACATAGAATGGTGAAATAATTAAATTCGTTGAAGAGTTTGAATATCTTCGATTTATGATAGACAACTCACTAATCCTAAAAAAACACTTCCAATATATTAACAAAAAGATTGCAACTTCACACGCAGATATATGTCATTTCAATCCTCCCTAACGGTTTATAATACGATAATCAAAGCTCACTTTGATTACTGTCATTCCTTATTATTTCTTCTCAGTTCAAACTGTAGCTCATCATTTCAGAAACTGCAAAATAGAGAGATGAGGATACTGTTGAAATGTAACAGATACACCCATGATATATATGCTGCAGCTTCTGGATTGGCTATCAGTTAAAGAAGAATTTTTTTATTGTTCTATGATTTTTATTTTCAAAATAATAGCTGGAAAACTTTTTGCATTTTACAAAAGAAAATTACATTCTTTCAGGTGAATCCTATTATTGAAATTTAGTTTCTTCTTGTGGTGCCGTACCCGGTTTCGGGCGTAGGCGACCTCTCTACAACTATTCGTGCTGTGCGTGATACAGCGATACACGAATAGAAGGGACCTACAGTTTTACGACGGTTCCGAACGTATTTACAGAGAGGCTTTACTAGGTAGAATACTGCTCGGTGGTTTGCCATTGCCTTCCGAGAGGTGACTTCGCATAAATTCGTTGTTCCGGCCGGGATTCGATCCATCGACCTTCTGTTCAGTAGCCCAACGCACTGACCACTGAACTACGGAGCCACATATTGAAATTCAGGTTAGTTTTCTTTATCAATGAAAATTCAAGATGCTGCAGTCAAAAGGAGAGTTTTGAAGGAAAATACCATTCCTACATGTAATATTCCAAAAGCTTATGATAAGGAAAGGTATTTGAAAGCATACCGAGCACGTTCAGAAAGAAGAATTAATGGAGACGTTAAATCTGATACTTTAGTGAATACTCAAAATATCGTTCATAAAACCATGCGGGATTTAACCAAGATGTTTTTATAGATAGAGACCAATTTCAATTTCATAAAGAAATATATATTTTCAGCTTCGTCTGAAAATTTTTCGATTTCATAACATTGAGGTCTGGAGAGTTTGCATTTCGTCTTAATTGATGGCACTGCATTAAAAAAAAAAATTTGTTAAGGTGTTAGTCCGGGAGCCAGTAACAGATTAACATGACCAAGTTCCTTAAGCGAGAATTAGTGGAATGCATCAGAGAGTTGTATCATAAAGCTTAGTGAACGTCATTTATTCAGTCATTTCCTCCTTAGCAAAATACGCTTGAAGGGTCTAAGTTATACTGAGGATGTGGCTACAAAAGCCCGATTGTGTTATAGCGTTGGAATTTTGAGTAGAAACCTAATAAATTTAGTACTTTTACTCTAGTAATTTTTGTGTTATAGTTCGCTTTTTTGAGAGGATATTACATGATTTTGAATAATCAGTTCTCTTTCCTTGTCTGAATTTTCGACTATCGTCAACTTCTTTCATCAAAAAGGGGGCATCCATTGATTACGTGAGAGAATTTTGTCGATTTTTCGACCCTCTCTTCCCTTTGGTGAGATGTCGTCAGATTTTACTGTACCCCCTCCCCCCTGAATCTCACGTGATATTTTCTTAGAATAATTTGTTATGTAAATGAGTAAATCTGTGCTCGATCTTATTAGATTCATCTGAAGATACAATTTTCTCATAATTTTTTTCCATTTAAGACTAGTATTTGAGATTTTTAATGACGTATTGCAATAAAATATTTAAATAGTAATAGTAATAATCAATTTATAGTTAATTAATTCTTTTATGAGTGCATAATTAAACCGAGATGAATATCATTATGTATGATTTAACAATATTTTTGCGCAGAAACATTTCACTTAATTTAACCCAGTTTTCTCGCAATTTTATACTGTTTCTTGCGGCAAAAAAAATTACGTGACATTTGCTGATACCATCCTCTCCTCCACGAGAGATTGAGTGAGAACTTGCTCTAACCCCTCCCCCCTCACGTAATTAATGGTTGCCACCAAATATATGTCACGTACTTTTGATTAACATTGCTATTAATATCCATATTCCTGGCTGTTTTTAATGCTCCTATTCAAATATGCTTCTTTATTTTGAATAAAGAATGTTTTTTCTGATGTAGGTAATCATATTATAGCCTGATCCTAATTTTACCCAGAAAAAATTCAAATACAGTAGTTTTTCATGTAAACCTTACGTAACCACAGTTTTTTTTTTTAACTCGAGGGACCTACAGTTTAACGCCGGTTCCGAACGGCCAATGGGCTTTTAAATAATGTACATTACCCAGCAATTAATCTCATAATTAGAACCACTAAATTCAGGACATACACAACACCCAAGAGCAAGGTGGGACTCGAACCCATCCTCGGCTTACAAGCGGTGTAAAGTTAATGTTAAGGAACAAGTTCAAGAAAGTGTTATAAATAACATTATTATATCATTAGGAAAATCGTAGACACTCTCTCAACCATGTTACAATCTTATTCGCAGATAAACTTTAATATAATATTTATATAATAATTTTCAATTTCAACTTAGTACATTTCTCAGACAACAGCCTAGAGCTAGATTAGAAGTGATTAATTATTCTCGAAAATTCAATTATAGGAACGTTTTCGTTATTTATAATACGTACCAGGACAACCATCTGAGTGCTTCGAGGGTGGTATCATTACACGGCATAATAACAGTTTGATTATTGTTCTGTTGAATGCGAAGTTATCAACATGGTATACGCCTGGGATAATTAATAAGGGTTAGTGGAAGTATTGTTTTGTGAGGGTATTAGTGCTGTGGAATGGATATTATTCGCTATGGGAAGATAAACAAGGCACTTAATCAAACTGATAAAGGGCTATTTGATGGCAATTTTGTCTAACAAATACTGTCATGCAAATATTTTACTTCCTATTTGAAATGAGCAAATAACTGTTATTTTAAACGTTATATGATTTCTAGAAAACATTAAATTTTGAATTCAAATTTCTATATTACTACCTGAAATCTGCATCATCGCTATGAAAGTGGGCGAGGTGCAATAATTGTTGCCTTCAGAACATTAAAACAAATGATGATCATATCATGAGTCAATTATTAGTCGAGCCAAGAAGTGCTTTTTTGCTCACCATTGTCAGCAGTTTCGGAAAAATTTGAGTTAGGTGTCATTCGATTCGGAATAGCATGTAGGTGTTCCGCTCTTGAATTGTAGAAGTTATAAACAATTTTCGGAAAGAAATAATTTGGTTCTTTGCAAATATTTCAGAAACGAATTCAGATTTTTGGTATTTTAAGAAAGATTCAAAAAGAGGAGGAGATTTAATGAAAAAAAAATTTAACTCCTCGAACTGTAGTAACAACATTTATAATTATCCCAGAAGAATGAAAGTACGGCCGAAAACGAGTAAACTGGTTTGCGTAAGTCACGTCCATTTGGGAAAATTTAAAAATGAAAATTATTTAACCATATTAACTATGAAAACTAAGAAATGAAACAATTCAGGCACCTACTGGAAAAACTTTTATCGCGATTTTTCAATTAGTTATGCAATACTCAATTAATGATTTTCTGCTGCTTGAACATAACAATTGCAAGTGTTACACTATAGATCTGAGATTTTTTCATTTTGTTTGAGCTACTTTTGAAAGGCTCCAGAATAGATCCCGTGGAAATTTTTTTTATTCAATTTTCTTATAAACAATGCATTTATTTATATCAATCTTTTAAACAATAATAGATGAAAATTTTAAAAAACCATTTTCATGCATCTTGTAATAATGAAAAACGGATCATGTAAATTATTCTGAAAAACGTTTCAGAAATAGCTCCAAGAAAAGAAAAAAATTTGAATATATAATTATCACACTTGCAATGTTCATGTTCAAGCAGCTAAAAATTATTAATTAACTATTGCTTAACTAACTGAAGAATCGCGATTTTTTTGCCACCAGATTATTGTTCATTCGCCTATCCAGTGAATACCTACCTGAGTATTTTCAAAAAAGATCTACATGCTATTTCAAGTGTTCAGTTATAGCTAAGAACCATCCGATTGACCGAATATCAAAATTTTTTATTTCAAAATCGGTCAGCCATCTCAGTGAAGAATTACGATAACACGCATGCATGGAATTATATAAATAAATATATTCAACAGAATAAACCATGCGTCAAAACAAACACAAATGGATTTACCTATTATAACTTAATACTTAAAAGCAGAGCAGAGTTCATTGCAAAGTTGTGAATTATTTTTTGCGGATATAAAAATTAAAAAAGTAAGATAATATCGTTTCGGTTGTTTATCACGAATAAAGCAGAAAATTTGTCTTGTCAATGAAAATTGATTTTAATAGCATAATTTGACCTTTATTAAAATAATCAACTAGAATCATAACTATAGCGATAAAGATATAAGAAGAAAAACTAAATCTAAAACTGAGACATTTTTCACAATAAAAGTCACAGAAAAGAAAAACAATATTAATATTATTTTATGCACAACTGTAAGCACTGCCAGCTGATGGCATTCTACAAGGTATAATAATTATAATCAAATGAAGGAAAACAGCAGGATTCCACTAAAATTGCTATATTTACTCAACATATATGTTTCGGGCTATCAACCCATCATCAAGAATTTCTTAACTGTTCAGTTAGAAAACTCTTGATAATGGGTTCATAGTCCGAAACATATATGTCGAGTAAATATAAAAATTTTGGTAAAAGCAAAACAATTGTATTTCTTTTATATTTTCTAATAATATTCCAATGAGTGTTATGCGAGCAGTCAGTTAACGTTCTAAAGAGTCAATTATACTGACAAGTTAAAACACCTATATATTAGTCCGTATTTATAAATATCAAGCTTTTACTTTCAAGTAAAAGGTAGAAGCAAAAGCTAGAAGTAAAAGGTTTTGCTTCAATTCGTATTCATGATCTCTACCTTTTACTTGCAAGAAAATGCTTCAGATAAAGAAAGTAAAAAGTACAGCGATTTCGACAGGCTGACGTCAGTTATACATTAAGGCCCCTACACACGGGCGTTGATGTGTTAATACATCAACGCGCGTCCAAGAACGTGCAACCAATAACGTTAATGTGGATGCAAAAATACCCACGTTTTCGAATGCACAACCCGGATGAACGCCGCGTTGATGTATTCTGAATCGCTTGAATTTTTGGATGCGCATTCAATGAACACGTACAGGAGTGAACGTGTGAATGCGATTTAACGTTATATTGATTGTACATTCTTGGACGCACGTTGATGTATTAAAACAAATCTGTAGTTTTGTACGTAATTGTGTATGCAATCAGGTTATGCATTGTGGATGCACGTCGATGTATTAATTCATCGACGTCCGTGTGTAGCCCCCGCATTACAAGATTTCGCCCGTACGGCAAAAAACCGTACGAGTTTTTATCGTGATCTGAGTTTTCATATTGGATGCTTTTAAATCGTTCAAAATCAACATAGGATACCAGTCGTAGATGTAATTATGGATCGCGAACAAATTAGTGCATTGTGGGTATTTTATCGTCATCAGAAAAAAAAAGACGCAATCGTCTTCAGTGTGTTCATCCAAATAATGAAAGACGTGAGTAAGTTGGGACGTTTTACATTTTTTTTCTATGCTTATAAATTTTGAGTTTTATCCCATAAAATAGGATTTGCTGCAACAAGCGATATCAAAACTTCAGCGTCAATTGTTTCCATTGTCCTATGCACCTTATAAACAAACTGAAATCAAACAAAAACAAGCGATGCTTACTACAGACAACTCCTTCACGGCACACGACTAAAGTAAAAGCGTGCATTTGGTCAAGTAGGCCACTGAGATGAAGAGACGATGCGGTTCCCGTGTTGCTCCAGTAGCAATGGACGGCTGCTGCACGGCTAAATCCGCGCCCGTGTTGTAATCGTACAATGTGAAACCGGCCATACTCTTCATCAGTCGACTAAGAAAAGTTTTCCGTGCGGTTTTTCCCCGCACGGGCGAAATCGTGTAATGTGCAACTAGTGTGAGACTTGCAGTGAGTAATCAACTTGTATGTTTCATACTCAAAACTGTTGGCAATCTGATTCACGTGACGTAGGTATCTACGTCTTGTTCACGCGAAAAGTCTACTCAAAATACAAAAATTTTATATAACAAGCTGTGTGAGGTCTCGGCAACTATTGAAAGGAGTGAGAAAAGTTGTTGTGGACCTAGATTCCTATTTTCAGAAGCAAATCCTTCAGATCACAAGCAAATGCTTCTTTTCATAAATACGACAAACGTAAAACCTATTACTTCAAAGCAAACCCCTCGAAGTAAAACCTTTTCCTTCAAATATTTTTATGAATATACCTTGAAGAAATTGCTTCATTATTTTGAAGTAAAGGTGAGGCTTTTTTTATAAACACGGCCTATTGTCTTTTCTCAATGATTAGTAAAATCATCTTTCTTGGAAGAGTTTTTTGAATGTTTTTTTTGTATGCTTTTCATTGTTTCAGATTGTATGAGGAGCCGGTAATGGCTTAGCCGGCACGAGCGCGGGTCGCAGAGAGCATGGCCAGAGTGCAGGTGGTCAGGTGGACTTGGGCTATGTTGGCTGGACTGTGCGCTCTGGCCACATGCGAAGTAAGTAAATTGATATTAAACCTTAACAATTCTCCTATTTTCTGTTGAACGTTAATAGTGATTTTACGCTTCGGAATATTTAGATTAAGAAACGCGTTAGTAGTAGAGCTCCCTCAGACAGAAACAGATGAGATTCGAACAGAAAATAGTCGTCGAGAAGAGCAGCGCGTGCAAAAAATACATTAGTTCTCTTCATTGAAATGGCGGAAGTTGAGAAAAATCGTTGTAACAAATTTTTATCTGCTGTAACTAAGAAGGTGTGCAAATTCTCAAAAACTAAGACAAATTGAGATAAGTTATACCCCCAGAAGGCACTTTCTTGGCATCAACTGGATTCAGTCTTTAAATATTCTAAATAAATTTAAGGAGATTTGGGAATGCAAGTATTCAGAAAACGGGTTTTTTAGCTTAGCTCTATATAGCCTAGTCCTAGAAGAATAGATTTCAGATAATTTCTTCATAATTTAGTTTCAACATATGTTTTCATCATTTGACAGATTTTTGATAATGCATTTACCCATCACACTCTCCCCTAAAGTATTGAAATGTTAAAATGTTTATTTAATTTACCCTAATTTTTTTTTGATTGTTTCGTTCTGCCTCGAAGGAATCTCGAAAATCGTATAAAACGTACTTAAAAACGATTTCCACGTTGTCACAGTTATCTTTGGATACAGGACAATAGTCTACCATTTTCGAAGAAGATATCACTAAAAAATAAATTCAGAGTCTTATAAGATTTTGAAATCTGTACGAATTCTGAAATTTTTTGAAGAAAAATTATATACTTCGATATTAACGCAATAATTAAACTTTGAGAAATTTTATAGTTCCCAAAACACAAAAAAAATGAGGAAAATGAGATATTCTTAGTTCTGAAGAAAAATTTGTTGGTTCAGTTGAAGAATCAATTAAACTTGTAATTGTATTGTGAGTTTTGAGATCTTTCGATTAGGTTCCTCATCAGAAAAAACCATGAAATTGAAATTGTATTATGGACAATGTTCAGTTGCATCATATCCATGTACAAAAAACTAAACTATCGTTTCATGCATTACCATAAATTAATATACAATAAACTTGATTAATGTGAATTGGAAATTGTTCGAAAAAGAAATGATTGGTTTCCTGCTTTTCACAAATCATGAATTAGTCTATCAAATAACGGAAACGAGCATGTTATTGCGTATAATTCCATTAAATGAATTCAATCAACTGTTTCCATGTAATTTCCATAGTGGAATGTATTAAGGTATTGCTTATATTTTCTAAATAGAAATTGTATTTCATCAACTGTTCAAATCAGAAATTATGCAAGCAGGTATCCGTTCGATTGATTCGTTCTAATCAATAGTGGACAGTTCTAATCAATAGTGGACGTATTTGGTCTTTCATTTATGTTAGTGAAGGTAAAATAGTGTATAACTAAGTTTTTTCCTGAATAACTTTTATATCGATACACCTATATTGATGGATCTAAAAGTGTATATATATATATATATATATATATATATATATATATATATATATATATATACATATATTTATTTGATTTGTTGTTGTTTGTGATCTATTTTTAATTATTTGAGAATTATTAGTAATAACAGACTGGTTGAAGCTCTAAAATCTCTATTTTAATAAAAAGTTGACGTTTCGCCACGACATTCGTGGCTTTATCAAAATAAAAAGTTTTGATGAAGCCACGAATGTCGAGGCGAAACGTCAACTTTTTAATAAAATCGAGTTTTTTGAGATTCAACAAGCCTGTTATTGCTAATAATTATCAAGAGATTATATACATATATATATATATATATATATATATATATATATATATATATATATATATATATATATATATATATATATATATATATATTTATATATATAATATATATATATATATATATATATATATATATATATATATATATATATGTTAGCGCATCTAGTAAAGGAAAAATAGTGGACTGTATTTGTAATGAAAATTGCCGCTAACATAAACGGAATATGCATCAAAACCCTTATTTTTGACACCTACCTTGTTTTTCATCGATCTTCGCTCCACGGGGATCCCCTTCTCCACCAGTAACACTAAGATCGATGCGGCGAAAATGGAAAAAATTTGGAAAATTGCACTTGTGAAAATATGGAAACTGTATCGGTCGAACGTTTTAACAATGAATGAATGATGTGTCTTAATCAGCGCACTTCTTCACATGCGCACAGTGCCTATTCAAAGAACTCTGATGCATAACGAAAATGAATTATCTTTAATATCGAAAACTTGCACCAACATAGCCGCCCACCAAAACCCTAATGGGGTTTTCTAAAGAAAACAAAATAAAAATTATTGAACATCCCAGATGATCATGTAAGTCACCACTTAATCAATTTTATCGAAAGAAAATAAATACAAATTTCTATATTGAACCAAAAAAAAAATAAAATGTGAAATTGAATTATTGATTGCTTAATTTTTTGGCAGTGGACAAAGTTTCACCACTGGCCTACGAAAAAATCCATTAGCCATCTTTACTGCAGCTACACGAATATGTCCATCTTCTCCCGGAAACAACTCAACAACTCGGCCAAGTGGCCATTTAAGTGGAGAAACAACATCACTCTTTATTAAAACAAGGTCGTTTAATTCGATCTTTCTGGCTGGATCAGCCCATTTAAATCTCTGTTGTAAAGTATTCAAATACTCTAGAAAATACCTTTTCCAGAAATCCCGATGCATTTTTTGTATAAGCTGCCATCGAGAAAGCCGATTCAAGTTTAAATGTGTTAGGTCGGCGTGCGGTAGTATAGAATTGAGGGGTTCCAATGTTAAGAAATGCCCTGGGGTAAGAGGAATTAAATCGTTGGGATCTGAGCTCTGAGCACACAATGGCCTGGAGTTAAGAATTGCTTCAACTTGGCAGTTCAAAGTAGTAAATTCGTCATACGATAACCGTTGGTCACCTATCACTCGCATTAAATGAGACTTTACCATTTTTACGCCCGCTTCAGCAAGACCATTGAAATGAGGTCCCGTCGGAGGGCTAAAGTGCCATTCGAATGTAAGAGCCTGAGAGGTTTTTTGTGCCAAGTCTAAAAATTCGTTTCGAGCCCCAATGAAATTTCTACCGTTATCCGAATAGCATGCTTTAATCACACCACGACGGGAAATGAATCGACGGAATGCAGCGATGAAACAATCTGTGGAAAGCTCCTGTGTTAATTCTAAATGAATTGCCTTGGTGGCAGTACAAACAAATACACAGATGTAAGCTTTGAAATATTTTGCGCCTTTCATGCGGCGTGGCGTAACGAAGAAAGGTCCACAAAAATCAAGAGCCACGTGGGAAAAAGGTTTCAATTGTGAAATCCTAAAATTTGGAAGATCAGACATTTCGGGAGTCTTGTATACCTCTGGACGAACTCGAAAACATTGATAGCAATTGGAAATCGCCTTTTCAATTGCTCGACGAGCAGATAATATCCAATATCTTTGAAGAAGTAAATTATGTAATGTTTTCATCCCAGGATGCAAATATTGTTTATGTAGAGATTCTATTATTAAAGTTGTAAGTCTATGCGAACTTGGCAGTAAAAGTGGGTGCTTTGCTGAATATGAAATAAAGTCTGATTTTTTAAGCCGACCGCCGACTCTAAGAAAACCCAGGGAGTCTAGAAAAAGTGAAAGCCTTCTAAATGGCTTTGATAACAAACAGCCCTTTTTGAGTTTTTCTATTAATTCAGAGAAAACAGAATTTTGAGTGTACTTTATCAAACACATTAGAGATTCGTTCATTTCTTGAACTGAAATTACACTTGTTCGTTTGTAGTAAAGCGTTCTTGAAAAGTTCTTGAATCTGAGACAGTAACCTAAAATTCTTTGAATTTTTTCAATAGATGAGAATTTATTCAGGAGCGTTTCTAAATCATTCGTTGGAACATCCACATATAACGATACCACCTTCTCTTCAGCAGAAACTACATCATCATGAACTTTGGTTTTCTGAAATGAAAAAATCGGCCATTCGCTCCTTTCGACCGACAGGAACTCAGGCCCATTCCACCACGTATTGAAAAGAAGTAAATCAGAAGGATTCATTCCTCTCGATGCACAATCCGCCGCATTCAAAGAAGAAGGGATGTAGGACCATGATTCTGGAGAAATTATTTCTTGTATATGATGTACACGATTGGCTACAAAGGTTTTCCAACGGCTCGGTGAACCATTAAGCCACGAAAGAACTACTTGTGAATCGGTCCAGCAAGTGATTTTATCAAAAAGAATGCGATCTGAAAATGTATCTTTAACGAATTTGACTAGATCTGCTAAGAGCTTCGCTGCAATAAGCTCCAGTTTAGGAATGGTGAGTGTCTTCAACGGAGCAACTCTACTCTTAGCACAAAGAAGAAATACATAGATAGAATCACCTTTGTTCACCCTGAGGTAGATAACAGCTGCATAACCCAGTGTTGAAGCATCGCAAAAACCATGCATTTCACATCGTTCGAAATCATCCACGAGAACTCGTCTCGGTAAAATTAATTTAGGGAGCTCTGATAGCTCAGATTTTAATTGTTTCCATGGATTCTGTATGGACATAGGAAGCAGCTCATCCCAATCCTTCTTCAAAGACCAAATGCACTGCATTATGTATTTTGCCTTCAATAAAATAGGTGATAAGAATCCTAAGGGGTCGAAAATCCTTCCGATATCAGAAAGAATACCTCTTTTTGTGATTTCTTTATTGGATATCTGACAGTTATAAGAAAATGTGTCAAGAGAGGGATTCCATTGAAGCCCTAGTACTTTAAGAAGAGGAGGTTCGTCCTTTTCAAAAAATAAAACAACCTGACAATCAGAAGAAGGAATGGAAGAAAGTAATTTAGGAGAATTGCTTGCCCATTTCTTCAATTCGAAACCTCCCCGACCTAACAGATCTATCAAATCCTTTTGTAGTGAAAGAGCCTCAGACTCAGATGAAGCACTTGCCAGTATATCGTCGATATATATTTGGTTCTCGATTATCTGACTTGCCTTTGGAAAGTTTTCTTTTTCTAGTTTCGCTAGTTCTAAGAGTGTTCGCATTGCTAAATATGGACTACAGTTGAGACCAAAAGTAACTGTATTTAAGCTGTATTCTGCAAGAGGATCATTAGAACTAAAACGCCACAGAATTCTAAGAAAATTTCGATCAGAAGGATGAATTAAAATTTGCCTGAACATCTGTTTAATGTCAGCCACAAATACTACTGAGTCTAAACGAAAAAGTAAGAGTAAAGAAACGATATCTTTCTGTAATTTCGGACCTGGGAGTAACGTATCATTTAAACTAATACCCTTTGAGCCCTTTGCCGATCCATCCCAAACTACTCGTAGTTTAGTGCTAACACTGTCTGGCTTTAGAACACAGTGATGTGGCAGGTAACAAACATAATCTGAAGGTTTGTCTTTCGAAGTCACTAGAGACATATGTCCGTTCTCAAGATATTCTTTCATAAAGTCAGAATAAGATGAGTATAATGAAGGATTCTTTAAGAGTCGTTTCTCGAGTAATACAAATCTGCGATGCGCCTGAGTGTAAGTGTCACCTAAATTTGGTTTGGAATTTCTGAAAGGAAGGGAAACAATGAATCTACCCGTTGAATCTCGATTCAATGTTTTTCTGAAAAAGGTCTCACATTTTTCATCTTCAACCGAAAGAAATTGTTTTTCAGGTATTTGTTCTATTTCCCAGAATTTAGCAATGCAAATGTCTACGGGAATATCAGATTGAACGACGAATGTCTTCGTTTTCATATTTGAAACGCAGTTATTAATTTTTCCAAGAAGAACCCAACCGAAAAGTGTTTCAAGCGCAGTAGGTTGACCTAATTCACCTACTACATGTCCCTTGAGTAAAATATGAGTAAACAATTCAGCTCCAATCAAAATATCTATTGATCTGGAAAGATGATAATCCTCATCAGCGAGAGATAATCCTCGTAAATGTTGCCACTGCTGCTTTTCAATTGTGAAAGAAGGTATATTCGAACAAAGATTTGAAACAACAATTGCTTCAAAAGAATATATGGGACCATCTGAATTTCTAGGTTTGATCTCACAAGTTGTAATACCTTTTGATGAGAATGAAGTCATTTCATTCAAACCAGAAATGGTTGTTGAATACTGCTGTCTCTTCAAACCAAGATTACGAAAACATTTCTCGCTTATAAAATTTGATTGGCTTCCTGAGTCGAGAAGAATTCGAACTTGTTGAAAAGTTCCATAGCTATCGCGAATATCTACCACTGCTGTGGCCAATAATACCGTACTACAGTTCGAGAACGTATTACCTGATAACGTAGAAGGAATAGAATTATTTTCTGTAATTGAAGCTGACGAATTGGAATTCTCAACTTTTGATTTCGGTAAATCTGCAGTATTCTTTGAAATATGTATCAATGAATGATGACGGCTGTTACATGTACGACATCTAAATGAAGAAGGACAATTTTGAAAATTATGAGAATGATGTAGACAATTGAAACAAAGTTTATTTAGTTTAACGAACGAAATTCTATCTTTAGGAGACTTTGAAAAGAAATCAGAACATTTGGATAATGCATGTGATCCTTGGCAAAGATAGCACTTAACCCTGGAGCTATTCTGAACATTCGTTTGTAATGAGAAAGTGTTACTAGTCTTGCTTATATTTCTGTTGGAGTATTTTTCGTTACTAGATGAAACAATTTTATTCTTAGGAGTATTCAAATGTTGAACAGATTCTAAAGCATTGCATTTATTTTCAACAAAATTATAAAGTTCTTTGTAACCTGGAATTTTACTAGAATCTGTTTGAATTTCGAAACTTGTACGGGTTTCAATATCTAGTTTTCCTAAAAAAATATAAAAAAGTAAAAAATCCCACTGGGTTGTATTGAAATTCAAAGCATTAAGCACCGCTAATGATTCAGAAAATGTATTCAGTAATATGCGAAAATCTTTGGCTGAATTATTTCTCAAAGAAATGGAAAATATTGAATCTAATGCATTTGAAGCTATTAGTCTCTTATTTTGATATCTATCAGTAAGTTTTTTGAAAACTGTGTCGTAATTATCATTATTTATAGCGATACCATTCAACAATTTCAAAGGCTCATCCTTCAAAAAAGAAAGTAAATATCTAAATTTCTCTACGTTAGAGAGCTTAGAATTTTCATGAATTAATTTTTCATAAAGATCATGAAAGGTTGACCAACTTTTCGGATCTCCGTCGAAACTAGGTATATTAAGTGGTGGAAGTTTTGCAGAAGACTCTACACTGAGAGGAGACGTACTAGGATTATCAACTTGATTATGACTGTGATAAATAGATAGACCTTCATAATAAAAATGCTCAGTATCCTTTCTTATTTTTTCTTGAATCTCGAATTCTTCCTCACTTTCCACCAACATGATAATCTCATTATGATAATCCGAAAACCTATCAAAATTCACTGAAATATCTTTAAACCTAGTTTCCAACTGTCCTTTTCTGGAGGGATCAGTTGAACTCTGCACTGCCACGGCATAAAATTCAGAAATTCGACTAATATATATTTTTCTTTTATATTCCAATCTTTTTAAGTTACTCATTTTATTAGTTAATACAAATTAATCTAACTATTTGAATGTAAAGTAATGAGGAAATTCTACTTCGAAACAGTATACCTAAATATAAATTCGTTTTCACTTTCGATGAAATCAGAAATAATTGGAAATAAATTCGTAACTATAAAGTATAAAAATATGTTATCTCCGCGAAACAGTTAGTGAATTTTATCTCTAGCATAAGGTGCCGGAGTTTTTTATGACGAAGATGGAGATAAACGTGTGTTGTGATAGTCGATTTTCTATACACTGAAATTAATGTAATCTAATTATTTAAAAGGTGACTCACTTGAAAATCTCGAAATTTGAAAGAAAATATGAAAATATGAAATTACTACTAGCCAATCGGGCTCGAATGGACCAAAATGTTAGCGCATCTAGTAAAGGAAAAATAGTGGACTGTATTTGTAATGAAAATTGCCGCTAACATAAACGGAATATGCATCAAAACCCTTATTTTTGACACCTACCTTGTTTTTCATCGATCTTCGCTCCACGGGGATCCCCTTCTCCACCAGTAACACTAAGATCGATGCGGCGAAAATGGAAAAAATTTGGAAAATTGCACTTGTGAAAATATGGAAACTGTATCGGTCGAACGTTTTAACAATGAATGAATGATGTGTCTTAATCAGCGCACTTCTTCACATGCGCACAGTGCCTATTCAAAGAACTCTGATGCATAACGAAAATGAATTATCTTTAATATCGAAAACTTGCACCAACAATATATATATATATATATATATATATATATATATATATATATATATATATATATATATATATATATATATATATATATATATATATATATATATATATATATATATATATATATATATATATATATATATATATATATATATATTTATATATATATATATATATATATATATATATATATATATATATATAATACTTGTGATTATTTTATTTAGGGATATAGGCTCAGGAGGTTCAATCAAGTAAAATCGTTTTTCTTTGTCAAGATTTCAAGTTTGTTTACTTTTTTTTTCGGAAATTGAACAACATAAAGATGACATAAACAAAACTCACAGTTCTACAGAAGGTCGATGGTACCCACTAAGAGGTTATTTTTCAAATTAAACAGTCGAAAAAACAGTATATATATATATATTATATATATATATATATATATATACACATATATATATATATAAATATACATATATATTATATATATATATAACATATATATATATATATATATTTATATATATATATATATATATATATATATATATATATAAATATACATATATATATATATATATATGCATATATATATATATATATATATATATATAATATATATATATATATATATATATATACTATACATGGCGTGATAGCTTTTTGCGATGGGGGGGATATGACTTTGTGTAAAATTTCATAATGTTTTCTGTCTATAGATTTTATTTGTTTGATAAAAATAATCTTTATATGTGAGTACAAAATAAGCAGAAAAATAAAAATTTAGGCTTAAAATTCGCCTCTGACGAATTTAAATATTTCTTTTCACACTTTTCAACTACCGAGAACAACAGCAGGTGTCGCAGTAAAAGATTTTTTTTGAATAATAAACTTTGTCAGTTTTGATGAATTTTATCCGCTGCTTATGTCTTCGTCATAAATCATGCTTGCGAAAAACACCGAAAATCTTTTTAATAATATTTAGTCTAGTCAATGAAGGCTTCGGTAGCGACTAGCGGTGAGGTGTATCACTTGTAAACAGAGGATTGTGGTTCGAGTCCCACCTTGCTCTTGAGTGAACGTGTATGTCCGAGATTTAGTGGTTCAAAAAATTAATCTGTTGGTAATGACTAAGATTCAAGCCCATTGGCCGTTCGAACCGGTGTTAAACTGTAGTTCCCTCCAGTTAAAAAAAATAGTCTAGTCAACAAGTGCTTTTTATTCAACTTTTATCGTTAGTTTTGAAAAAATAAAGCAAAGTGTTTTCGATTTGTAGCATGTAGATGTTTTTTTGAGAAAATTATAAAATTCGCAAGCGAAAAATTGTGAAAGTTATAAACATAATACCTACTGAAAAAAGGGGATTGATTTTTTGCCAATATGTCAAAAAATAATTGAGATTTTTGAAATCTGTAAGAAAGATTCAAAAAGAAGAAGAAATTTCCCAAATGAAAAACTCAACTTCCGGAACTGTAGAGTCAATATTCATAATTTTCTCAGAGAGGTAAATATACAGCTGAATAGGGGTAACTTCGTTTGGTCAAGTCACGCCCATTCAGGACACTTCAACAATGAACATCATTTAACCATATAAATTATGAAAAGTTACTGAATCGGTGAATGGACAATAAGCTGGCGGTAATAGAAATTTTTCTATTAGTTATGCAATAGTTAATTAACAATTTTTAGGTGCTTGAACATGAAAATTGTGATAACAGTTGAAGTATAGATCTGAGATTTTTCATTCTTAGAGCTATTAAAGTAAACCCCTGTTGAAAAAATAAAAATTCAAATTTTTCAGTTTTTTATTAACAATTTACGTAGTTTTGCAAAATCAAAATGAAATTTTTTAAATGAATTCAACTGTCCGTTTTTTATTATCGGAAGCTACATGGAAATGGTTGTTTTCAATGTTCATCTCCTATTGTTTAAAAAATTGTTATAAATAAATGCGTTGTTTGCTTATAAGAGAATCAGGAAAAAAAATTTATGATTAGATGTTTAATTTTGCAACTATAAGTAAATTGTAAATAAAAAACTATAAAATCGAGTTTTTTAACGGGGATCTATTCTGAGGTCTTTCAAAACTAGCTCCAAGAAAGGAAAAAATATCAGATTTCTAGTTTATCAGATAACTCACTTGCAATGTTCTTGTTCAAGCAGCAAAATACTATGACATAACTAATTCGCTAAAAATAGCTATAAAACTTTCTTGTCGCTGGAGTATCATTCATTCACCAATCCAGGAACAACCTGAAATTTTTCATTCCTTAATGTCCATATATTACTAATAGTTAAAAATGTTTATTGTTGAAGTGTCTCAAATGGGCGTGACTTTTCGCAAGCCAGATTACCTGTTTTCGGCCGTATTTTTACCCCTCTGAGAAAATTATAAATATTTATATCCTACCCCAGTTCCGGGAGTTAAAAATTTCTTATAGGATGTCTCCTCCTCTTTATGTATCTTTATTTTTATATCAAAATATCAGTTAGTTTTTGAGATATTTTGAAAAAAACTGTTTTCTTCTTCCTTCAGTAAATTGTTTATCACTTTTACAATTTTCCCGAACGGAACTTAATTTTTCAAAAACTATCTACATGCTATTTGCTCATATTCTTCCCAGAATTGATGAAGAAGTTGAACACAAAAGCACTTGTAAACTAGACTGTATTCTCATGATTCGTAAATCTTTCTCCAAGCTTCATGATGTAGTAGTCCAGCCCATCGCAAGAAAATTTTTACTAACTCGACAACTTTTATTAACTTCAAAATATTATGGAGTATTTAATCGGTCACTTGGACCAAAAACGTGTTTGAAAGAGCTCAAATGGCTGAAAATGGAAAATTTAATGTACGAAAGAAGTAAACCAAAACCTCATCGCACTTCTTCTCTTTCAAAATTTTATACTACCTATACTATTGACACAAAAACTGCTTTGGATATAATACTAACACCATTAAAACAAAAGCTCGAGCACTTTTGTTTAATAGTAAGTATAGTATACAATTTAGAAAGAGAAGTGCGTGGAGATTTTGGTTGACTTCTTCCTTTCGAAATGAAAATTTTCCATTACAGCCATTTGAACTTTTTAAACACTTTTTTGCTCATAGTGACCGATTAAACTTACTTATTCAACATCGAATAAAATATGCTCAAAACTACAAGTTACTTTATAATGTTAAAATTATGTCCATTCATGATTGATCGGCCTATTCGAAGCACGGAAATTATACAATACTCAATTGCACAGCCGTCACAAAAACATATCTAGGTGATTTTTTTATAATCAGGGTGGCCAAATAAGCGAGGTAAGCGGCTGTATCTCAGGATCTGTACATCTGGCAACAATGGAATTTTTTTTATCATTATAAAAGTGACCATAAGAAAATTCTGGAAATTATTTTCAAGTTCCGTATTTCACCGCTAGAGGGCGTAAATAAAAATTAAATAAGAAAAACGTCTTTTATTCAAAAACTTATATATTAACCTATACTTTTGATAACACTGTTGGAAAGCCTAGAAAATTCTCTATCATTTTGGTTCGAAGCTCATTGGCGTACGAACGATAGTAGGGGTGGGGGAAGCTATTGAAAGTGTAATCATTAAAATCGGTGTAAATTCTAAATCACTTATTCGATTTTAGCAATTCAAAATTTGTTTGTGAGATAAATGTGGCTGTTTTAAATGTCCGATCTCCTTACTACTCTATAGTTCCTAGTAAAAGAGGGTGCAATTTGTAATAATTCCATTTTTTTAAATTTTACTCCAAAAATTCAAATGGAACGGTATATTTTTGACATCATATTTAAAAAGTAGATAAAATTTGCAAAAATATTGTGAAAACCGGACGATGATATCTTTGCTCGTTTTAAAGTTATAGCGAATTAAATTTTTTTTACGCGCCTAGTCAAAACTTATGTACCGCCATCTAGCGATCGGCCTCAAAATGTCTAATTAACATTACTATAGCTGTTTTCTCAAGCTGTTAATAAAGATGCAGCCTAATGTATCAGAATCAAAGGAGAGTTTATATATTTTCATAGGACAATATTTATTAACGAATTTTCTTTTTATCATTTAAATTGTGGTCCTTAAAAGGACCACGATTTTTAAACCCAAAACATATTAGGTATTTACTGCCTTGATAGCATGTTCAAACTGCTTTCCATCTACATTCCAAACAATTTCCAATCTTCTTTGGTGGATAATAAAACTGCTGTTTCGATTTGAGCAGACTGATATTTTATTAATGGCATCACGGATTCTGTTTTCCATATCATATCTAGTTGTGGGTGAGTTTGGTACACAATATCTTTAAACGACCCCATAAGTAAAAAGTCGAGGCATGTTTAATCGGGTGTCCTTGTCGGCCAAGGAAATAGACTTCTCCTTCCGATCCAGCGCCCTTGAAAATATTTATAATATGATCCCGCAACGATGAAAGGGCAAAATGTGGCTTGGATAACCCGTCGAATTCGAAATACATGGTCTGTCTCACTTCCAATGTCAAATCTTCCATTTAAATTGGCCAAGCTATACATTATTAAAAAATTCAAAAAATATTACGGTTAACGTGCCATCAAAAAAAATAAAGGACCACATAATTTTCATTCCGATTAATGCCACACCACAAGCGCCTTGGTGCTAACTTCTCTCATCCAACGGGGATTTTCGGCCGACCAATAATATGCATATTAGCCTGTTGACTCTGCCAAAGCTACTAAAAAGTAGCTTCATCGGTCCACAGAATCTGAGACAAAAAAATCCCTATTTTCGCGAATCATTTCTTAACATCCCATTGCCAAAAATCAATTCTGCGCTCAAAATCATGTTCGTTTAAGGCTTGGGTGTAGGATTATATGGTTAGGGGTGTAGCCTTTAAAATAAAAAGAAATGCCTATATAGTAGTGTATTGAGGAGTAAATGATATTCAAAATGTGTATTAAAAAGGATGTGCGCTAATGCAATTACTTTCCTGTGGTCGTTTAGTATATTTTAAACAGTAGTTCGAGCTATTCCCAAATCTAAAGATAACGCCCGAGTTCCAATATGCCTATTAAATTCTACGTAAGCCAACACATTAATAATGTTTTCTTCCGTTCTCCCAGTGCGACGCCTTCTAAATCTGGGCCGACTTAACCCATTAGTGCATAAAGTTTACAGATGGAGGAAAAACCGATTTTTTGAAAAAAGCTAGTTAATATGGTTCGAAGTAATACAAAAACCAAACACAGGTATAAAAAAAACATTTTTTGCAAAAATACAGATCATCCGATATAACGGATTATATGCCAAAGAAACATGCACTTAGAAAGTATGGTAATTTTTGAAACACGAATTTGGATGTAGTCTGACTGTTCATTTAGTGCAAATAAATTTGCTCTGGACTCATCTATTGAAAAATTTTCTTCAAGGTCACCATGATATCTAATGTTTTCATTGAGATCGGTAATCAAGGGCTGTAGAGTTTGTACAGCTGGTCCTCTGGATCAATTTTATGATTATCATTCAGATGGATGTGTCTCAATATTTGTTCAAATCTATTTAGTCTTATACTTTCCTGAAGTATTTTTGGTATCTTCCTCCCACTTGATCAGTACATCCGTTTGTTAGGATTTTTCCGTATCCAGATAACAATAGAGCTTCAATAAAGACGTTCAGCTCATCGAGCGTCATATTCAAATTGAGGTTTCTCTGCGATGCATACAAATTAGTCTTGGTCAGTATTCTGCTAAGTAACTCTTATGGCCAAAAAAATTTTGTTTTGGTCAAATGAGCCTTGTTAGTTTTGGCATATTTCGATAACGGTTCCTCAACACTTGAGCCAGAATCAAAATAACTAACAGTAGCTGTTTTACTGATTATGATTCGCCTATCATTCAGAACTGCAGTGCGTACTTCATATTCACAATTAGCTCTTAATAATTTGAACCCCAGATGATCTACATTGCCTTCGCAATATTCATCGCTAACGTCACTATCGCAGTCTGCGTTTTCTACGTGATCGGGAGGTTCAACATAAATGTCAGTTGGCTGTTCCACATCATCTTTTTCGATTTCATCCAAGAGATGCGCGAGCGACAGTCTTAAAAAAAAGAAATGAAAACATATCAGCAGGTACGCACCTGCTGATAGATACATAAATAACAGTTGACTAACGAAATATCTACAGGAAAGCACTTTTTGCATACAATCCGATATATCGGATTATCATAATAACTTGTTATTAGTTTACTGCTGAAACCAATTTATGTTGAATCCCCAGTAGACTTTCATTCACTGATATCTTTTTAACGTGTTTTCATAAAAATAAATATTTTTTAGCTGTTTATAATTGAGTAATTTTAATTTGACTTACCCACCGTTCCTCTTGCTGTACAATGTCAGGTTCATGATCAATGAAAAAACACTTTTGGATATCAAACAGCAAATACAATGGGTTTTTTGTGTATTTATACACAAAAGAAGGTTTTTTCTTTCGTTCGCAGCACGAAAATTTTTTATAATTATGTTTACATAGTACTTAGTGCGCAAAAAAGTGGTGATCCGATTTATCGGATCAGATGCTCTAATGGGTTAAACTCCCAGTATCGGGTACCAACTCACTGTACCAAGCGTGGAAACATTCTTCTGCCATAATGACGGCGATCTGGATACCGAATGGCATACTGTCTTTCAGCTATTGCTGCATTTTGAAAGCACTCAAAAAAAACCGCAATCATATCAACAGCTTCATCATTTGTAAAAGGCATTTTACAAAAAATCGAGCAAAAGATATTCAGAAACTAAATTGACCAGAATTAAACTGGCTCTAATAAATATTTGACGTTTCCATACAATATTATTTAAAAGTTTTTTTGTTTTTGTCGCCTGCTATACGTTAATTAGACATTCTGAGGCCGAACGCTAGATCGCGGTACATAACTTTTGACTGAAAAATTTAATTCGCTATAACTTTAAAACGAGCAAAGATATCATCGTTCGGTTTTCACAATATTTCTGCAAATTTTATCTACTTTTCAAATATGATGTCAAAAATATACCGTTCCATTTGAATTTTTGGAGTAAAAAAAAAAAAAATGGAATTATTACAAATTGCGCCCTCTAGCTCTTTTATTAGGAACTATAGATTAGTAAGGAGATCGGAAATTTCAAACAGCTACATTTATCTTGCAAACAAA